>JAJSOF020000015.1:0-70995 GCA_025594305.2 Periplaneta americana | reverse complement strand
AAAAAAGGGGTTTAAAAAAAGGGGTTTTTTTAAAATTTTTAAGTTTTAAAAAAAAAAAACCCCCCCCAAAAAAACCAAAAAAAAGGGAGCCCCCCTTTTTTTTCCCCCTTTTTTCCCCAAAAAAACCCCCCCTTTTTTAAAATTTTTAAACCCCCCCAAAAAAAATTTTTTTTTAAAAAAAAGGGGGGGTTAATTTTTAAAAGGCCCCCTTTTTTTTTTAACCATTTTAAAAAAAAACCCCCCAAAAAAATTTAAAGGTTTTTCCCCAAAAAAAAATTTTTTAAATCCCCTTTTTTAAAAAAAAACCCCCTCCAAAAAAAGGCCCAAAAATTTTTTTTAAAACCCCAAAAGGGGAAAAATTTTTTTAATAAAAAAAAATTTTTAAAAAAAAAATTTTTCCCCAACCAAATAAAATTTTTAAAAAAAAATTTAAAATTTCCCCCATTTTTTTTCCCCCCCCTTTTTTAAAAGGGGGCCCCCCCTTTTTCCCAAAGGGCATAAACCCCCCCCTTCCCCCCTTTTTCCCAAAAAACCCCCCCCGGGGGGGGGGGGCCCCCCCCCAAAAAAAAAAAAAAAAAGGAATAAAAAATAAAAATAAAAAACCCAAAAAAAAAAAAAAAAATTTAAAAAAACCCTTAAACGTTTTTTTGGGGGGGAAATTTCCCCTCCCAAACCCCAAAAAAAATCCCCCAAAAAAACCCCCCCAAACCCCCTTTAAATTTTTTTTAAAAAAAAAATTTTTAAATATGGCCCAAAAAAGGTTTTAAAAAAAAAAAAAAATTTTTAAAAAATAAAAAATTTTAAAAAAAAAGGGCCCCCCCAAAAGGGTTTTTTTTTTTCCCCCCCCCCCCCCCCAAAACAGCCCCCCTTTTTCCAAAAATTCAAACCAAAAAAAAATTTGAAAAAATTTGGGGGGAAAAAAAAAAAGGGGGGGTTTTAAAAAAAAGGGGAACCTTGCAGGGTTTAAAAATTTAAAAAAAAAAAAAAAAGGGCCCGGGAAAAATTCAAATGTTTTTTTGATCTTTTACTTTTGTAGACAGCTTCTGCAATATTTCTGATGAGTTACAAGCAACATTCAGCTAGCATACTTGTATTCCACCTTCCACTGAAGCGCTTTTCGAAGGTAGATACTTCTTGATGAAACCTCTCCCCGTGTTCATCGCTTACACCACGAACATTTTATGGAAAGAAGTCCAGGTGGCTGTCAAGAAAGTGTACTTTCAGTGACATGTGGCATGCCATGAGATGAAAGTAGTGCAACATTTCACTAACATTAAATATTTTTTTTTTATTTTGGAGAAACAATACGTGCTGGACAAAAACTAACTGCAGATTCGTTTTGCGACCACAGAATACATCGAATACACATATTTTTATAAAAAGGATAAAATTCATGTTCTGCAATGTAATTCTTCTGCACATAACGAAAGGTACGCAAAAATATGTCTTTGTAATGCTATGTAGCATATATTTATTTCTAGAGCTGTATAGATTCGTTTATGTGTACCTTGTTAAACGCGTAATCGATGGCAGAACCAAGTCAATATCTTCGTACTAGCTCACGTTACCGGTCTATGTACTATGCTGCTGTCAAACTGTGTAATCGGTCCACATTATTACAAGCCTAATAATGATAACACGCTTTGCAGCTCAGGTAGCAAAGTGTTGGCTTATGACGACCGCGGAACCAAGCTAAAATTTTAAAACAGGAGGGCTTTTTTATTTGTGGTGGGCAAAGTCAAGTTTGTGAGGTTTTATTTCTCGATGTTTTCCTGTCCCCACCTCTCTTCATTACACCAACACTCTCCAAAATTCAATTTTAATCAGTATTTCCTTTCCGGAAAACAGAATATTTGCCTGTGGGCGTTCAGAGGCCCATCAACCTATCGCCATTGTTGTTGGTTCTCGTGGAATATAAAAAAATTAATAGATGTCAACGGTGGTGGATTCTAGACGATTCGGAGAAATGCAGATGCGATCCAGATCCCCGGATATCACATGGCGACTTAGCTGATCTAAGAAATACGCCAAACCATCACAAGGAATATGGTACTCAGACTTTATGGCTCGTGAGGAACTTTTAAAGCTGCGAATGGTTGAACTTTCTTACAAGGGTACCATCTCAGGTCACAGTGCTTGAATTTTATCAAAATGTATATTTAAGCTAATTTTCGTTCGTTAAGAAATGCGGTGATAGTCGTTCATTTCTCTTTTTTCTCGTTTACGATTTTTTTTATTTATTTTAGTTGGTTATTTAATGACGCTGAATCAACTACTAGGTTATTTAGCGTCGATGAAATTGGTGATAGCGAGATGATATTTGGCGAGATGAGGGAGAGGATTCGCCATAGATTACCTTGCATTCACATTACGGTTGGGAAAAACCTCGGAAAAAACCCAACCAGCTAATCAGCCGAAGCCTTAACCGACTGAGCCACGCCGGTGGCTTTTACGAAATATGACTTGAAAAGCGGTGATACTTATGCCACTTCTTGCACTCACTCGAATCCTCATAGTTCCGCGACACCGTATCACAGCTCTCGCATTAATGCTCCAGTCCAGAGGTTCCAGAACTTTTTTCAAGGTGCGACCCAATTTTGGGCAAGACATTTATTTGCGATCCTCCCCCTCCCAATGCCGTAGACATTTCAGTCAGTTGTTCAACGAAACTGTATCACTTAATACCTTATGTAGCTTCGATGGCATCAGTAGTGGTGAGATGTTATTTGATGATATGATACCGTGGAGTCAACTTGTGGTTATCCGACATTAGCTTCACAATTGGGAAACCTCGAAAAATCCAAGCAGGTAAACAACTGAATAGAATAACGAAACCAAGATCGAGCGCAATTTCCGTTCAGTAGGAAAACGCACCTATCACATATTATGTATGGCAACTACATTTCCATAGTGTATTCACTGTTCCTAATACAGCTGCTGTGCAAATGTATGATTCACTGTTGGTAGAGATATAGTTTTTGTTAATTTTTGTTTATAATAAGATGTAGACTATATGCGAATGAATCAATAATAAACATCCGTATGAATTTAGCTTTCATGTATCACAGAGTAGCATTAGTGTGGTTTTAGGCGTAATAAATCGACTATTGATCAGATCTTTTGTATTCGACAGATATTCGAGAAAAGATAGTGGTATAAGAGTACAATACATCAGTTATTCATAGATTTCAAAAAAGTATATGCCTCGGTTAAGAGAGAAGTTTTATATGATATTCTTATTGAATTTTGTATTCCCAAGAAACTAGTTCGATTAATTAAAATGTGTCTGAGTGAAACTTACAGCAGAGTCCGTATAGGCCAGTTTCTATCTGATGCTTTTCCAATTCACTGCGGGCTAAAGGAAGGAGATGCACTATCACCTTTACTTTTTAACTTCGCTCTAGAAGAGCGTCTCTCAGACTATGGTCCGCGGACCACCTGTAGTCCTCGAGGTCTGTCCTTGTGATCCTTTAAAAATGACAGAAGAAAAAATAAAATTCAAACGAGTTGCGTATCACACTCTTAAAATCACAGAGTTTGGAAATGACACATGGCAATCGAATTTCAGTTTTTCTCCCAGTACAGACATTTTATGAAATTTATTACCCCGCCCGTCTATCGACTTCTCACTCTACTCTCAGCAACAAAAGAGGGATTTAAAGCACTATACACGTGGTGTTTCTCGCCATCTTTTCCTTGCACATCTGGCGCCGCGCCTGTAACCCAGCCACGGACCACCCGAATTCATAACAGATGACGAAAGTATCGAACCTTAATTCAATTGTAAAATATAAGTATACTGGTATCAAAATATGTTACGAAAATGATAAATTTGCTTTCGAAGAGAACAAGAGTAAGGTGGTCCGCGGAACTGTTCTGACTTTAGAAAGTGGCCCTCACTTCAGAAAAGTTTGAGAAACGCTGCTCTAGAATATGCTATTAGGAAAGTTCAGGATAACAGACAAGGTTTGGAATTGAACTGGTTACATCACCTTCTTGTCTATGCGGATGACGTGAATATGTTAGGAGAAAATCCACAAACGATTAGGGAAAACACGAAATTTTACTTGAAGCAAGTAAAGGTATAGGTTTGGAAGTAAATCCCGAAAAGACTAAGTATATGATTATTTCTCGTGACCAGAATATTGTACGAAATGGAAACATAAAAGTTGGAGATTTATCCTTCGAAGAGGTGGAAAAATTCAAATATCTTGGAGCAACAGTAATAAATATATATGACACTCGGGAGGAAATAAATATGAGAAATGCGTGTTATTATTCGATTGAGAGGCTTTTGTCATCTAGTCCTGCTGTCAAAAAATCTGAAAGTTAGAATTTATAAAACAGTTATATTACCGGTTGTTCTGTATGGTTGTGAAACTTGTACGTATAGTCGAACCCAGAAATGCATATAGAATGCTGGTTGGGAGACTGGAGGGAAAAAGACCTTTGGGGAGGCCGAGACGTAGATGGGAGGATAATATTAAAATGGATTTAAGGGAGGTGGAATATGATGATAGGGACTGGATTAATCTTGCACAGGATAGGGACCGATGGCGGGCTTATGTGAGGACGGCAATGAATATTAAATATTATGTTTTATTTAACGACGCTCGCAACTGCAGAGGTTATATCAGCGTCGCCGGATGTGCCGGAATTTTGTCCCGCAGGAGTTCTTTTACATGCCAGTAAATCTACTGACATGAGCCTGTCGCATTTAAGCACACTTAAATGCCATCGACCTGGCCCGGGATCGAACCCGCAACCTTGGGCATAGAAGGCCAGCGCTATACCAACTCGCCAACCAGGTCGACAGGACGGCAATGAACCTGCGTGTTCCTTAAAAGCAATTTGTAAGTAAGTAAGTATCACAGAGTAGTATATTTAAAAGTTCCCCAATCACGGTTGGCGTAATTATCAAGCGGGTTTTTCCAAAGTTTTCCTAACTGTGTTAAAATTGTGAGATAATCCCATAGCTAGTCTTTCGCCTTATATAATCAAAATATCATTTCATTATTACCAATTCCGCTGTCGTTAGATAAGCTTGAAATGAGACAGAATCATTATATAAAAAAGCAATTAATGAATAATATCGAAGTAAATGAAATACTCACTGGGAACAAAATTGTAATCGTCCACAGATGAAAGAGCATAATATCTATGCATATCTAGTTAAGAAATGCTGGAATCACAGTCTACTATATACAGTCGCGAAGCTCAATATGTAGTAAAAATGCAAACATGGGTAGTTGCCCACCACTAGGATCGCTACTATCGCCTCATCATCGCAGATCTCTCTCCTAGCAGCCGACAAAATATGTTATACTTTCGTTGTGTTCTTTTGGAAAAATTAACACCTTCCTTCCATTATTGAAATATTAAATGCATAAAGTTAATTTATTATTTTAATGAAGTATATTAAATTCCACCATAAACTGGAAGATACCTGCAAGAAATAAGTTAATATAATTTTTGTTTATGCAAAACGAACTGAAATTTACTATAATAGCTTCACTCATTCAAGATTATAGCGATAATTAACTATGAAACCAATAAATATTAATTTGAATTTCTCTTTACAACAATAATAATGGAAATATGAATTAATGGAGTAACTTACGTGTACCGGTACTTGTAGTGTAGGCTTACGTAGTTAACATAGTGGGATGAGGTTAAGCAATAATAATCACACCAGAATTGGAAATAAAACGTGATCAATAAATTTTATTGTAACAGACTTTTTCTACGTCTCTAGTAAAGTAAAAAATAAAAATAACAACAAAATTAACAGCTATAATTAAAAACATATCCTTTGAAGAAAAAAGTAGGCCTAAGCAATAATAATCCCACCAGAATTGAAAATAAAACGTGATCAATAAATTTCATTAAAACAAACTTAATTTTTCTACGTCTTTGGTAAAATAACACATAAAAATAGTAACAAAATTAATAGCTACAATTAAAAATATATCCTCTGAAAAAAAAAATAGACCTAACCTTTATTTCTCTGGAAATTTAGCAGCCTAAGTGACAGAATTTTAACCACTATCTAATGTCCTTTCGGTTAGACTGAAACATTTCATTGTGAAATTTAAGGATATAATGTATTCTAACAGTCACAAAGAACTTCAAATTAACAGTTTTGTTTCTGCACAGCATTCTTGTGGAAACCCAGGAACCTTTCTGAATCTTTCGGAAATCGGAAAAAGGATAACTCTGGCCTCTTTCTCTTACTGTTGCTACAATTTATAGCACTACAAACGTCTCCTCCTTGTCCCATATTATTATTCCAATTATTATATTTTAGCCATTAACATTTTCATTATAACCAATAACGAACATTTCACAAGCATCAATGTGAAATACGCAACGAGCTAGCACTCGATAGAAATACGACACAGTCCAAAGTCGACCATGGACAGTCTATTGTTTCTAGTTGCTAACCGCTTGGAGCGCTTCATCACGAGATTTGCAAAAAAAAACACCTCAAGCTTCGCGACTGTATATAGTAGACTGTGCTGGAATTTTGAATTCCTAATTTGGAATGACGCATATTTACGAATACATAGATAATACTTTTACAAATCTTGTTTTCTTTTCTGCAATTTATCTATTCCTCTTAACAAAATAATTCCTTTGTAATTCGAATGCAATTCTTGTTTATTGCTTGTTTTCCTCCATGGAATGTCGTGCCCATAATTATGTTCATGGTCTTATAATCCGATTTACTGATTTTAAAACAGAATTCTAGGCTTCAATTCAAACTCGCAAACAAATATAGCCGCTGCCAGCAATCTCTGATGAAATATCTGTGCGGCAGATTGGATAAACAAATATGAAAGCCACAACATTTCACAGTGAGACGTGCGTAGCAAGGGGGATGATTGGAGTGAGAATTGGAAATGGTGTACCGATGGAATTTTTAAAGTGTCACGTGCATTCCGACATCCTTTGATGTACAAATAACAACGCGTACATTTCACAAGTTTGGACTACGGCTTTCGAATGCTATTAATTATGTTTCATTATTACAAAATCATGGTGCAGTAATTCATAATTGCAATATGAAATCCCCACCCCTCTTATTAATGCGAGTCTCTAATCCTGCATAGCATTTACGGTGAAACCAATGTTGACAAATGCAGAACGTACAAAATTATCTCGGTATTGCGACACTAAATTTAGTTCAAAACTGTGATATTGCAAATTTTAAAATCATTTTTCTCGAAAACTATTTTTCTGGAATAATTAATAATAGAGGAGAAAAATTCGCTCCGGCGCCGGGGATCGAACCCGGGTCCTTGGTTCTACGTACCAAGTGCTCTCACCATTGAGCTACGCCGAAGTCCAATCCACAGCACCGGATTGAACTCCTCTCCTCCAGTGTTTTTCCCTTTTGCCTGGCCTGACTCCAAGTTGGGCGTGTATGTTGACATTTTATTAAGTCAACTGTCATTATACAAGGAGCGCACTCAGTTGAGTGACTTGGTGGCCGGGATTCCACAGTAATATGCACTGTTGCTAGAATAATTTACGGAAGATTATTTTTTTTTGGTCCTACAGAATATATCTGTTATGGTAACAATTAATATTAGAGGAGAAAAATTCACTCCGGCGCCGGGGATGGAACCCGGGTCCTTGGTTCTACGTACCAAGCGTTCTCACCATTGAGCTACGCCGAAGTCCAATCCACAGCACCGGATCGAACTCCCCTCCTCCAGTGTTTTTCCTTTTTGCGGCCTGACTCCAAGTTGGGCATGTATGTTGACATTTTATTAAGTCAACTGCCATTATACAAGGAGCGCACTCATTTGAGTGATTTGGTGGCCGGGATTCCGAAGTAATATGCACAGTAATCTATACAGAAATATGCACTGTTGCTAGAAGAATTTACTAAAGATTATTATTTTTTGGTCATACAGAATATATTTGCAACAGCTCATATTTCTATACAGATTACTATGCATATTACTGTGGAATCCTGGCCACCAGGTCACTCAACTGAGTGCGCTTCTTGTGTAATGGCAGTTGACTTAATAACATGTCAACATACATGCTCAACTTGGAGTCAGGCCACAAAAGGGAAAAATACTGAAGGAGAGGAGTTCGATCCGGTGTCGCGGATGGACTTCGGCGTAGCTCAATGATGAGAGCGCTTGGTACGTAGAACCATGCACCCGGGTTCGATCCCCGGCGCCGGAGCGAATTTTTCTCTTCTAATATTAATTGTTAACATAACAGATATATTCTGTAGGACCAAAAAAAATAATATTGTTTAGTAAATACTTTTCTGGACTTAATAGACTTTTCCCACCCTCCCGCCATTTATTATAGCGTGATTTACTCGATGCGTTGTCTAGTATTTGTGATCAAAGGGCACAAATAAAACGGAATTGCTTCCTAAGCCTCAAAGCATTGAGCATGGTGAAGCCGTTCTAAATGCGCCCGACGTCATAATAACACTCGATTCAAAATGTATATTTTTTATGTGGACATTTCAGTTATTTTACCGAGTAAAATGCAAAGAACTTAAGCCTTCTAAATAACTGAATTGAATGCTCATAACATTCGTAAATTCAGAATTCATTTCTTTCAAGAACATAAAGGAAAAAGGAAAATATCGTCTGTAAAATCAGATCAAAGTCCCTCTTTTCAGGAAACTTATCCTCATAAAGGGAACTATATGTAAGGACGTTCATTAGCCTTCCACCCCTATCATGTTCTTTTTACACCTTTCTCCACTCTCTTATCCGGACATCATTCTGGTAGATGCTGAATTCACTTTCATCAGAATAACAAAACTTTATCCCAAAAATCTGTAGTTTTGTTTATGTACTCATTTTCAAACTGAAAGCGTTTCTTTTGATTCGCCTTAGAAACAAATGGCTTTCGACTGGGAATTTCATCATTGTACCCAGCCTTAATTAGGACCTTCCGAACAGTTCCATCATGAACGTCCTTACCTACATCTTCCTGCAACTGTGCTGTAATCTCCACTGCAGCAGAAACCTAGATAAGCGGTCGTCAGCACAGAGCATGTTTCTTTTGCACCATGGACTACATGCTCTCTATCTCTTTTGCACGACAGTCTGCTTACACTTTGCACATTTCAGCGAGTGCTGACGACCACTGCCCAGATATACCCAGAAGCTCGGCCTTAATTTATTTTTTCAAGTTTACTATGTTGCCAATAATGTTCAAAATCACGTTATAATTCCCATTTTAATTGCATTAGCGACTGTACTGCCATCTCGTGTTCGTTTACGGCCGACGGGTGGCGATCCTGGCGGTTGTTCTATTCAAAGTGCTACCGATTTTAACGTAGGGATGAGCTATCTGTTACATAAATGATCTAGGTTGATACACTATTTTCCTCTGTTCCCTTGGGTTTACAAGCAAACATTCTGTTGGGGGTAGATAAAAAAGGTAATTTTATTCCTTTCACCATGTTAATAATGTCAAAAGAAGTGCTAATATAAATTTTGGCCGATCGATCATAATTACGAGGCCGTCCAGAAAGTTATTTTCCCTGGGGACGTTTACAGAAGAAAACCACAATTGCATGGAAAGATTTACTGAAATAGAAGTTTGCGCTATTTGTCAACATATCCCCCCACTGGAAATGAGACATTTGTCATACCATGGGATCAATTTCTGTATCCTTGTGTCGTAGAAGTCAGCCGCCTGGGATCGGAACCAGCGTTTGATAGCCGTTTGCACCTCTCTATCGATCCCATGTTATGAAAAATGTCTCAGTTCCAACAATTGCTGTATCTATTTCAATAAACCTTTCCATGCAATTGTGCTTTTCTTCTGTAAACGGCCCAGGAGAAAATCACTTTCTGCATGGCCTCGTAACTGCGGTCGAGTGGCCAAAATTTGTATAAGCACTTCTATTGACATCATTAACATGGAGAAAGAAAGAAAAAAACTTTTTATCTGCCCCCATCAGAATGTCTGTCTGCTAGCTTCTATGGTCTGCCCGTTCTGGATTGATTCTGCACCGTCTTGAAATTCTTGTATCGTTGAACCCTGTTGTTCGACTTTTTTGTGCTGATTCTGCGATCTCTGCGAAAGTTTCGCTCCGTTTGAATATCTTTAGTACGCCTACTATATTTCTAACTTCAGGACTAGTTTCCGTTCCTTTTAAAGCTCATGCTTTTTGTCAAGACACTCGCGATGTGCAGTATGGGAACAACGTTTCTGTGGAGGGGGTAGGAATATAAGGGAAGGTCGGGCGTGTGTCTGCCGAGTTCAAGGCAAAGACAAACCCACTCCCCTATAATTCGTAAGTAGACTCATCCGATCTCGTGCGCAGCTCTGTAGGAAGAGTGGGGGAGTGTCTGGACACAACGCATGCGCTGTACGTCTCATGTTCTCTGCAATCGTTACTGATCGAGTAATGACGAAGCACACTTTGTCTTTATGAAGAGGAGAATATGTACTGAACAACATGACACCTATCAAGTACTTTGTGTATTAATTCAAGGGCTTTGTTTTATTTGCCTTGTCTATTTGTCTGTGTGTGTGTGTGTGTGTGTGTGTGTGTGTGTGTGTGTGTGTGTGTGTGTGTGTGTGTGTGTGTGTGTGAGAGAGAGAGGGAGAGAGAGAGGTGCATTCCAATACTTTTAGAAAGCAATCATGTGAAAAGGATAATTTTCTGTCATATAGGAAGGGAGTTTTAGATTATCCTTTTTGATTAATGTACAAGAAGAAGAAGATTTCCTAACTATTCAATAAGTCTACTTCCTGTGAATAAAACTGTATTATCTATACTAATAATAAATCTGTAGCCGAAATTTTTCTGGTAATTTTCGATTTTCCAAAAATAATTGGTCCTAACATATATAATTAACCATCCTGAAACAGAAAATCGCTTTTTTTTTTTTCAAATTTTTGTTTGTATGTCTGTCTGTCTGTATGTTTGTTACCTTTTCACGCGATAATGGCTCAACGGATTTTGATGAAAATTGGAATATAAATTAAGTTCGTTGTAACTTAGATTTTAGGCTATATGGCATTCAAAATACATTATTTAAAAGGGGGGTTATAGGGGGACCTGAATTAAATAAATCGAAATATCTCGCGTATTATTGATTTTTGTGAAAAAATGTTACATAATAAAAGTTTCTTTAAAACTCATTTGCGATAAGCTTTATTCTTTGAAAAATTTTGGTAGGACTGATATTTAATGAGATAAATGAGTTTTAAAATTAAAATAACTGCCATCTAAGGCCGTGTAACGAAATAAAAAACAAATGACTTGGTCTATAAGGGGCCTTGGACAACAACAATCGAAAGCTATGAAAGTCAGCCTACAGAGAATGTTTCTGTGTTTATATGAAGTAATATCGGAAGCTAAATTAACCGATTTGTATAATTAATTATTATTTCACCATTGGAAAGTGTAGTTTCTCTAGATGGACATAATACTATAATGTTATTACAGTAACTTCTGATATAATAATGTAATGTAATAATATAATATAATATAATATAATATAATATAATATAATATAATATAATATAATATAATATAATATAAATAATATAATATAATATAATACTATATAATATAATATAATTTAAGTTATTTGAAGGGTTCAGGACCATAGTGGGCCATTTACTGAATACGTAGGAAACAACAAGGGTTAAAATTAAGTTATTACCATAATTCAATGCAAACATATAGCAAGGAAAATAAAGTATACACATTAAATCTAAATGATGTCAATGTTCATTAAACTATGGTTGCATGTAATAACAATTAAGAAACATGTTAAAGGAATTGTCGTTGCACCAAATGAGTGCTTTCTGGACCAAAATGATCGCATTTTAATTTTTTAAATACAATTTAAATTAAGTAACATATTAAACGATTTATCCTTCTATCAAAAACGAATGTTTCCCTGCATCAAACGCCCTATTTTAATTATGTAATTACTTTATATTTATTTCTAACGGGTGCAGCGGAGCGCACGGATACGGCTATTTTCTTAATAAACTTAAGGTACTTCTTTTAACCAAGTTAGAGAACTGTTATATCTTTCCTGACTTTCGAATGAACTTCACCCATTTTTTTTACAGAACTACGTATATTATTTTTTTCTATAAAAAAGGTAAAGGTATAGCCGTAACATGCCATGAAGGCACTTGAGGGCATGGAGGTAGAGCCCCATGCTTTCCATGACCTCGGCACTAGAAATAGGTGGTAAGCACCACGCTCTGACCGCCTTTTACCCCCGGGAAAGACCCGGTACTCAATTTTATAGGAGGCTGAGTGAACCTCGGGGCCGTTCTGAAAGTTTGGCAACGAGAAAATATCCTGTCACCAACTGGGATCGAACCCCGGACCTTCCAGTCCGTAATAAAAATAAAAAAATATATTATGTTTTATTTAACGACGCTCGCAACTGCAGAGGTTATATCAGCGTCGCCGGATGTGCCGGAACCTCAGGAGGGCCGTTCTGACAAAGTTTGGCAACGAGAAAATATCCGGGATCGAACCAACTGGGATCGAAGTCCAGCGCTATACCGGACCTTCGACTCCAGTCCGTAATAAAGCTACTTTTAACGTAGTTAATCGGTCTGGGTGACGTAGTCGGTAGAGTGCTTACCTTTTGTTCTCGAGATTGCAGGTTCGATACCGACCCATGTCGATGGCATTTAAGTGTGCTTAAAGGCGACAGGCTCATGTCAGTAGATTTACAGGCATGTAATTTTTTTTAAAGATAGATGGATTTATTGAGTAATATTATACATACAGATGTTATATTATCATAATTTTCTCTTAAATCCAATTCACGGGCCTTCTGACCGTACGTGCTTTGTACCTAAAACAAGTCATTTGTAGGTTTCACCCTCTCACCTATAGTTAGATCCAACCACTCTCCAAAAGAACACACAGATTAAAATAAAAATGGCACAAACAAAACACATATCCTAAATTAAACGGGCATGAAAGTGTATAATTGAGTATCCCTTCGTCAGTTCGCATCACAAACTTCAACAGCTGAAGTTCTAATCTGACTCTCCTTCAAGAGGAACAATCCAGTCTTTTGTTCCCATTCTCTATTCCCCATGAAGCGAAGCGAACTTCTATTCTGACTTGGCATCGAGCGTGGTAGATATTTTTTCTGGATATGTTCCAATTCGACACACTGTAATAAAATCTATGTCCAGGTTGTTAGTATGTTAAAAACTCCTGCGGGACAAAATTCCGGCACACTGTCGACGCTGATATAACCTCGGCAGTTGCGAGCGTCGTTAAATAAAACATAATTTACCATTTAACAAAGTTAAGAAACTTTTAAAACTTTTGAGAATTTTGAATAGCGCTTTTATTTAGAATGTATGTTGATAGTCATTTCTTAATTTTAAACGAAATTCTTATGAAACATTCGTCATGTTAACGAATTAATATTCGTTACCAAGACAACTTTCATAGCGTAAGGAACACGCTACGTATGTCGATGAATTTTCGTAATAATAAAAATATCCGATTTTACTCGTTTTACCTTAAAACAAAAGATATCGATTTCAAAAACAAAACATAAACTCTCTCGCCAATCGGATGGAACAAAGAGAAATGTTAACAGATGGCTGTTATCAGTAGCTCATACATTTCCGATTCTATGCGTCATTTGATAGTGTTTGAAGCAATTAAATTTATCTACATATTTCTGACGTATATGATGACAAACGCTTCACAAAAAAGATCTCTATCAGGGGGGTACAGATTATGTTTTGAGATGTTCCATACGAATGTCGAAACAAAATATAGCGAGATTGAAACCATATTTCATCCGTGTGACGTTTTAAATGCGATGCAAAAGCTGGACAACGAATATTCGATGGAAAAGGTGGACCTACACCGACAAAACACGTCATAAACAAAACATGACACGTCAAGTTATCTCTGTCATAAAGCTAGCTTCTTTCCAATGAACTTGTAGTCGTGGCAATATGCAATAAGGCCAAGGTTGCTACAAAGAATGGGGATGACAGAAAACCATCTGCAATATCCTGTTGTCATAGTGATATACATATTCTATGTAGGATTACTGCTCTGCTTTTGTTTCGTCCCTGTAACTAGCGATGAAGGCAGATTTTCTGCTTTGATTTACATGCAAATAACTCTCGTATTCAGAAAATTTATGCCTTAGTAGTGACGAATTACATATTCTCTTCACTTCATAATAGCTGATCCAAAACTAGCATTATGTATTCTGTGTGTATGTGTGTGTGTTTGTCTCTCTCTCTCACACACAGACAAATAGACAAGGCAAATAAGACAGAGACAAAGGGAACGAGTGAGAACGCCGAGTTTATGCACATCTCTAATCACTTGAGCTGCATTAGCTTCATCATGGAATCTCAAGAATGTGAAATTGTTAAGTCTTCAACTTATAAATACCGGTAAGAATCATGTGTTCAAGTACATCCATGATATGGATCAGTTCGTTGCCAATATGATGTATGTTGAAAGAGGAGATCTAATCTCGAAGTGACTTGAAGTCTTCGTATCTCGATAATAATTCTGTGGAACACATTTCAAGTTCAGAGCAACATCTCTTTAATAAAATTATATAAATTATAAATTAAATGCACTTAAAACATTCATATGACACTATCTTTCAGCGCTCCGCATTTTCGACGAGTTCGCTGTACAAGTATGAATTCCAATCAACCGAGTAATGTATGCGTAAAGTATTTACACAAGAATAAAACGGGGATCTGTAGTTACTTGTTTAAGAAAGAGAGCTAATATTGAATTGTCCATATTAATAAAGTACGCCATTTTAAGCGGTAGGGGACTGAACTGAATTTTGGTAACTTCTAAACCATAAAAGATATATTAATAACTTTTTGCATACTAGTTCTGGAAATTACTTGGTACATACATACAAATTCTAAAAGCTGTAATGAAAGTAATATCAGCATTATTATTTTCATATTAATTTTATGTTAATATTTTGATATCTATATAATTTCTGTGCTATAATTTGACAAATGTATTTTTTTCTCAATGTAACATTTAGTTTGTTCAAACTGAAATTATGTTTTAAATTAAATATTATTAAATTTAATAATTTCAGATTAAAAAAAATCAAGCATATTATGGAATTAAAATCTTTTAGACCCAATCATACTTTAAACTACACAAATTTAAATGTCAATTATCAAATACTGGAATACACTGATACAGCAGAATAAATTTCAGATCAATATGTAAATAAAAGTGGGAGTATGTAGATTTTGAAGAAGTGAATGTGTAGGAAAAATTTAAACCCATAAAATAGATAACAAATGCATTCTACATACATCCTGAAACTCTGCTATCAGTTGGGCACATGTAGGCCTACTATCTGAAACGGACTCTATCTCAATGTGGAAACAATCACTTAGAAAATTGAGGAAAACCACAGCAATGGAAAAAGGGAGAAGTCTTGCAGCGAGAGCAGGCATTTCCCAGTGCCGCATTTAAATAGATAGCACACGACTTTGAGATGACAGCAGAAACACACAGTAGAAGAGGAATATGCAAATGAAACTTGACGAAATGATTAACAAGAATTTTGTTATGTAATATAATATATTTAATTTAATGTGTCTTCTTATTTCCTGGCTCTACAGCCCTTCGTGAGCTTCGGCCTCCTTCACAATTTTCCTCCACTCGTCTCTATCTTGTATCTTCCTTTTCCATCCTCTTATACCCATTCTTCCCATATCCATCTCAACGTCCTGTAACCACCTCTTCCTAGGTCTTTCTTTCTTACTCCTATAATGGGTATTTAATTTAATATATACATATATGATCCCGCGCCATGGCGTCGTGGTCTAAGGCATCCGCTTAGGACTCGGGTTACGGAATGCGCGCTGGTTCGAGTCCTCATGGGGGAAGAAATTTTCTCATGAAATTTCGGCTAGTGTATGGGACCGGTGCCCATCCTGCATCGTGATGCACTTGGGGAGCTAGCGAAATCAGGTTGCGAATGCCAGCTATAACGGCTGGGGGATCATCGTGCTAACCACACGATACCACCATTCTGGTTGGATGATCGTCCACCTCTGCTTCGGCGTGTGGGCGTGAGGCCAGCAGCCGGCTGGTCGGTCTAGGCCCTTCATGGGCTGTAGCGCCACGGATTATTATATACATATATGTGGTAAACGGGAAGGAATGGTAAACGGGAGAAGAGTTCGGGGCAGAAGAAAATATCAGATGATACACGACATTACGACATATGGATCATGTGAGACAAAGAGGAAAGCAGAAAATAGGAAAGACTGGAGAATGCTGGGTTTGCCGTGAAAGACCTGCCCTTGGGCAGAACACTATGAATGAATGAATGATATACCTATTTTTCAGTTCAGTCCCCCCTTAACTACGTATCGTGATCGAAACGAACCAAACACGTCAGTCCGCATCAGGTAATGCACTGACTAGACTCGACTGGCTGTACTTAGGCCGTGTCTCACACTACATACTACACACTAGTGACTAGCAACTAGGTGACTTGTGAACTACACACTAGGCAGCTTCGGAAATGTATGCTTGAAGCATGGCCTTCCTTATAGACTATTTTTCTAAAAACCATGCCATCACGGTGCAGCACTGAATTAAGAAGGCAATGCCCTAATGCAGTTTCATTACGAGTTATGAGGAAAAGATGAGGGCTTAATATATTACAATAATGTTTAAAGCATTGCACAGATGGTAGGTACTAACAATATCAGTGTTCAAAGTTAACGTGTTATTCTACATTATATTTACATTATTTCACTTCCAAAGCATTTTCAGATTTCATAACCCCAATTGCAGATGAGGTATCCATGTTCGTTTAGTGAACAAGTCATCAATCAAGCAAGCATTTTCGTTTACTAGCTACTACGGACTTGATTGCTATGCACTATGCAGCTTTGGATCATAACTTCTGACTTCACATCCGGCTATTTAGTCAACAATCTAGTTCACTTCAGCTGAAAATGTAGCTTTGAGACACGGCCTAATTACCCCTCTTCATGATGTGTTGAATAGACACCGCATGCAACCACCTAACTTCATTTTGGTGTCCAGAATATCCACAACCGGTCATTCCTTAATACCAATAACATATGCTATTTCTTTTCTTTATCCTTGTTTAACCTCCTTTCTGGGCTTTACAAGCCATGTGACCGTAGAGAAGGGATAATTATTTTTGGTCACACAATGGACTTCCATGCTGAGGTGTCAGCTCGGCGCAGGCAACACCGCCTAAAGACAACATAAATGTATATAGACAACGGACAGATTGTTAGGGGTAGTTGGAAAATAAATTTACAACCTGCATTCGCCTTTCCGAATGGGCAAAACACCGAGAGAGAAAAAAAAAAGCATTTCGGGATTTGAACCTGGGCTTCTTGAATGCCAATCCTAGATGATACCGTTTCGACCAACCCTCTCGATACACTATGTTCTACAGGTGGAAAAACTAGCTGTAGTCCATATGGTTGCTAGGATACGAAGTAATAGTAGTAGGCCTAATAGTAATGGACGCAACACTAGTAACAGTAGAAGTAATAGCAAGAGTAGTACTGATAGTAAGAGTAGTAGTATTAGTAATAGACGTAGCAATAGTAACAGTAGTAGTAAATGGACGTAACAATAGTAACAGTAGTAGTAATAGTAACAGTAGTAGTAATAGTAACAGTAGTAGTAATAGTAACAGTAGTAGTGATAGTAACAGACGTAGCAATAGTAACAGTAGTAGTAAGAGTAATGGACGTAACAATAGTAACAGTAGTAGTGATAGTAACAGACGTAGCAGTAGTAGTAGTACTAATAGCAATGTACGTAACAATAGTAACAGTAGCAGTAATAGTAACAGTAGTAGTAATAGTAATGGACGTAGCAATAGTTACAGTAGCAGTAATAGTAACAGTAGTAGTGATAGTAACAGACGTAGCAATAGTAACAGTAGTAGTAAGAGTAATGGACGTAATAGTAACAGACGTAGCAATAGTAACAGTAGCAGTAACAGTAATGGACGTAACAATAGTAACAGTAGCAGTAATAGTAACAGTAGTAGTGATAGTAACAGACGTAGCAATAGTAACAGTAGCAGTAATAGTAATGGACGTAACAATAGTAACAGTAGCAGTAATAGTAACAGTAGTAGTGATAGTAACAGACGTAGCAATAGTAACAGTAGTAGTAAGAGTAATGGACGTAACAATAGTAACAGTAGTAGTGATAGTAACAGACGTAGCAATAGTAACAGTAGTACTAATAGCAATGGACGTAACAATAGTAACAGTAGCAGTAATAGTAACAGTAGTAGTAATAGTAACAGACGTAGTCAATAGTTAGTAAGCAGTAATAGTAACAGTAGTAGTGATAGTAACAGACGTAGCAATAGTAACAGTAGCAGTAACAGTAATGGACGTAACAATAGTTACAGTAGCAGTAATAGTAACAGTAGTAGTGATAGTAACAGACGTAGCAATAGTAACAGTAGCAGTAACAGTAATGGACGTAACAATAGTAACAGTAGTAGTGATAGTAACAGACGTAGCAATAATAATAGTAGTACTAATAGCAATGGACGTAACAATAGTAACAGTAGCAGTAATAGTAACAGTAGTAGTGATAGTAACAGACGTAGCATTAGTAACAGTAGCAGTAACAGTAATGGACGTAACAATAGTTACAGTAGCAGTAATAGTAACAGTAGTAGTGATAGTAACAGACGTAGAAATAGTAAGTAGTAGCAGTAATAGTAATGGACGTAACAATAGTAACAGTAGTAGTAATAGTAACAGAGTAGTGATAGTAACAGAGTAGTATTAGTAGTAATGGACGTAACAATAGTAACAGTAGCAGTAATAGTAACAGTAGTAGTGATAGTAACAGACGTAGCAATAGTAACAGTAGCAGTAACAGTAATGGACGTAACAATAGTTACAGTAGCAGTAATAGTAACAGTAGTAGTGATAGTAACAGACGTAGCAATAGTAACAGTCAGCAAAGTAATAACGTAGTAATGAATGGACGTAACAATAACAGTAGCAGTAATAGTAACAGTAGTAGTGATAGTAACAGATGTAGCAATAGTAACAGTAGCAGTAACAGTAATGGACGTAACAATAGTTACAGTAGCAGTAATAGTAAGCAGTAGTGATAGTAACAGACGTAGCAATAGTAACAGTAGCAGTAACAGTAATGGACGTAACAATAGTTACAGTAGCAGTAATAGAAACAGTAGTAGTGATAGTAACAGACGTAGCAATAGTAAGAGTAGTAGTAATAGTAATGGACGTAACAATAGTAACAGTAGTAGTGATAGTAACAGACGTAGCAATAATAATATTAGTACTAATAGCAATGGACGTAACAATAGTAACAGTAGCAGTAATAGTAACAGTAGTAGTGATAGTAACAGTAGTAGTAATAGTAACAGACGTAGCAATAGTAACAGTAGCAGTAACAGTAATGGACGTAACAATAGTTTCAGTAGCAGTAATAGAAACAGCAGTAGTGATAGTAACAGATAGTAGCAATAGTAGCAGTAAATAGTAGTAGTAATAGTAATGGACGTAACAAGTAACAGTAGCAGATAGTAACAGAGTAGATAGTAACAGATAATAATATTAGTACTAATAGCAATGGACGTAACAATAGTAACAGTAGCAGTAATAGTAACAGTAGTAGTGATAGTAACAGTAGTAGTGATAGTAACAGACGTAGCAATAGTAACAGTAGCAGTAACAGTAATGGACGTAACAATAGTTACAGTAGCAGTAATAGAAACAGCAGTAGTGATAGTAACAGACGTAGCAATAGTAGTAGTAGTAATAGTAATGGACGTAACAATAGACAGTAGCAGTAATAGTAACAGTAGTAGTGATAGTAACAGTAGTAGTGATAGTAACAGTAATAGTGATAGTAACAGACGTAGCAATAGTAACAGTAGCAGTAACAGTAATGGACGTAACAATAGTTACAGTAGCAGTAATAGTAACAGCAGTAGTGATAGTAACAGACGTAGCAATAGTAAGAGTAGTAGTAATAGTAATGGACGTAACAATAGTTACAGTAGCAGTAATAGTAACAGAGTAGTGATAGTAACAGACGTAGCAATAGTAAGTAGTAGTAGTAATAGTAATGGACGTAACAATAGTAACAGTAATGGAGTAACAATAGTAGTAGCAGTAATAGTAACAGTAGTAGTGATAGTAACAGACGTAGCAATAGTAACAGTAGCAGTAACAGTAATGGACGTAACAATAGTTACAGTAGCAGTAATAGTAACAGCAGTAGTGATAGTAACAGACGTAGCAATAGTAAGAGTAGTACTAATAGCAATGGACGTAACAATAGTTACAGTAGCATTAATAGTAACAGTAGTAGTGATAGTAACAGACGTAGCATTAGTAACAGTAATGGACGTAACAATAGTTATACTAGCAATAATAGTAACAGCAGTAGTGATAGTAACAGACGTCGCAATAGTAACAGTAGCAGTAACAGTAATGGACGTAACAATAGTTACAGTAGCAGTAATAGTAACAGACAGTAGTGATAGTAACAGACGCAATAGTAACAGTAGCAGTAACAGTAATGGACGTAACAATAGTTACAGTAGCAGTAATAGTAACAGCAGTAGTGATAGTAACAGACGTAGCAATAGTAAGAGTAGTAGTAATAGTAATGGACGTAACAATAGTAACAGTAGTAGTGATAGTAACAGACGTAGCAATAATAATATTAGTACTAATAGCAATGGACGTAACAATAGTAACAGTAGCAGTAATAGTAACAGTAGTAGTGATAGTAACAGACGTAGAAATAGTAACAGTAGCAGTAACAGTAATGGACGTAACAATAGTTACAGTAGCAGTAATAGTAACAGCAGTAGTGATAGTAGCAGACGTAGCAATAGTAAGAGTAGTACTAATAGCAATGGACGTAACAATAGTAACAGTAGCAGTAATAGTAACAATAGTAGTAATAGTAATGGACGCAACAATAGTTACAGAAGCAGTAATAGTGACAGTAACAGACATAGCAATAGTAACAGTAGTAGTAATAGTAACAGACATAGCAATAGTAACAGTAGTAGTAATAGTAACATTATTAGCAATAGTAACAGATGTAGCAATAGCAGCAGACGTAGCAATAATAGCAGACACGGCAATAGTAACATTATTAGTATTAGTAACAGACGTATAATAGTAATAGACTTAGAAAAAGGTTATATTACTAATATTAGTGGGAGTTACTCTAGGCCTAGAGTTTTTGAACGACACACTGAGCTTCAGACGTTCCTTAGGGTCGAAATTGAACGCGGACGAATAATGAAAAACGTTTGCCTGGAGACATCTTTAAGTGACGGAATTCTTTTACGTGACGGAGCTCTATCACACGGGCCTCTCATTATTCTCTCTTGAATAACGTCATGCTAATAACTTAACTGTCTTTGTAATTCATAGCTTTTGGCTGGGTTTCATCCTGTTAATTACTTATACAAGGGCGAGCGTGATATCCGTGAAATTTCATTTTCGTGACAGTACGGTCTGTGAACGCAGCATTTCGTTCGTAGGATACAAAATGTTGCTAACATAAAATGTCCGTTTATTCTATATTTTTAATTTAAAATGAACATTGGGGTTGGTATGTACTGTAAGAAAAATGCACGTTAACACAGTCTGTGGTTAGGAACTCTGTTTGCATAGATATTTTAATATAGAGATGGTTTTTAGATTTCTGCGAAGTCAATTCCACTGCTATTACGTTCAGCAGAACTACGGAAGCTGTATGAATGCAAAAAGAAGGAACAAATGAAGCGGCGGAAATGAAGTTTTCAAGGATTATAGTTATAACCATTTAGACAGAAAATACAGTGATGGCATTGTAATGGAACTATATAAAAGATGTTTCAAATTTAATGTCTAGAAATTTACGGACGTGTACTTAGAAACATTTTCAAAATATTTCACGTAACATACCAGTAACCAAAGTTGCGCAGTTACAGAATGAATGAGGCCTATGCAAGTAGTTTGAAATTATTATAAATAGGTAATTATTATAAATTATAATTATTACTATTTCTAATACTATGTTTCAAATGCTATTACTCAGATATGCATAACAGAAAGATCATATTAAACATCAATATATTTCAATTCTGCTTAAAATGTAAATAAACTCCTGGTATTTCATATTTTAAAGATGAGCTGCCATGGTGATCTAGCGGCCAGAGCGTTGGACGCATAATCCTGTGGACCGGGATTTGATCCCCGGCGTACCGCAGATTTATAACTTGTGTTGGGAAAGCCCGGGAAATGCCTGCTATTATTCGGTTGAAGGGCATTTATCAGCAAGTCTGCTTTCAAATATTCTGAAATTTAGAATTTATAAAACATTTATATTACCAGTTGTTCTATATGGTTGTGAAACTTAGACTCTTACTTTGAGAGAGAAGCAGAGGTTAAGGATGTTCGAGAATAAGGTGCTTAGGAAAATATTTGGGGCTAAGAGGGGTGAAGTTACAGAAAAATGGAGAAAGTTATGCAATGCAGAACTGCACGTATTGCATTCTTCACCTGACATAATTAGTAATATTAAATTGAGACGTTTGAGATGGGCAGGGCATCTAGCACGTATGGGCGAATCCAGAAATGCATATAGAGTGTTAGTAGGAAGACGTGAGGGAAAAAGACCTTTGGGGAGGGGGAGACTTAGATGGAAGGATAAAATTAAAATTAATTACCTATTTCCTCATCTAATTAACTATTTCCTTATCTAATTAACTATTTACTTGTTTAATTACCTATTTACTTGTTTATTTATTTATTTATTTATTTATTTATTTATTTATTTATTTGTTTATTTATTTAAAGTCCATAAGGCATTCCACCAGAACTTTACATAAACGTTTTTGTTCAGAATCACCTATATTTCACCCTTCACACCATGTACCCTTCCTCCTGACTCACCCTGTATATATATCTTCATAACTTAGTGGACTTTTATGTAATTGGCATAAGAAACAGTATAAAATATTTCTGAACACTTGAAACTGGACATCGTGTCTGTGTTTCTGTACGAACTCTCCTTGTGTATAGAACGGACTCTTCTAATTGAGGTCTCGAATAAAACAACAGCCCAAGTCGCCTGTTTTGCGAAATAGAGATTTACGAGTATCCAGATGTCACCTCTGCTAAGACAGACTATCCATCGACAAGAAATAGCCAAAGTACACGTCTTCATACATTTTTATGACGTCTTCATGCTTCGTTCCCATGTAAAAGTACCCCAAGTCTATCACTCTATAGTCGACAGTACAACTTGTGTTGCTGCAAAGTCTGGAAAATGGAGGGCACTCGAACTTCAGTGAATCTGATAGTGAAACTGGACTCAGAAAGGGCCGAACCCACAGAATGAAGCCAAAATAAACGTAAGATAGTGAGAAAGTGTGACGAGGAGCAAAACTATACTCAACAACGTCCACCAAGAAGCATGCAGAAGAAAATGTTGAATAAAGGCCACAAGCTTTGCATAATTTCGTTCCCCACCTTCACGATAATGTCAATTATACCTTTGGCAGTCCAAAATATTTTGTCTTTTTGATAATGTGAGGAGTCTGATACTAAAATTTTCGTTGAAAAGAATATAGATCTTTACATCTTGAAAAGGAGGAACGTACTTAATTAACTAAAAGCAAACGACTTGGATCACTAGAGTATTTGTATGATATTATGGTATATCCTTATAATCGATGTTTAGATGTGAGCTAATTCGTTATTTTTGTCTGAAATATATTTTGTGCAGAAATTGTTTATTGTTTATGTGATTTTTTTTTCGTTTAGTATATTATATATTAGGAGAAAATCCACAAACGATTAGGGAAAACACGGAAATTTTACTTGAAGCAAGTAAAGCGATCGGTTTGGAAGTAAATCCCGAAAAGACGAAGTATATGATTATGTCTCGTGACCAGAATATTGTACGAAATGGAAATATAAAAATTGGAGATTTATCCTTGGAAGGGGTGGAAAAATTCAAATATCTTGGAGCAACAGTAACAAATATAAATGACACTCGGGAGGAAATTAAACGCAGAACAAATATGGGAAATGTGTGTTATTATTCGGTTGAGAAGCTTTTATCATCTAGTCTGCTGTAAAAAAATCTGAAAGTTAGAATTTATAAAACAGTTATATTACCGGTTGTTCTGTATGGTTGTGAAACTTGGACTCTCACTTTGAGAGAGGAACAGAGACTACGGTTGTTTGAGAATAAGATTCTTAGGAAAATATTTGGGGCTAAGAGGGATGAAGTTACAGGAGAATGGAGAAAGTTACACAACGCAGAACTGCACGCATTGTATTCTTCACCTGACATAATTAGGAACATTAAATCCATGCGTTTGCGATGGGCAGGGCATGTAGCACGTATGGGCGAATCCAGGAATGCATATAGAGTGTTAGTCGGGAGACCGGAGGGAAAAAGACCTTTAGGGAGGCCGAGACGTAGATGGGAGGATAATATTAAAATGGATTTGAGGGAGGTGGGATATGATGATAGGGACTGGATTAATCTTGCGCAGGATAGGGACCGATGGCGGGCTTATGTTAGGGCGGCAATGAACCTTCGGGTTCCTTAAAAGCCATTTGTAAGTAAGTATATTTATAATGAAGCAAAGTTTAATTCAGTATAGCAAAGAAGAATTAAAATAAAACAACGTGCAAAGTAAAGCTTAAATCAGAGTGGTCAGCACAGAGCACCCTGGGGCTAGCGTCTCTTACCCGGGGAAAACGCAGTGCATCATGGTGCACTCGTAGCTGCTAGCGGGTATGCTATCTCTTCCTGCTCCACGACGGTGCACACGGGACGGCACCACTTACCCTTTGCACATTTCAGCGAGTGCTGACGACCACTGGCTTAAATAATCGTTCATTATTCCGTACCCAACAAGTACACAAACATGAAAACTTTATGCTACAATATTCAGTTTTATTACGTGAGACTATGACCTAAAACTTGTTAATAAAATGTAACCCAGAAATGAATAATTCAAATGGAACCTTCTCCTATAAAATTTAGTTTTCTAAACTTGGGTTGCTGTTTTATTAGAGATCTCAACTGTCTTTGTGATGATATGGCGTTGTTATAGCTCGCGCGAGAAACGATTACCAAAAAGCAATGGTGGCGTTGCTGTCTGTTTTGACGTGTGTATGTAGGCACGCCGAGGGGGGAGAGGTGCGAGCCGATGGAAGTACTGTCTCTTCCAAGAAGATGAACAAATGAGGACATCGCTGTGGAAATAAAGAACGTAGCAAGAGAAAAATTGGAAGCTAATTAAACGCGCAACATATGTTTACGAATGAAATAATAATACCGTGCGATACAAGACACGTATTCACATGCAATGGAGCAAACTAAAGCCATAAGGCGTAATATATTCTATCACAACCCAAGACTGATTCTATCGATGTCATTTCTCTTCCGACTATATTCTTGAATATCATTCAAGTTATCTCGTGACCTTTCCTGTCGCCCGCTCTTCCTTATCGCATTGTTTGATTCGCATTCCTTCCGTCGGTAATCCGTACTTGCGAGACCTCTAGTAGAAGAGGAGATGATACTAAGAGATAATATACTACTGGAGCTAAATAACAGCTGCGAAAAGTATGGGATGAAGATAAATTCAAACAAAACAAAGATCATAGTCAGAGGAAGAAAAATAAAGAATGTAAACGTGCGAATTTTAAATGGGCAGTAAAACAAGTGGATAGCTTCATATACTTGGGGCGTACTATAAGCAGTAACATGAGCTGCTGCCAGGAAGTCAAAAGGAGGATAGCAATGCCAAAGAAAGACTTTAAGAGAAAAAGTAGCATCTTCTGCAGGCTTCTGGAAGAAAGAACTAAGGAAGATACTAGTGAAGTGCTTTGTGTGAAGTGTGGCATTGTATTGGGGCAGAAACATGGATATTACGACGAAATGAAGAGAAACGAATAGAAGCATTTGAAATGTGGATATGGAGAAGAATGGAGCGTGTGAAGTGGACAGACAGAATAAGAAATGAAGCTGTGTTGGGAAGAGTGGGTGAAGAAAGAATGATGCTGAATCTGGTCAGGAAGAGGAAAAGGAATTGGCTGGGTCATTGGCTGAGAAGAAACTGCCTACTGAAGGATGCAGTGGACGGAATGGTGAACGGGAGAAGAGTTCAGGGCAGAAGAAAATATCAGACGATAGACGAGGTTTTGCGTTAGATAACGCAACGCTAAATCGAATCTTCACATTCCACTTTCTACTTTCATTTATTGTAATAGCAGCTGTAATATTATATTTACTATTTCTACACCAAACAGGATCAAATAACCCTACAGGATTAAATAGAAATATTGATAAAATCCCATTCCTAGACGACATTAAGATATATGGATCATGTGAGAAGATTAGAAAAGACAGAAAATAGGAAAGATTGGAGCATGTTGGGTTTGCAGTGAAAGATCTGCCCTTGGGCAGAACACTATGAATGAATGAATAAATGGTCTTGGACGGTATAGGAATAAACATTTACATGGTAATAGATGTCAATTTCCTCTCCAAAAAAGCCTTTACATTTTCTATCGGTATAATAATAAAATAATAATAATAATAATAATAATAATAATAATAATAATAATAATAATAATGTATTTAACCTGGCAGAGTTAAGGCCATACGGCCTTCTCTAACACACAACCAGGAGTAAAGACTGCGTTACAAAAAAACACTACAAATTTACAAAGTACACTACAATTTTACACACAAAACTGAATAAGATAATAATAAAATGTAAACAAGTAAGAAGAAATCAGACATAATATATAACATGCAGAAAGAAAGAAAGAAAGAAAGAAAAAAGCATAATAAAATGCGAACAGCAGGTCAAGATAAATGAGGTATACAAAGTATAAAAAAAATAAGACAATTATTCATAATAATAATAGTAATAATAATAATAATAATAATAAATAAGAATAGTAATAATGATGATGATGATGATGATAATAATAATAATAATAATAATAATAATAATAATAATAATAATAATAATAAAATAGTGCAGTACAAAGCATACAGTGAATACAATATTAAGTACACACAATAAGGAAAATTATGATTATATATAGCTCAACTTATCACATTAGAGATATACCATTATCGGAAAATATGAAAACAAAAATATAAAATAATTTGAATATCACTAGAACATAAAAAAATGTGAATACGTGGAAACATGCAATACAACACTTGTCATAATACTAAGTTAGTATAGGACTAATATAGATATTATAGGTCACTCAAATTATGTTAGTAAAATATACATAGGATTTCATATTAGATAATACAGCTTACGGACATATGGACTCAGTCACCAGCGTCTAGTTCGAAAACATCAGAAAAACAGAAATGTTGAAAAGGAGCACTTTTAAAACAAGTTCCTTGTATTTTAGTTGAATGGATGAAAAAAAATCTTCAACTCCATCTAGCGCTCTATTCTCGCTCTATACGTAATCGTATATGTCCTGGTGTATTGTTCTCATGTACACAAAAAGAAGGGGAGAAAGCGCTCTCAAAGGAAGAGGTTTGTGGAGGGGGTTGATAGCGAAAGTGGCTCCTGGCGTTATCACATTAGTCTCTGTTTACGTCCCGACCCAATTCCGATCTCTCGACATGAAATATGCAACAGGCAAGAGCCACCCTCTGTCGTCACCGAATCTCCAACACCCCCGCGCTAACCCCTACCAACCCACTGGTTGTTGTCGTCTGTGTTAAGAGGTCGAGAGGGGTTGAATTAACCGTCGTTTTCAATTGTATACAAAAATACTCAGAGAATGACTGACTAACTTTGAGACACTCTTGCACCAAAATTTTGACATCGTTTCCTAGATACGGGAGACGGAAATGAAATTGTGTTGTAATGAACTTTCGGAATAAGATTGACTGGAATAGAATCTTAAAAGTAACAGAGTATTAACTCCTATCTGTGACAACATGGTAAATATGTTCTTCTTAAACTGCAGGATTTACTAAGACTATTTCGTTTAAATGACGTCATTCCATTTTCGGACAATCAAGTGTAATGAAATTTTGAATTCCAACCAATCATAGTCTACATCGCGATAATTTCTGCAGCTCGATTTATTACTATCAATTTATCGCATGGCCGTTCTTTTGTTTAGTCAGTGTCGCCAACTGTTTCCACGTAAATCGATGAACATGAATCCATTGTACTAAATAAAGTGCGAAATCCTACTTCCACATCTATATCTTCATCTTCTAATTCGATATCATTTGTATCTAAAGAAAATTACACTCCTTCATAACAATTTTTCATTTAATTAATGTATTAATCAGGTTATTTCTAATTATACTATAAAATGTTTAAATTAAATTATAATTTCAGTAGATATTGAAAACGTAGTTCTGTTATCAGGGTGCGATTTAAGATATCTGATGAGTGGGGGTAAAATCCTAGATAGGGAATACCACACATAAAATAATTATTATTATCCTCATTCGATACGGCTCAACGCTTGGTCGCACTGAGTTGCTTGTCTTGCATCTTGGTCATAATAATAATTATATCTGTGAACAGGCTTAAGATAAGATTTGTAATTCCTAAATTATTGATTGTTGTCAGCTTGCCGGTGATGATAATACATCAATATTATTTTCTTTGCTTACTTTGTACTTTATAAAGTACATAAACTCGTATTGAAACAATTATATTTTGTGAAGGGCGAAAGAAGTTATCCCTGGCAGGGATGTTAATATTAATTTCTGAGGGGGGATAACTTTCCAACAGAGGAAGAAATCCCACAATCCCTCCCATCCCCACGTTAAATCGTACCCTGTCTGTTATAATAACAAGAGAGAAGCGCAGTACATGTAATTAATATTTTTAAACCTGTATTTCGTTTTTCTCAATTGGCATTACTGAATAACATTCAATGTCTTTATTGCAACTAAATAAAAATATTTACATACGGAATACTAAATAAATTTTACAAAGAAAGAGTTCATACAAAGGGCTGGACTCAAGAAGAGTACCCAAAACGCTCAATGCATTTCCGCGTTGAATTGCAATACTTAAACGTTGACGCAAATAAGTACTGCAACGACGATCACCGGTAATGGAGATCAAAATTTGGCCGATTTGAGATACCAAAACTTTAGCGTCATGACTCCAAGGACCGAAGGTCTCCACAGCAAAGGGGACAAAGTTATAATTGTCTAAAAGATGAGCATACTTACTGACTTTTTTTCTTCACGGCCAATTCAGCAGCAGAGGCTGCGCGTCGGAGGTATTCGGCAAGTGAGATTATTGCAGTAATCGTTATTCATCTATTTCAACTTCCAAAATGTCTGAATAGGTTAAGTATTCATAAATATACGATTATTAACATTTTGTGAGCGAATTTTAGAGATATATTATTTACATTTTTATTTTATTCACGAAATAGTCGCTTCGATCGTGGATTTATCGGCAAAACTCAGGTCTCTTGTGATATTTATAGAAAAAATGATGACGATAATTTCATTAGCTTATTCATTAGTAATCTCAAACAATAGGTGAAGAAAAATGTGTGCAGTTCTGTGTTGTTTTTATTCCAAGTTTCACAACCATACAAAAATAATATAACTGTTTTATAAATTTAACTTTTTTTTGACAGCAGACTGGATGATAAGAGCTTCTCAACCGAATGACGCATTTCCATATTTATTCTGCGTTTAACTCCCGAGTGTCATTTATATTTGTTACTGTTGCTCCAAGATATTTGAATTTTTCCACCTCTTCGAAGGATAAATCTCAATTTTTATATTTCCATTTCTATAAATAAAAATGATAATCATACTTTGTCTTTTCGGTATTTTCCAAACCGATCGCTCTACTTGCTTAAGTCAATATTTCCGTGTTTTCCTAATCGTTTGTGTATTTTCTCCTTTAGGTCATCCCATAGACAAAAAGCTGATGTAACCCGTTCAATTCCAAACCCTGCCTGTTATCCTGAACTTTCCTAATGGCATATTCAGCGAAGTTAAAAAGTAAAGGTGATAGTGCATCTCCTTGCTTTAGCCTGATATTTCAGTGAATTGGAAAAGCATCAGATAAAACTGACCTTTACGGACTCTGCTGTTTTCACTGAGACACATTTTAATTAATCGAACTAGTTTCTTGGGAAACCAAATTCAATAAGAATATCATATAATACTTCCTCTTAACCGAGTCATAAGCCTTTTTTCTATGAATAACTGATTACTTCTTTAACTCCCATTTTTTCTCATTATTTTCGAATACAAAAATCTGATCAATAGTCGATTATTACGCTAAAAATTTAATTCTACGTACGGAGTTAATCTTCTCAAAAGAATATTGGACAAAATTTTGTACGACGTCAACAAAAGTGATATTCCTCGAAAGTTACCACAGTTGGTTTTGTCCCCTTTTTAAAAATAGGTACAATTATGGACTCCTTCCATTGTTCTTTACAATTTCCTTTTCCCAAATAGTAAAGTACAAGTTTATAAATTTCTATATAATGCACTCCCACCCTCTTGTATTAATTCTGCTGGAATTTGATCGATACCTGGAGATGTACTTTTTCAGATTTTCTATCGCAATTTCGACTTCTTAAGCGTGGGTTCGGGTATAAATGGCTCAGCAGTTTGTATTTCAATTTCGTCCCGATCATTTCTATTTGGCCTATGTAATTTAACGCAAAATAGTTTTTCCATCTGTTTAGGATTGATGGAGAGTTGCAAGCAAGTCACCATTCTCATCCTTGATAACGTTTACCCTTATGATATCCGTTAGAATTCCTTTATAAAGTTTATATAAATCTCGAATGTTTTTATTCTGAAATAAACCTCATTCAGTTTTTCCTTCAAGTAACCTCTCTTTTTATTCAATTACGACTTGCTTCCCGTCTTTCATTGAAATAATTATCTCTCTTCTCCTCAACTGGATCCTGTAAGAATTTCAATTTTGCCTGCTTCCTTCTTTTATACCATGCAACAATCTTCATCAAACCACGGTTTCTTTTTTTAGTTTCATAATAAATTCTTCAGCTGCAATTTTGATACTTTCTGATATTTTCCACACGCTATTAAATCTATTCTTTCTCAACTTTGAAAAAATGGCAAACCTATTCGAAATTTCAATTTGATAATTTTGCTTATGTCCTTTAATTTCAAAATATTGTAATATTAACTTGTTGCTCTACTCGCTTGGCTACTGATAATCTTTCTCTTAATTCTCCAATCACCAAATAATGGTCAGAATTACAGTCTGCACCCCTGAAAGTTCGAATTTACTATACTAGTATGTCTCCGTTTATCTATCAAGATGTGATCTATTTGGTTGTGTGTCAATCCATCTGGAGAAGTCCAAATATTTATGTATATCCTTATGGGGGAATGTTGTACTTTTGACAATTAAATTTTTCGATGTGGCAAAGTTGACTAATGACTAATCTAACTGCATTGTCACTACTAATTGCGTGTAGGCTCTCTTTTCCAATAGTTGGTCTAAAAATATCCTCCCGTCCTACGTTAGCATTGAAATCCCCCAATAAAATTTTCATGTGATATCTAGGAACTGATCAAAAGTATGTTCCAATTCCTCATAGAAGCTATTCTTTATATGGTCGTCTTTCTCTTCTGTAAAGCATTTATAACTATTGTCGCACAATCTCTTAATTACTAAATAAAAACCTGTCACTGATAAATTCGACCTTTTTTACTGCTGATTTTATTCTTTTATGAACAAAGAATCCTGTTCCTAATTGTGAAATTATTGTTTCCTTCCCCATAATACAACAAGTAATCTCCTATTTGTGATATGCCAATCTAACCTAACCTCTTGTAAAAAGTCTATTCTATATCTAGCTAGTTCTTTTGCTACTAATGTTACCCCTCCTGTTCTATAAAGACTAGTTACGTTCCAAGTGCCAAATCAAATCCTTATTCCTTTGCTGTGGTCGTGCCAGAGAATCAGTCCTATTCCGAGGCTTATTATAGGGATACGTAACAGCTGTTTTTACGGTGATGGGTTGTTTTCGCCCAACCCCCAAGCTACCCCTTATCGGTTGTCCAACTGCTTATTATATTCGCAGCTAAAATCTATCCGCAACCTGAGGACGCGCCTGCCTGATAGGGACCCACAATACATGCCAAAATGTCTGAATAGGTTAAGTATTCATAAATATACGATTATTAACATTTTGTGAGCGAATTTTAGAGATATATTATTTACATTTTTATTTTATTCACGAAATAGTCGCTTCGATCGTGGATTTATCGGCAAAACTCAGGTCTCTTGTGATATTACTATAGAAAAAATGATGACGAGGTAATTTCATTAGCTTATCATTAGTAATACGGAAACAATATGTTGTTTTCATGATTAGGATGACAAAAATAGTGTCACGAATGTAACATACTCATGAGAAAGCATATTATGCTTTCTCATAATAGCCCTACTTACTTCAAGCGTGTCGCTATATATCTGTACCGTTTACAGTTCAATTTCTTTAACTATTAGTCAGCGGACAACCGAAACTAAATAATTTAATCACTCTTCTTTTCTTTGTCTTGTTTTAGGTCTACAGTCCAATGCGGTGTAAGATAGGTAGACTATTTTATACAGGAAGAACTGTAAGTAATGCCATTAATTTTAGGGGGTTACTCTTTCTGATATTTCAAACAAAAAAGTTGAATAAAACTTTGCTCGTTTTTACTTCCTTTTAGAAATAAAAGTTCTATTATATGAAATACTTCATATCGTATTTTGCGAAAGCCATTCTTTTAATTTCCAATATGTTCAGTCAATTTAAGAGATCATTGTATTATGATAATAAATACTGAAATAATTGCAGGTTTGTCCTTTAAATGTGCAGAAATTTGATCCGAGAAATGTAACTTTTCGTTCTGCAAAAGAATTTTACTACTAAATTATGTTAAAATCCAAGCATATAACAATAGAAGACATCACAATTATTCTCTACATTCTCTTGAACATTTAACTTCATTTACCTAGGCACATGTTTACCATTTTGTCCTATGCTTAGCTACAATAACCAAAAAGTACTTTTCCCTCGTATCCATCAATTAGAAAAGTAGCTTGGATAGTCATGACCATAACATTTTATGCTATTTTTGAATATTATTTCAAAATTATTCTTTGAGGCTGAAAATTTGTAAACCACTTATTATTTAGAAATTTACAAAAGGCGCTTTGACCTGCTCTTGTGAAAAGTTTCCGTGCTGGAATTAAAAAAAAATGCTATGCTTCGAATGTTAAGATAACAATGCTCCAATTGTGTAGTTCAGTCCAGATTCCATTACAGAACGAACAGCACATTGATCAAAGTTAATTATAGCTGAAAATAACCCTCTGAGATGCAATGGGAATTGTATGACAGCAATATATTTTTGAGAAATGAATCGTAAATAATTGGTTTCTTTCATAGGTATTGTTTAGAACGTTAAATAAAATTTACGTAGCCTATTTCAGTTGCAAACAATCCGGGTGAAGAAAAATATTACAACAGGGATAATAGGAATGTAACTAATTATAAGAAACAAATGTCATAAAAGAAGAAAGCAGCTCTATACTACAGTAGATACCAAGTATTAAATTGAAAACATACGCTATTTAGCGTCGAAACTCAACAAGGGTAGAAATGCTCACCAGTTTTCGCCTGAAGTCCTCTATCAGAGACAGGATTCTTTTTCAGTGTGATTTCACATAGGGTGACTCTACGGCAGCGGTGGCGAAAATGCAATCGTGCGCCGAGTCACTGTATAACCTGCAACGTGCATAGCACCTATGGAGGGAGGCGGGCACCCGAAGGGGAAGTGAAGCAACTGTCTGACTTATTAACGGATTTTCATTTTCCTTACGTCAAGCACTTAAATATAATTTTATACAGTACCAGGCTACAAACTAATGTTTAGTACGTGTAACGAAGAAAGAAATGAACAATAAATTAACAATATCACAACCTAAAATTAACTGTCTTCAGAATGTCTCTGCGACACAGTTTCAAAATCAGGAATTAGGTCACTTATTACCAGTCGTAGTTCATCACGAAGGTATTTGTCTATCAGTCATAATATAAATTAGGTTTTTTAATATTTTCATTGTTGAAAATAATTTTTCACAAACGTAAGTTGTAGCGAACATGGCTTCAACAGAGCAAGCGAAAGAACGAAGCTTCGGAAATTTATTTTTTGGCAAAGATTTTGAAAAGTTCAACATTTGTCAAGTCCTTACATCTAGCTTTCCTTGTAACATTACATTGTAAATCTGTGAGTTTAAATTGAAGACCTAACCGCAAAAAGGATCGAAATAATAATAATAATAATAATAATAATAATAATAATAATAATAATAATAATAATAATAATAATAATATAATGTTTTAGGGCCGTATTCATAGACATTTTTAGCGCGAGCTTTCGGTGGATGATCAGCGTTTTTCGTATTCATAAACCAGTGTTAGCGATAGGATATGATTTGAATTCTGTACTAGTAACCAGTGGATAGCCGAGGCTAGCTTAGTACGCTCGTAGCGCGTGCTGCGAAATGTCTATGAATAGCACCTTCAATGTTTCATGAGTAACATGTAGTATAATGCCGTTTTATGTTATACAACCGTTTTCCTCGTAATACTTGTGAAAAAATCATACATTTAATATTCTCACCATATTGGCAGCAAAAAAAAAATGCGTCCTCCCATCCTACATGAAACTTTCGTTTTTGTAGAGGTACATGGTTTCGCGAGAGACATTGCGACGATACGCCACTCGCAGGTAAGAGACAAATACAAATGGAACGGAGTTTGACTACAGTGAGTGAGAGGGTGGGGGTTGGCGGAGGTAAGAAGCAAGAGAAATGCACAGCTATCATTGCGAGCCACAATGTGCTCTTGAGTCACATTTTCGCCACGACTGATAACAGGGATAATAGGAATATAATATTATAAGAAACAATTGTCACAAAAGAACAAAGCAGGTCTATACTACAGTGGAGACCAAGTATTAAATTTACAACATACGCTATTTAGCGTCGAAACTCAACAAGAAGTAGAAATGATCATCAGTTTTCTGCTGGAGTCCTCTATCAGAGACAGAATTCTTTTTCAGTCTGATTTTACATAGGGTGACTCTACGGGGACTATTCGGGGGACTATGTCGTGTGTCGTCGATTTTCACATGAGCGACTATGCGGAAACTGTAGTTTTTTTCTCTTATCTTGCAATTAACATACGCCTTTTCTTCTCCTTGGCTATTTTATCATGGGTACAGTCGAGGAAGACGTTGTCATAGCTTGTACATCCTACCTTGTGTGTGTGTGTGTGTGTGTGTGTATCTACACCTTTTTTTTTTTTTTTTTGGCTGGATTGATGGTAAAAATAAAGCCTGTCTCTGAATAGAAATCCGACAGACCTCTACCTAATAATGTATAGCCTCCAGTAGCGTTAAGACGAAAAAGGAGAAATTCAGCTTTATTGCAACAAAAACAAAACTCATTTCTCACTCAGGCACCTAACCTCAAATCAATGCAATGTGAAATTATAGGAGCTATGTCTAAGCCACAGAATTGAACTAATATTAGCTACATTATTGTGTACAGTCTGAAGTTCCTCCCTCCGTCTTGAGGAATTCAACGCCAACATTTATGCTTTGCTTTGGATCTGGAATGTACGCAGATGTCTGGCAGAGTAATAATTGTTCTGTCCGTCAAGCCCCGCCAGCCCCAGGAAGGACGAAAGGACATTCACTGACAAATGTAAATTCTAAACCTACATCCACGAATACTGTGTCGGAACGACGAGAGAAGTGACAAAAGAGCATCGACTCCTGAGCACGGTTGCATTAGTGATGTCCCCATGTCGGAGGCACGAGGGAAACAGGTGACAAAAGAGAATCGACTCTTGTTCTAGCAACGACAGAAGTCACAAAAAAAGAGAGAAAAAAAGTCGTCTCCAGTCTCGACTTTTGTGTTGTAAAAATATAGCTGTAGGTGATAAAAGAGAATCAAATCATAATCCAGAAAAGAAACTTGGCACAAATCTTACAATCTGTACTTCGTTCCAGACTGTGACAGGAGATATAAATATTCTCTCCTATTCAACCCCTTCCGGCACTGTTCCGCCCAACTTCCAGACAAGCAGTGATGTCAAAGCAAGCGCATTTTTCTGATCTTGACGTCGAGCGCGGGCATCAAGAGCTAAGTATGGAAAGAGGAAGGGTTGTGTATAAGTTATGAATAAGCAGCCTGTTGGATTAAGAAAACAGTAGTGTACAAACTTCAAACGGAACGTGAAATTTCATGTCGTTATTTTTATATGGCTACTTTGTGTTTGATATTATCTATATTGTCTTTAAAACAAAATTACTGATACCAATTTCTTAATATTGCAGTTATGTTTTAAATGTTAATAACATAATAAAGAGTTAAGAAGGAATATTCACATAAATTCCATAGTAGTACAACTATACTGTACTAAATGGATGAGACACATCATTCATAAAGAAAGTGATATTCCCCAAAAAAAGAGAGATTGAGTATGACATGATAAGTTGGAATTTATATTGATGATACATTTAGCCTTATAAAAGTAATCAATAAACTAATCAAAACAATATTACAGTACAAAGCAAAGTTACCTAGGTGCTGTATGTTTTAAGTGTAACTAATATTCCATAACAAAACTGTTTATGCATTATGTTTTTAAGGTGATACTGGTGAACAAGTTCCTATCATCAGAATATTAAATTATTTTCTCGAAATGTGCTGAAGCTATAGTGCTGACTTTTTACAACACATGGGGACATATCTTTTGCTTATGATGTATCAGTAGTTACTTTAAAGAAACAAATATCAAAAGTCCTTCAATAACTGTCTATTCAAAAATACAAAATACATGAACATATTCTGACTAGCGCTTTCGCTATTATAATAGCATCTTCAGGTCAGACTTGCGTGATATTAAGCTTTTCATATAAAGACATAGATGGACAAGTAACGTCGAAATGTGTTAAGGTACATGACGTGAAGATATAAAAATACAATGGTATTTGTTAAAAAAAAAAAAAAAAAACAAATTTTGATCTATAAGCTGCACACATGTCAAATACTTTTATGTATTAATTTTTGAGACCTTATGAAGGTTTTTATATATATATATATATATATATATATATATATATATATATATATTAGACTGTTCATAAGTCAAATTTTACTTTTCTTACCATTGTATTTTCATATCTTCACGTCATGTACCTTAACACATTTCGACGTTACTTGTCCATCTATGTCTTTATATGAAAAGCTTAATATCACGCAAGTCTGACCTGAAGATCTATTATAATAGCGAAAGCGCTAGTCAGAATATGTTCATGTAACCTATGTAATATTTTGTATTTTTGAATAGACAGTTATTGAAGGACTTTTGATATTTGTTTCTTTAAATTTGTTAACTTGTCGGACCAACATGCCTTTCAAATTCAGTAGTTACTTTGTTAATTAATTTCTTTACAAACAATTTCCATGCGAATATTTTCAAAATTTTCAATACACTATCCTCAGTAATACGTATTTACGGTATATTGGATTTACGAAAACATTCTGTAAGGCTACTAAATAAATAGGCCTATACCTGAAAATTTCACTTTTCTATAAAAAAAAGTTGAGAAAATATTTCTTTTGATAAAAAAAATCAAACTTGTAAAAAATGAGCATTAAAAGTAAAACTTACGTTCTTATACTTCTCAGACAAATCTAAAAATTAACATGGATACAGTTTTAATAAGTTCTCTTCCCTTTATCTATTGAATCAGTGCTGTCCATCCCTGAACACAGGTCGACAAAGCGGCATATACTACCTCTTTCGTCTGTCTCTTTCCTTTCCGCTGTAAAGCGCTCAGGATCTCCTGAGCTCTAAAACGCGCGCTTGCTCCTATGGGAAGCAATTGACATGCCTGGTTTACTGCTCTTGTCAGATATTATGGGACGAAGTGTAGTTTTTAGTTGCGGTGAAAATGAATTTCAATTACTCTAAGAACTATCTCCATGGTTTGGCTTCCAGATCTGAAAGTCCAGGGATCGATTGCCGGGCTGGACACTCTGGGAATTTTCCTTGAAGAATAAAATTTCCTTGGTTGTCTAGAGTCTGGAAATTTGTAGCATTGTAAGTTAAGTGTGATTGTTAGTTTTCCGATTCATTAATTAACTAATCTATCTCCAAAATATTTCTGTTTACTAAGGGCAGATATTTGAATATTCGTCATTTAAGCGTACCATATGATGCCAATACAGACCAATTTACCGACAGAGTCGTTGCCCAAGATAGTCCATACGAGACTGGTCTATGGTCACCCGCCATGGGATGAGTTGATGACCGAGATGTGTTGAGATGTCACAGAAGAACCAGAGCTCCCGAAGAAAACCCCTGGACCACGGTCTTGCCCAACTTACTTATAAATGACTGTTAGAGAACCCGAGGATTAATTTCCACCCTCACATAAGTCCGCCATCTGTTCCTATCTGAACAAGATTAATCCAGTTTCTACCACCATATCCCTCAAATTAATTTTAATTTTATCCTTCCATCTAAATCTCTGCCTCCCCAAAGGTCTCTTTCCCTCACGTCTTCCTACCAACACTCTATATGCATTTCTGGATTCGCCCATACGTGCTAGATGCCTTGCCCATCTCAAACGTGTGAATTTAATGTTACTATTTATGTCAGGTGAAGAATACAATACGTGCAGTTCTACATTGTATAACTTTCTCAATTTTTCTGTAACTTCAGCCCTCTTAACCCCAAATATTTTCCTAAACACCTTATTCTCGAACATCCTTAATCTCTGTTCCTCTCTCGAAGTGAGAGTTCAAGTTTCTCAACCATATAGAACGGGTAATATAACTTGTTTATAAATTCTAACTTTCAGTATATTTGAAAGCAGACTGGTTGATAAAAGCTCTACAACCGAATAATAGCAGGTATTTCCCGGGCTTGCTCAACACAAGTTATAAATCTCGATACGCCGGGGATCAAATCCCATTTCACAGGATTATGCGTCCAGCGCTCTGAACGCTAGATGACCATGGGAGCTCATCTTTAAAATAAGAAAAACCAGGAGTTTATCTACATTTTAAACAGAATTCAAATGTGTTAGTATTTGATGCAATATTTCTGTTAAGCATACTTGAGTAATAGCATTTGAAACATCAACAGCGCACGTAAATTAGTCATTAGAACAAAAAATCTAAAAGTATTAAGATGGACGGTCATTATCAAAATTTCTTTTAGACCTATAAGTGACAGCTATTACAAAAACAAATATACAGGCAAATGCAGCTTCTTCTACAACAACAGAGTCCACCAGAGGTCTGCATCAGACGTTTTCGCTCGAGCGCCAAGTAGTTCATAGCATAATCCGATAGGTAGCGCACATGCATGATGGGTAAAATTGTCACGAGCGATAAATCCTCGAACGGTATAAGCCGAGCGTTAGACATTCGTTCTTGTTACAGTGATGAACTGTGTAGTAACATCATAGATGTTTATCATTTCAAAACTTTGCAGTGTTTACTTAGCCTCTCTATAGTACAACTACAAAACTTGCTTTAAAATATAATATAAATGTTGTAGGTAAATGTTCCCCCACAGGAGTGATTTTGTTTTTGCCACATCTGATAGATGTTGTTGGATGTAAATGTAATTATTATAAACGGAAAACACAATCACGATAATGCAAGAACTGTATCAAGTGTTCTAGTAATAATAATAATAATAATAATAATAATAATAATAATAATAATAATAATAATAATAATAATAATAATAATCTCTAATAATTAGTGTATCAATCTTTGCGTCTGTAACAGTTGTGCAGCATGATTATTCGTTTTATTATATTTTCTATGACGTTATCTCTGTACTCATATTGTTATTAATCTACTGCTATATCAATAATATTTTGTAAAACGTTTCTACATTGTCGCAGTATATAGGCGGAACACTATGTATAGACCTATAATATTATATATGTGGTAAATCAAATATTGAATAATTATTAATTAGCAATAATAACTGTATATCGAAGTTTTTCATACTATTTTATTTATAACTTCATGTTACTGTTTTGGTACGTTCCATTGACTGTTCCATTAGAAGTTTGTCATAAACGCAGAAAATAAAGCCTTATTTTTGCCGTGTAAGCAAAACATATGTGTATCTTATCTGTCGCCTTCCATAAAAGATAAGACATGTCGGTGAGATGACCTTGTACTGTGCTTCTGTTTATTACGAGCGCATCACGACCGATCGTATCTCACTCGAGGGTGCGACACTCGACCGAGTTCAAGCGAGCGATTTAACTCCAATGCAGCACTCTGGCAGCAATGTAAGTTAAGTGTGAGTGTTAGTTTGCCGAGTTATTAATTAACTAATTTATCTCCAAAATATTATCTGTTTACTAAGGGCAGGTATTTCACTGTTCGTGATTCACCTTATGAAGCCAAAAACAGACAAATTTACCGACAGAGTCGTTGCCCAAGATGGTCCATACGAGTCTAGTCTATAGTCACCCGCCATGAGATGAAATGATGATCGAGATTTGTTGAGATGCCACAAGGGTACCGGAGATCCCGGAGAAAATGGTACACGGTCTTGCCCAACTTACTTACAAATGACATTTACAGAACACGAAGATTAATTTCCGCCCTCACATAAGCCCGCGATCGGTTCTATCTGAACAAGATCAATCCAGTCCCTAGCATCATATCCCACCTCCCTCAAATTAATTTTAATAGGCTATTATCTTCACATCTACGTCTTGGCCTCCCCAAAGGACTTTTTCCCTCACGGCATTCAACTAACATTCTATATACATTTATGGATTCGCCCATACGTGCTAGATGCTCTGCCCATCTCAAACGTCTGGATTTAATGTTCCTAATCATGTTAGGTGAAGAACTTGTGTAATTTTCTCCATTCTTCTGTAACTTCATCCCTCTTAGCCCCAAATATTTTCCTAACACCTTATTCTCGAACATCCTTAACCTCGGTTTCTCTCTCAAGGTGAAAGTCAAAATTTCACAACGATATGGAACAACCAGTAATATAACTGTTTTATAAATTCTGACTTTCAGTATATTTGAAAGTAGACTGGTTGATAAAAGCTCTTCAACCGAATAATAGAGCAGGCATTTCCCGGACTTGCTTAACAGAAGTTATAAATCTGAAGTACGCCGGGGATCAAATCCCGGTTCACAGGATTATGCATCCAGCATTCTGGCAGAATTGAAATGTGTTGGTGTTTAATGTAATATTTCTGTTATGCATACTAGAGTAATAGCATTTGAAACATCAACAGCGTGCGTAAATTAGTCATTAGAATAAGAAATCTAACAGTATTAAGATGAACGGTCATTATCAAAATTTCTTTTAGGCCTGTAAGTGACAGCTATTACAAAAACAAATATACAGGCAAATACAGCTTCTTCTACAACAGTGTCCACTGTGGAGTAACGGTTAGAACGCATATGCAGCCGCTTTCGTAAAATTCTCCACATTGCAGTACGAGGCATTCCTAGTTCACTTGTGGCACGCCGCACACATTTCTGGGGACTACGCAAGAAAGCTGCTCCCACATTCTCGACTCTTTCGTTTGACACTCGTGGACGTCCTGAACTCTTCTCTTAACAGATACAACGTCCGGCACAGTCAGTCACTCATAACGAGTGCACCTCTGCACATGTATGGACATGATGCCAGTGTCATACATGTATGACGCAATGCATGAGGGTAGGCCACTAGAGGGAACCCAAGAGGTGGAACTTAAACTGAGAGGATTCAATCCGACATCGGGATGGGAAGCCGGTGTGGCTTAGTGGCTAGAGCAGGCCTGGGCGTCGGGAGCGGAACTAGACTCTAAACGGGGACGCTTAATATTCATCCGTCACTGAATCAACGCTGCGCGGTGTTCGGCGGGGAAGAAAGGGGATAAAGAGAAATCATATGGTTCCCCGTGAGAGAGTAGAATCCGCTCTTGCTGCCCAGCTCTGGGATAGAGCGTCAGCACGTAGAGCTGAAAACCCGGGTTCAAATTCCGGTGCCGAATAAAATTTTTCTCTGTTCCACTCATCCTTCATCATAAAAAATATAGAGCTAAGTAATTTTGTGGATGGTGATATTTTATCATCTTATGCGCAAATTAATCTGAAAAACATTAATCTGAAAAACCGAATTTGATGCCATTTACACACATTCAATGAAAAATTGGTTGATTAGTGTTATAGGTCTTCTAATATGCAAACTGATGAAAACGGTAAGTCGGCCTGGTTGGCAGAGTTGGTATAGCGCTGGCCTTCTATGTCCGAGGTTGCGGGTTCGATCCCGGGCCAGGTCGATGGCATTTAAGTGTGCTTAAATGTGGCTTGCTCAAGTCAGTAGATTTACGGCATGTAAAAGAACTCCTGCGGGACAAAAATTCCGGCACACCGGCGACGCTGATATAACCTCGGCAGTTGTGAGCGTCGGTAAATATAACATAACATCAAAACGGTATTTATTATTAAAGAATAGACAGGATGGAGGTTAAAATTATTGTGTCTTTAGTATGAACGGAAATATTATTTTAACGTAGTTATAACGATTCCTGAAGTGTTTCAAGTTTTTGATAGGTCCGAACTTTAAATTACGACTGTTTCTTATGCAAGCTTATATCTTCGATTTCTTAAAACTCGTCACTAATACTTCCGGCAGGAGGGAATTATTCCACGTTACGTCCACTATGATTAAAGTTACTGCGAGATTCTCAATTTTATTGTTGTTCCGGATTCTCTTCCGTTCAGTCTCACTTCAGTAATTGCCTCATCAATTATTCCTCCTCTTTCTTACCTGACTGCAGTCGTCTTTTCTGCTCCTCCTGACGGAAAATCTATACCCAATCCCTTCGGGACAAATTATGAAAATCGCTTACAGAGAAGTTCCACGCTGTTATCAGAACGGCTAGATAGTCATATTTCCACACAGAAATTACGGTTTGCTATTCCGGTATGTTGTTTTGATTTGTGGTGAAAGGCAATGGCGTGTCACCACCACACTACAGACGGTCGTGAGTTGGACATTTAGATCTGAATCAGAGCTCGGACGTATGTTCGAATCCCGATTGGGCTGATTACCTGTTTCGAGATTAGTCTATCCTAAAAAATAATTCAAATATCAGGAAATAGGCCTATTCTTCATGAATCCTCGAATTCATTTCTCAATCGCCAAATATGCCAGCGCTAAATAAACTTGCACTTTACAGAGCGTCCTCAAAACCAATATCTCTGTCTTTGTTGCACATTTGTCAACTGAACTATTATGTGTAGCAGGTAAATAATGATAATATTATCTCGACGATAGTCGTTGTACTACGAAATCATCCAGATCTATACAGGGTTAAACGTAAGTAATGTCATTAATTTCAGGGGGTTATTCTTTGAGCGATATTTCAAATAGAAAAATTTCGGAATATGTATTGTATGACTTTCTTGTGTTAAATTCTATCGTACCTGGTTTACATGTTTCGACCTATTATGAGTCATCCTCAGAACTGGTCGTTGTTGATCTTGGCGTCTCTTGTTTTGTTTCCTGTGAGGGTGTGTTCGTGTGGTGTAATGTGGAGTCAAAGAGTGTGTGTGTTCTGAAATTCAGTTGTGTTGAGAATTTTATTGGAGTGTGTTTTGTGTGTCTATATATTTCATATTGTTCTAATGTGTTTAGTTTCAGGCTTTTTCGTTGGATGTGTCGTATTTCCATGTCTGTGTTAATGTGTGGTTAGCATTTGTGATGTGTTCTGCATATGTGGAGGTGTTTTGTAATTTTGTTATGGATGTGTTCTTTGTAACGTGTTTGAAATGATCTGCCTGTCTGTCCTATGTAGAAGTTGTAGAAAATAAAATAATTTTGCTCGTTTTCGCTTTCTTTTCGAGATTGAAAATATGTTTGAGACCTATATGAAACATTTCATAGCGTATTTTGGGAAAGCCATTGACTTAATTCCCAATATGCTAAGTAAATTAAAAAAGCAGTGTGTATGATATTAAATGATTGAAAGAATTTTAGTTTTGTCCTTTAAGTGTGCAGACATTTGATCCGAAAAAAGTAACATTCAAAAATACATTTCTTCAGATCAAATTTCTTCATATTTGAAGGACAAATAAATGACTGAAAGAATATTAGTTTTCATAATACAATTCTCCCTTAAATTGACTGAACATATTCGAAATTACATTACTGGCTTTCCCAAAACACGCTATGAAATGTTTCATATAAAACAATATTTATTTCGAAAAGGAAGCAAAACCGAACAAAATCGTATTAAACTTTTTTGTTTGAAATACCTAAAAAAAGAACTCCTTGAAATTAATAAGGTTCACTCTGTATGACGATCTCTTCACACCGCTAGGTCGGCGGTATTTTCTGTTATACGTCTTGCAAAGTTATCGTGAAATCGACAGTCATTTCTACGGTTAGTCGTTCCACTTCAGTAATGTTTGACATCTTCGAAGATAATTCTGAAGTCACGACTAATCTCCACTTTCGAAATGTGCGAAATAATTAACAGTCAAATTTTTCCTTCCACATTTTGCATAACTCAAAACCAAAAAATATTACTGCAATATAATAGACCTATACACCATTCTCACCCCACAAAAAAATACAATAATTTCCTCTACACTAGTAACGAAAGAGTAATTCCTGAAGTGTTCTCCAGCAATTAGAAAAAAAAAAAACTCAATAGCTTGCACTACAGTGCGGATATACAGGTCTTTCATTTCAAAACTTCTTAGTCCATTGATATTTACTATCTTTTGCACAGATCTAAAAGCAAAACATGCTTAATTTAGTTTGGGGGTAATTTCTTTAACACGATTTTTCCAATTTAACATATTATCGATTTTTAAGCCAAAAAATTTAGTTGTTGTTGTTTCTATTAGGTACATATTATTAATTATTGCGCTTGAAATTTGCGAGGTTGAATTTGGACAGGATTTAAATTGAATTATGTTAGTTTTTTTTTACAATTTAATACTACTTTATTGACTGAGAACCAATCACATATATTGAGGAGAATTTCCTCTCCCTAGTAATTGAGGCGCTGACATGGGAAAGGTAGTAAGTGCCAAAAACAAAATTTTTCAGGGGAAGCAAAAAACAAATTTATAAACACTTTCTCACTTACATTATTACAGAAACTGCTTTAAATGAAAGGCATACATTCATGTTTGTGTTAAATATGAAATTTGAAAAGTCTGGCACAGATTTATCTGTGAAATCCTATTTTATGAAAACACAACATTGAAATCACTCCTTAGCCAAACTGAGAATTAAACTTATTTATACATTATGCACAAATTTTTCGGTAAAAGCATGATACTTTTCATCGGGAAGTCTAACATAGATAACAAGTCTCTCTTTTTGGCATCAGGGACGACTGGTCTTCTTCCAAGGCGTTGCAAGCAATGCAAGTTAGTGATTGTCGTTAACGACTGTCCTTTCTTAAAAATCCTGTGCTCTGTCCACATTTCAAGGTCATTAAATGACTGTCTTGTTTTTATTAGAGGAAAATCAGCTTTTGAGAGTCTAATCCAGTTGAGGGTGCTGATTTTGATAGGAGTTGTATTCAAAAACTTGTCACATTCTGCAGAAAAGTCGAAGAAATCCTCATCCTTCATCATTATTACATTATTAGGCCTTACCTCTTCTGGAACCATGCATGGTCTTGCATCTTTTTTTTTTTCTCTATGATGCCAAATTCCCTATCACATGGCATGTAGGAAAGTTCTGAAACCAGGAATTTCAAGTCCACTGAATCAAAATGTGTCTTAATTTCAAAGGCATAATGGTTCCGTTAACATGTTCCATTCGACCTACACGACCTGAAGATGCCAATCAAAATTGACGAAAACGTTTGTTTTTAAATCTGTGTAAATGTTATTATAACATGTTTTATTGTGTTTTATGTTAAGTATTGACTGAATAGAACTCATTTTTCAATTAAAATGTTTCTTGGCAATAATGTAAATCAGGACCTTAGAATCATCCGATTCTTATTCTGCCCTGCACAGTTATCAGCCCATATTTGTCTAGACACACTCTGATGTTGTAAAAGGAGTTACTACCTTCTCCGCGCCAACAGCTGTGCACATACAACTTACAACGTATAGTGACTACGTTTCCAACTTCGTTTCATTACATACGGACATACTACCTTCTCTGTGCCATTGGCATGGCCATCTACTACCTTCTCAATGAAAAACCTAAAAATTCGAATTTTTGGCAGTTACGACCTTTCCCATGTCAATGCCTCAGTTAACCTCCACGGAGTAAAATTTCTTTGAGCTGAGCTGAAGACCCTCTGAATGCGACATGGACCATGCGTGATTAGCAGGGACATGGCATTATACTGCAGGTATTGCCAACTGAATGGAGTGGAGTGCGGTTACACAGGAGGGTAATCAAGTATTTCATACGGTCGCTGCTGTGATATTTATTATTTTTGACCATGGGTTGCTTAATGAGAAGTATTCATCTTATCGCGTTCTACAACCCATTAAATTTACGCTACATAGTTACTTTAAAAGCAAATTTTATGCAAATCAAATCTGTAAAGCAGATTTGAATAATTTCAAGGGAAAAATTGTTCCGGGGCCGGGTAATTTTTCCCTTGAAATTATTCAAATCTGCTTTACAGGGAGCCTTACCTGAAAGATTTGATTTGCATAATATATACGTCACTGTGTACGTTAACAGAAAACCACAATTCCAAGTCACACAGAGATTGTGTGCACTCGTTGTGGGTCTCTGGCGTTTCGTCAGCCCACGCGAGTTGTGTGGATATAAAGGGAAAAGTTGAGACGGTGTCGGGTGGAGTTCCCGGGTAGCTCAGTGGTAGAGCGCTGGTACGTTCAACCAGAGGTCCCGGGATCGATACCCGGCCCCGGAACAATTTTTCCCTTGAAATTATTCAAATCTGCTTTACAGGAAGCCTTACCTGAAAGATTTGATTTGCATAATATATACGTCACTGTGTACGTTAACAGAAAACCACAATTCCAAGTCACACAGAGATTGTGTGCACTCGTTGTGGGTCTCTGGCATTTCGTCAGCCCACGCGAGTTGTGTGGATATAAAGGGAAAAGTTGAGACGATGTCGGGTGGAGTTCCTGGGTAGCTCAGTGGTAGAGCCCCGGAACAATTTTTCCCTTGAAATTATTCAAGCAAATTTTAATTAAAATAGATATATTTTAATTTTCAAGGCATTTAGGGAAATGCAATTTCTTAATACTTTCATTATAAACTGCGCAGTTATTTAGTATCGATGGGACTGGTTAGCAGTCAATATATTACTGAATTAATTCCAGACAAAGAACACAATTACAGAATGCGGGAACATGCACTAGTGAGAAGAGCCTAAGGAAATAGACATAGTGCATGGGAAAAGAAGAAAGGAAAGGCTACTTCATTTAGAAGATGTATTATAGTTTATAGCTAAAAACTACAGGATAACAAACATTCCAACATATCGTTGACACTTTAAATACCGTACATGAATACTTCCCAGACATCAGCTTCCGTATTCGAATCGTTTCCAATAAGTATAATTCATAGACTATAGTATACAATACAATACAATACAATACAATACATACATATACATACATACATACATACATACATACATACATACATACATTCCACATCTGTGGAGTAACGGCTAGCACGTCTGGCCGCGAAACCAGATTGCTCGGGTTCGATTCCCGGTAGGGGCAAGTTACCCGGTTGAGGTTTTTTCCGGGGTTTTCCCTCAACCCAATATGAGCAAATGCTGGGTAACTTTCGGTGCTGGACTCCGGACTCATTTCACCGGCATTATCACCTTCACCTGATTTAGACGCTAAATAACCTAAGATGTTGATAATGCGTCATAAAATAACCTACTAAAAATAGATACTTACATACAAACATAGAATATAAGAAAACAGATGGTTAAGCAGATATAAAATTCAGGTAGTCGGTCTTACTAACAATATAATACAAGGGTAAAAGAATAATAAAATTGTGCATATGGTTCACTTCAGGTAGCCTATAATATAGATATTTTATGTTTTTACATATACGATAAAAATTGGCTAAGATAAGATGTACTTCATTTTTATATAATGGAAACATGTAAGATAATCATCAGGAATAGTTATTATAAGCAAAGTATAACACAATATTGTAATTTTAAATGTAATTACCCAAGGCATGTATGTAGAAATTTCAAACTTATAAGTATAGGATCAAAATTAGTTAAGATGATGTGTAAATTCAACTTTCATATTATGAAGAAGGAAATTGTAGCATAATATTGTAATTACAAATGTAAATTATTCAGTATAATGCATGTAATATTACTACGTAACGGGCATGCAGTTGATGTTCTAAATAAAAAACACATACATTACATTACATAACATAACATACATACATACATACATACATACATACATACATACATACATACATACATACATACATACATACATACATACATACATACATACATACATACATACATACACACATACATACACACATACATGCATACGTTACCAAAACTAGAGTGACCAATCATATTATTTTTAAGAGTATTATACGTTTTTAGAGGTATGTATGTATTCTATAATAGTGCCCCTCCAAATAATCTAAAATTATACACTTTTACTTATTTTTATTTAATATATTTCCAAATTCAATTTTTTGAAATTTTTAAATTCCAAATACAATTTATGTAGTTAAAAGTTAAACATAATCGAATCTTAGATTTGTTTAGACGCAGAGGGATGAGTCATTCAGTTAATTCTGACATTGCTTGATGCAACAAGACCGACAATTGCAAATTATACATCGTATCACTAGTGAATGGCGGAAAATAAAGGCCTCGCGTGCCTATGACTTACTTGATCATTCCAAAATAATTAATTATATAACTTCATTAATACAGAGATGAAATTTCATATGCTTAGAAGTTATAATGGTAGCAATTATCAAAATCTCCTCCTTATTTTCATATATGTACACTTTTGTGCGTGTGCACCTGTTCCCTATACCTTCAGTATATAGACCCTACTTTTCCCGTGAACGAATTTCTGGTCATCCTACCAAAACACGAATATTCCATTATATCCGTATTTACAGTACTAATATCCTAGTCAATACAAGAGTTCATTGTAGAATGAAATCGTACGTTTCACACAATTCAATTAAAAATTTGAAAGGCATGTTGGTCCGACAAGTTAACAAGTAAATGAAGATAAATATCATACGTCCTTCAATAAGTCTATTTTTAACCTAATCCGTAGTACAAAAAATTACATTAAGTTATACACATAACATATATACGACTAGCGCTTTCGCTATTAAGATAGCATCTTCAGGTCTGGTTAGCATATTATGAAGCTTTTTACATAAAGACTTGGATGGAATGCAACATAATGAAATGTAATAAAATACAAGACGTGAGAAAAATTACAATGTTAAGATAACTGTGAAAACAAAAGGCAAAGTAAAATAATGACTTGAAAAACAGGCAAATGGTTGTAATAATTCAAACCTCTATAAGGTCTAGATATTAAATTATAAAAACTATGCCTTGAGATAAAAGTCTGCAAAACATGTGTGCAGCTTATAAATATAACAGAGATGGTTAAAAGAGTAAAAAGTTGCAACAGTTGCTGCCATTCTATACGTCGTGATGACTGTTGCAACTTTTTACTCTTTTAACCATCTCTGTTATATTTTATAAGCTGCACACATGTTTTGCAGACTTTTATCTCAAGGCATAGTTTTTATAATTTAATATCTAGACCTTATAGAGGTTTGAATTATTACAACCATTTGCCTGTTTTTCAAGTCATTATTTTACTTTGCCTTTTATTTGCACAGTTATCTTAACATTGTAATTTTTCTCACGTCGTGTATTTTATTACATTTCATTATGTTGCATTCCATCCAAGTCTTTATGTAAAAAGCTTCATAATATGCTAACCAGACCTGAAGATGCTATCTTAATAGCGAAAGCGCTAATCGTATATATATTTTTATGTGTATAACCTAATGTAATTTTTTGTACTACGCATTAGGTTAAAAATAGACAGTTATTGAAGGACCTATGATATTTATCTTCATTTACAATTCAATTATGTTATATCTACAGACCCACTAAAATTAATAAATCGTAAATATTTTAGAACTACCCTACATTAAATGTTCTACTCACAAATTCACCAGTTTCCTCAGTAGGTCAGTCTTCATACCAGGAAAACGAAATACACCTACGTACATAATATATGTTTCTTCTTAATAATTTCCTTACATACACAGATAAACAAGATATTTTGTTGTGCATAAAAACTCAAATATTTACACAGTGCACAGAATTAATGTTCCGAACACAATTAATTTAAATACAATACGAAAAATAAGCGGAAATTCTACAATTTTTACATCCTTATCGCGATATTAAACAATAAAACACGTCTTCCACGTTCGACGCTCCGTATTCAAATTGTCACAGCCGCTGGCATGACCCTCTAGAAACCGACCAATCATGACCAAGAGTTTTTACGGTTCGTTCAGGTTTCCAGCCAGAGTTACGAGATAGGGCAGTGCATGTGAACCTGACGGAACAACTGGATAAACACAAACACACGTTGTTTACAAAATCGCTTCTTATAACGCTATGTAAATTTCTGCTTTAAATCTACACTAAAGGAATCAAAATATGGAATAATACAAAATTAATCTTTTATAATCCTGTGACCGTTACGTTAATTCTGTGGCCACGTTGATACTTATGAAAGGTTCTTTATCTCTTTCAGTACACCGGAGAATTTTTAACTGTAAATTTTCACTTAGAAAATAATGCACTACACATGTTTCTAGTCTTCACATTTTCAGTTTATCTCATTGACGTTTTTTATGGTCTCAGATGTATAAAATCTGTAGGTCTATAATAATATTGTAAAAGTATTTTCCTAAAATTTCGTACATAGTATTTCCTTTATTCATTATACGGAAAATAAAAACAATTACGCGTTAATACAGGAGAAATGTTTGAACATTTTTATGAAAATACAAGTCTTCGATATTCCTGCTTTGCGAAATGTAGTTTTCAGCATTTCTTCTGTCTCCACAAAGATACACTTGATACACAATCATTTTGCAGAGAATTAACGGGTATGTATTAAAATAGCTATTTATTAGCTGTCTTCATTAGAAGAGTGAACAAGTTTTATCTATAGACGAATGTCTCCTATACAGTACTTAAAGCAAATACCTTATTATAATAATACCGGACAGCTAGCAGTTCTGCACGCGAACGACGCTGGTGCTGCTACCTAGGCGGCCGGTGTGGCGATACTCGCGAAACAAGCTGTAATCAACTGCAATGTATGTTGTTGCTGGGCTAGTTAACAGTTTTATTAATTAGTGCTGTGTTACAATATCAGGGTCTAAAATTATGTGCTATTTATAATTGCTACAAAATTACAGCATTACAAACTGCTCCAAATCGTACTTTCGATTTCCGAGGGATCATAAAACATGAGTCAACGACATTCTTTAGTAGGCCTAATGCCTTCGTCTTTGTGTTCATATAAAAATACAAAATAGCTTTTTTATTTAGACCTAATAAATGCATAGAAGTTAAAATGTATTGCAAATGTTAAGGTTTTATCAAATTGTTTTATTGTTGTCACATCCCTTTACCAATTATTAAAAGCATCAGATTACTATCAATTTTATATTTGCAGTTGTCAGCAATGCGTATATAAAGCATTATTGTAAATTCATTCTTAATGTCAGAATTGATTTTGTCTCACTAAACCAAAGAAAAATATCTAACAATTAATTATGGAAAGTAATATGAAGTATGCAATATTTCTCATAATATGCAGCTTTGATATAAGATAATAATTTTACATTAAATATTATTCAACATTTCTGAAGTGTTTCATAATATATTATTCCACATTAGTAACTCACGTTTTAAACAATAGTCTGAATCCCGCTATGTTAATATTTGTATTTGTGGACGTAATTCCACGCAGCTCCGTTAGATGTCAGGTCCGCGATATTTCGAACTCACGTGAATGCTGCTAGTATACAGCTGTCCGGTATTACTATAGGAAGGTACTTGCTTTAAGTGGAGGAAAATGCAACTGGACACGATCTGATTATGCACTGAAAAGATTAATAAAGAAATTAAATCATCAGAAGAAAAATAATATCGATAGTAACAAATGTGGTTCTTGCAATTATTGTAGAAGGGAAGAGTTTAGTTGGTGCCCTTAAAAATTTATTACAGATCACGGAACTACGTGACTGTGTAAAATATTTACATTTTAATATTCACTAAGAAGTATAATGAAGACCTCCCTGGTATAAGAGTGTAACCAAAAATAGTATATTAACATACAAGGTTGGGAAGTGCTTTTTACAAAATCGAGGAAAAGTTTTAAAAACGAGCAGACCGAGTGTTTTAATTTCCGAGAAGGTTGCAGTCTGTCCAAAGTAGAAACTTCACCATGAACTTCAATGTGAAGGAATAAAATTTATTCTTTTGCTTACTTACTTACTTACTTACAAATGGCTTTTAAGGAACCCGAAGGTTCATTGCCGCCCTCACATAAGCCCGCCAGCGGTCCCTATCCTGTGCAAGATTAATCCAGTCTCTATCATCATACCCCACCTCCCTCAAATCCATTTTAATATTATCCTCCCATCTACGTCTCGGCCTCCCTAAAGGTCTTTTTCCCTCCGGTCTCCCAACTAACACTCTATATGCATTTCTGGATTCGCCCATACGTGCTACATGCCCCTCCATCTCAAACGTCTGGATTTAATGTTCCTAATTATGTCAGGTGAAGAATACAATGCGTGCAGTTCTGTGTTGTGTAACTTTCTCCATTCTCCTGTAACTTCATCCTGCTTAGCCCCAAATATTTTCCTTAGCACCTTATTCTCAAACACCCTGAACCTACGTTCCTCTCTCAGAGTGAGAGTCCAAGTTTCACAACCATACAGAAGAACCGGTAATATAACTGTTTTATAAATTCTAACTTTCAGATTTTTGGACAGCAGACTGGATGATAAGAGCTTCTCAACCGAATAATAACACGCATTTCCCATATTTATTCTGCGTTTAATTTCCTCCCAAGTGTCATTTATATTTGTTACTGTTGCTCCAAGATATTTGAATTTTTCCACCTCTTCGAAGGATAAATCTCCAATTTTTATATTTCCATTTCGTACAATATTCTGGTCACGAGACATAATCATATACTTTGTCTTTTCGCGATTTACTTCCAAACCGATCGCTCTACTTGCTTCAAGTAAAATTTCCGTGTTTTCCCTAATCGTTTGTGTATTTTCCCCTAACATATTCACGTCATCCGCATAGACAAGAAGCTGATGTAACCCGTTCAATTCCAAACCCTGCCTGTTATCCTGAACTTTCCTAATGGCATATTCTAGAGCAAAGTTAAAAAGTAAAGGTGATAGTGCATCTCCTGCTTTAGCCCGCAGTGAATTGGAAAAGCATCAGATAGAAACTGACCTATACGGACTCTGCTGTATGTTTCACTGAGACACATTTTAATTAATCGAACTAGTTTCTTGGGAATACCAAATTCAATAAGAATATCATATAATACTTCCCTCTTAACCGAGTCATAAGCCTTTTTGAAATCTATGAATAACTGATGTACTGTACCCTTATACTCCCATTTTTTCTCCATTATCTGTCGAATACAAAACATCTGATCAATAGTCGATCTATTACGCCGAAAACCACACTGATGATCCCCAATAATTTCATCTACGTACAGAGTTAATCTTTCAAAAGAATATTGGACAAAATTTTTACGACGTCAACAAAAGTGATATTCCTCGAAAGTTACCACAGTCGGTTTTGTCCCCTTTTTAAAAATAGGTGCAATTATGGACTCCTTCCATTGTTCTGGTACAATTTCCTTTTCCCAAATAGCAAGTACAAGTTTACAAATTTCGCTATATAATGCACTCCCACCCTCTTGTATTAATTCTGCTGGAATTTGATCGATACCTGGAGACTTGTACTTTTCAGATTTTCTATCGCAATTTCGACTTCTGAAAGCGTGGGTTCGGGTATAAATGGCTCAGCAGTTTGTATTTCAATTTCGTCCCGATCATTTCTATTTGGCCTATGTACATTTAGTAGTTGCGCAAAATAGTTTTTCCATCTGTTTAGGATTGATGGAGAGTCTGCAAGCAAGTCACCATTCTCATCCTTGATCACGTTTACCCTTGGCTGATATCCGTTCTTAAATTCCTTTATACCCTTATATAAACCTCGAATGTTTTTATTCTTACTATTTGTTTCTACCTCATTCAGTTTTTCCTTCAAGTAACCTCTCTTTTTAATCCTAAGTGTACGACTTGCTTCCCGTCTTTCATTGAAATAATTATCTCTCTTCTCCTCAACTGGATCCTGTAAAATTTCAATTTTGCCTGTTTCCTTCTTTCTACTACCATGCAACAATCTTCATCAAACCACGGTTTCTTTTTCTTAGTTTCATAATAACCTATGCTCTGTTCAGCTGCAATTTTGATATTATCTCGGGATATTTTCCCACACGCTATTAACATCTAACTCTTTGTCAACATCGTCGGAACTTGCTAATACGGCAAACCTATTTGAAATTTCGACCTGATAATGTTGCTTAGTTTCCTCGTCCTTTAATTTCAAAATATTGAATTTAGTAATATTAACTTGTTGCTCTATTCGCTTGGCTACTGATAATCTTTCTCTTAATTCGCCAATCACCAAATAATGGTCAGAATTACAGTCTGCACCCCTGAAAGTTCGAATATCTACTATACTAGTATGTCTCCGTTTATCTATCAAGATGTGATCTATTTGGTTGTGTGTCAATCCATCTGGAGAAGTCCAAGTATATTTATGTATATCCTTATGGGGGAATGTTGTACTTTTGACAATTAAATTTTTCGATGTGGCAAAGTTGACTAATCTAACTCCATTGTCACTACTAATTGCGTGTAGGCTCTCTTTTCCAATAGTTGGTCTAAAAATATCCTCCCGTCCTACTTTAGCATTGAAATCCCCCAATAAAATTTTCATGTGATATCTAGGAACTGATCAAAAGTATGTTCCAATTCCTCATAGAAGCTATTCTTTATATGGTCGTCTTTCTCTTCTGTAGGGGCGTGAGCATTTATAACTATGATGTCGCACCATCTACCCTTAAGTACTAAATATGATAACCTGTCACTGATAAATTCGACCTTTTTACTGCTGATTTTATTCTTTTATGAACAAAGAATCCTGTTCCTAATTGGTGATTATTGTTTCCTTCCCCATAATAAAACAAGTAATCTCCTATTTGTGATATGCCACTCCCATCTAACCTAACCTCTTGTACTCCTACGAAGTCTATTCTATATCTAGCTAGTTATTTTGCTACTAATGTTACCCCTCCTGTTCTATAAAGACTAGTTACGTTCCAAGTGCCAAATCTCAAATCCTTATTCCTTTGCTGTGGTCGTGCCAGAGAATCAGTCCTATTCCGAGGCTTATTATAGGGATACGTAAAAGCTGTTTTTTACGGTGATGGGTTGTTAGCCCTTCGCCCAACCCCAAGCTGGAGGACCCCCTTATCGGCTGTCCACGACTGCTTATTCAATATATTCGCAGCTAGTTACAGTAAATTACTGTAACAGTAAAGTATAGTATAGTAGCCTAAAGTGTATAGTGTATAGTATAGGCCTACTGTTGTGTGTGGTATAGTATAGCATACAGTATAGTATAGTATAGTATAGTATAGTATAGTATAATATAGTATAGTCTAGTATAATATAGTAATAATAATAGTAATAATCATAGTCATATTCATAGTCATAGTCATAGTTATAGTTATGGTTACAGTTACAGGTATAGTCACAGTAATGAGTATAGTAATAGTATAGTATAGTATCCGAAAGTGTATAGTATATAGTATAGGCCTAATGTACTGTGTGGTATAGTATAGCATACACTATAGTATAGTATAATATTGTATAGTCTAGTATGGTATAGTAATAATAATATTAAAAATCATAGTCATAGTCATAGTTCGTATTGCCTGTTGCCTATTTATATTTGAGATCTATGTTGGTTTTTAGATACTGATGTAAAAATTTACTAATCTTATAAGCTGGTGCATTCATGCAGTTTGTGACGGGTGGCCTGGATAAATAAATAAATTTGCTTTTTGGGTTTTTGGTAGTGTTTTTAGTTTAGAAATAGTGGGGTCCTTGAATTTTTGGGGATCAAGTTTTGAACTGATTTTAATGTTTCTCTTATTTCGTTTTGAAATGTATCGGTAGGGTCACACCTTATTTCAGTAATATTACTCTGTTCTATAAATTCAATTGTTTTATTAATATATTATTCTCTCTCCATTATGACAACTGCGTCTTTTATCTGCTTCGATGTGGATTAAATTGTGTAATGTCCTTTAATGTATTCATTTCTTTAATTTGTTTTTCAGCTTCTTCAAAGTCATTATCAGTTTTGGGTTTTGTTACATATTCATTGCAAACACATGAATGTACAAATTACAATTTCCAATATGCATATTTATGTACAAATCAAATTGAATTATGTAACCATATCCTACTATGCAAAAAACACATATTCATGGATAACTTTTAATCAAATGCGTATACTAATATTGTATTGGCATATTAAGACTCGTTTGGAAAGAAGACAAACATTATGTTTAAATGTATTACGTACATGAGAGAAAATTGTTGTCAACTACTATTTGAATATGTAAAATGGTTAAATAAGCATATTTTACAAAAAAATAAGTTAAGATTAAATTAAAATTGAATCGACATATCACACTGTTTTTATTAAAGTACGATGTGTCTATTGCATGTAGACGAAAAACTATCTTGTTATTATATATTACGAATCAATTCAATAAATCACAGATTATGTACTTAAATGTGTTAGGTAACTCGGAGTATAAAAAAATACAGTGTAAATTTATAATTGCATAATTTGCATTAAAGATAAGTCATATGGTTGAACAGCATTCTCTTTGAACTTTTTAACTTGAAATTTTTATAAATGCACTAATGGGATAAAGTAATAAAATATAAGAACTCATAATTTCTCACTTGGTTTCTATAAAGGTTAACATAACTCATCTTTGCAAATAATTTTGTTGGTCTAATTAAGGTATCACTTGTAAATATCCAGTATTGTTAAGAAAATATACAGAATTGGGATTAACATGCTCGCTTCTAAATATCATTTTCAAGGGGTTGACTTCTTTCAGGGTTTTTTTAGCCTACGTTCATTATAAACAACTCATTTACGAAGCCAGCTGCTTGGAAGTCAAAAAGTAGAAAGCAATGGCAAGGGAAGTTTTATGAAAAATATTCCTCAAGTTTCTATAAAAGTACCTCTAAAATTGATTCTTAAGATGTATTCCTTTAAACATTTTGAAAACGAATATCAAAATTTTGCTACAGGCGTTTTAAAGAATGTGTTTTTAGGAATAAAACGACAAAGAGGTTTTGAATTTACCTTAAAAATGGCCGATAGATATTCACTGTGGTTAATTACATGCCCCCCAAGATTTTTGCTCCAATTTTATTTTTAATAATCTCGAATTTAAGGTGTCGCAGCAATGATATTTGTACATACAAACAAGTGAAAAATGGTCATCAAATGGGAAGAAATTCAAATTATACAGCCATCTCCCCTTAAAAGTAAGATTTACATTATCGGAAGTAGTCTATGCAGGACACTGACAGCTTGTGTATGGGTGGGAGAGGGTACATATCAGTTTATGTGGAGATTATAAAGAAATCTCGTTCCATAAGTGAGTTAAGGTATTAAATATTTGAGTCATTCCATGTCAAATTGAACACCTACGAAACATGACAACTTAATATTTGCTCCAATTTTTTTTTATATATTCTACTGATGAAATTAAATAGCCCATGTGTAATTTTTTCGTACTGACAGAATTATTTAGTCATTTATTAAATGTTACTTTTTCCTAAATTAGGATGCAACGTATTATGAAAATGGTTATACTGAAGATTCTATAAATCGTAGAAATATCGTATTTACTGTATATCATTTCTCAAAATACATATATTAACAATTTTTTAAAGTTAGTCCTACGGTAAAATTCAACAACATTTTAATATCACCACTCACATGATATGAATTTCTAAACAATTAGGAGCAGAATAGGGGTTTTGGTTACTCCTAATCCTAAATCGGGAAAAAGTTTGGGAAGATTTGTAGTAGAGAAGGTTGTTCAACTTTATAATTCTGATGACGTGAGGAGGGTTATGGCTGGCAAAAGAATTGTGCTTCAGTTAAAGAATATGGAAAGAGAGTTCACAAAGAGAAAAGATTAATACTGTGTGATCTCAAGAAAGCTTACCAGTGTTTCAAAGAGCAATATCCGTATATCAAAATAGGATTTTCAAAAATTTTCAAACTCAGACCAAAGGAATGTGTACTCCCTGGAACAAGTGGCACGCACTCAGTTTGTGTCTATGTTCACCATGAAAATGTTAAATTAATGGTTGATGGAATTAATAATATCATTTATAATATTTCTTTTAAATTTTTACCATTAGCGAATACAAATAACTTAGCTATATTTTCTACTCAAGGTACCAACAAGCAAAAGTGGTACGAGGTATCTTACAACTTCATTCTTTTGTTCCACTGACACAATTTCAGGCCATAATAAAGAACTATTCACTTCAAAGTGAGAGTAAAGTGGTGGACATTAAATAGAATTGGTTGTAGGTGATTAGTTTTAATAGTGCTGTGTGTGTAAACTGTAGTTATCATTCTTACAAGTGTATATTTTACAAAAACAATATTTAAATACAGTACTATATTACATAAATTACGCGAAATAGTGATATTCTGACCGTGGAACAGTGTAAAGTGGTCACACGACTCTCATCCAGAGCTGCACCTGCACATCATCTTGCAACAGTACTTATGCAGCCCGCGCACTCAAGACGCGCAGCTTGGTGTATCATTTAATTATTCTTCAACGGTTGAGAGTAGCGTTCTGATTTTTTTGAGGGTGGTTAAAATAATTTCAAGGTATTTAAGAATTTTTTTCTGTAATTTTAAAGTATGTCGCTGCCATTAAAACATATTTTTATACATTTAAATGTTTTTAAAACAAAGTTAACAAACTTGCATTTTTATATATTATGCGAAGAATAAAGTGTGTACCGTCACCTTCAAGATTGAGACAAAGAGCAAATCTCTGTGATGATTATTAGTGGAGATAATCACGTTTAACAACAATGATGCGCTACCTATTTCGGAATCTTTGATAACACATATCTACTACAATAATCGATACAGACAACAATAATAAAACACGTATTTACTTTTTCAATCCAAAGAATGTGTAAAATTTGTTTTATCGAAATCGGAGACATGAAAGTCAATTCCAAGCTAAATTTGTGCGATTTGACGTGGAATGACTCATATGCAGAACACATCACAAATGCTAACCACACCCACAGAGACATCATCACAGACATGGAAATACTACACATCCAAAATAAAAGCCAGAAACTAAACACATTAGAACAATATGAAATATACAGACACACAAAAACACATCCCAACGAAATTCTCAACACACAACTCAACTTCAAAACACACACACTCTTTGACTCTACACTATACCACAGGAACACACCCTAACAGGAACAGAACAAGTGGCGCCAAGACCAACAACGATCAGTTCCGAAGATGACCCATAAATAGGTCGAAACATGTAAACGAGGTACTTTGAAATTTAACACTATTCACTTTTCTTAATTCATACACTGTAAATGTCAGAAAACCCCAATTCCAGCAGTGTTTATTTCAAATTGTAGCATAAGATAATGTAAAAATTTAGGTTTTGAAGTATTTAATTCATAAAGAATGTAATTTTACAAAATATTAATAGATAAATGTATAATATTTAAAGTCAGTAAGACAGATGATAAGTTTTTTCTCTCTACTGTAAAATTTGGTTTATTGGAATTGCGGAGTTTCTGATTTCCCTGTCTCAATTTTTTGTGCGGATTTTAATGCATTTAGGAGTATACATATTATTTAAAGTGATAGTACCGATACCTTTGACAAAGTTTAATCATTACATATACACACTTTGGACAATCAAGTACAATTTCCTATAGTTTACAACTCTATTGTATGGGTTTTGCTCTTTTTGGCCTTGTTCATACATTTCTCATTTGTTAATAATGTACTACTTCCTTAAATATCTATAGGTTTTTCTCTTCCCTAAATGAGGTACTGAAAGAGTTTGTTTTAGGTATCTAAGACACATTTTTTTATTACCCACAAATCCGCGGTCTAGTCATAACATGTCTTTCCATTCAAAAGTCTTTATTACATTAAAACAACATGGCTAACAAAATGTGTCTTACATTGGTCCCACTTTCTATCTAAATATTTCTATATCTTGCTGGGACTGTTTCAGATCTGTGGCTTAAGAAAGTAGACAGTTACCGCAACTGGTTTGTGCAACACGAGAACTTCAAGTCTGATGAGAGCAAAAGGCAAGGAGGTCCCTTAAACTCTGACGATGTCTTCGGCTTTGAGGGTTCCTTCAAGAAGCTCAATGTTGACTAAAATGAAGTTAAATGTTGTAAAGTAAATGAATTAACTCTATCTGCAAATGATAACAGAAATATATTTTGTTTATTATATTAGACTATGTAATAATTACATTAAAGCCTTATGGTCACATCTTCCTTTCGACCATGTATTCGTGTCAACTGACTGGTTGTGTACCATAAGTGGAGTCACGCTGATGTTCTGTACCAAAAGTAAGTTCTTTACTTCGTTTAAAATTGTTCCAAAACTTAATAAAGTAAAATGGTAAAAGATGAGTTCAGATGGAAGTGTCTAGGGTAACCAAGGGTAAATGGGGTCAAAAAGTAACAAATCCTTAATTTGATTGTTAATTTCGTAATATATTACACTCATAACATATCATTAGTTACAGTCACATGTAAGTACTACTTCCCCAAAAAAGTTTCTTTTTCACTCTAAGCTAACTGTCTGTATATGAACAAATATTTCACTGCAGTGACCCTTTTTACCCTTCTGTATAAGGATAAATGGGGTCAGTGTTTAGGGCAAATTGAGTCACAATTTTTCCCTCTATATACCTGCACGGAACGTTAAAATCAATATTGAATTGATTTAATTTAACACTTTACACCTTCCACAAACAAACACTGTTTTCTTTTCTGCACCAACGAACTGTGTTGCAGTGTAGTCCAAAACCACATGTGTACAGTTTCAAAATTCTAGACACAAGTTCATTTTCTTGTTCTGGAGTAAACGTAGTTTGACGGCCTTTACTTTTCAAGCCGTTGACGTCGTTGGAGACATGAATGAGGAATTCCTAACAACTCAGCAGCATGACGTTGGCTTCTTCCCTCGCTAAATACTTTAATAGCCTTCTGCATGTCGTTCTCAGTCCACGAATTTGACGTCTTCCTCTTACATTTAACCATCCGTCACAAAGAATTGAAAATAAATACTTAATTTGAGCGGACTGATTTGAAATAAGTTGACCCTATTTGTCCGATTTTACTGACCCTATTTAACCCAAATTTAGAACTTATTTGCGCTAGAGGTTGGTAGTACTGAATACTGCTACGACGAAGGAATTAATAGCCATAATCTCTTCTAGTAAGCTTAAACTAAATAGTGAAAGTTAATCGCACAAATTCTCTGCAATGGTTGTTGTAGAATAATAAAGTAACCGAATAGCATTATTTGAAATGTATAAAATACTCTTAACTCACCTTTATATTCTCTCTATTCTTTTACTGTCAACACAAAGAATACACACACCTGCTATAGTCGTCCACAAGCATTTATGGTTGTCAAGGTCACACACTTTCCCTTCTTCTTACTGCAAACTTACTCACCCTCCTGCCACCCTAATGGGCTGGGGACCGGTTCTACTGTAAAAATCTGAACTTCCTACACTGCAAAAACAAAGCCGAAATTCAGTATCCTGTGTAAGCTTGTGCTGTGCCCTTCTGTGTTATGTGTATAGCTCAGAGTTGTCTAAACTAGTGCTGTGATATTCTGTTTTATATATGTAGACACTTTTTCAAGCATTCAATAAACCGTGGCCGAGTGATTAGTCTCTATGCCTTGCACCGTGGCGACCCGAGTTCGATCCCCGTCTGGATGGTGAACAAAGTAGGCGCGAGGGTTTTTTTTTATCGGAGTTCTCCCATTTCCCCTCATCATTGTCATTCCACCAATGTTCCATAATCACCGTCACTCTGCGAGATCCTAAGCCAGGTGTCCAGAACAAATAAAAAGAAATCTGAAAGTTGTAATTTGTGTTTAATAAATACTGTTATGCTTTGAGTATGCTTCACAGTCTAAGTATGCGTAGCCAGAAAAAGGAAATCATTTTTTATGTTTACAAATATTTTTAATATCTTTCTAGCAGTGAGTCATCCGCTATTTCTTCCATGTACAATAAAACTCAGAGTTATGGCAACAGCTTTTGGTGTTAGTTTAAACATTTTAAGAAATGTTTGTATTGACGCGATTGAGTCCCTACAAAATAATCCATGCCCATCTTTCCGTTCTCCTAACCGTCTCATAATTCATTTTCCGTTTCATAGTCTCGACAATCATCTAATTTTCCTCTTGATCGTCCCTTCAATCAGTTTACTAGGCCTATTATTAATCTCGTCAATCTTTTTTTCTTCCCTTCATTTCACCTATAGTAGTTTCTTCATTAATTTTTCTCTGATCAAATTAATTCAGTCCTGATTGTCCCTTCAGCTATTTCTCTATTAAAATGTTCTCAGCAATCTGTTATTTCATGCCGTCTCGTCAGTCGTTCTACCCTAATAGTCCCGGATTTTATTTTCCTTCCCATTGCCTTAAATCTTTTTTATCATCTCTTGTCACTTTCGTCCCAATCATTTAATCACTCCTCATCGTTTTATCATTTACTTTCTCCTGATTATCTCGTGTTACTGCAACACTATTTCATAAGCCTTCTTTCACAAATGACGAGACGCTCGCTAGTAAATTATAAACGACCTATAAGCCTAAAAGGAACTGAGACGATCAAGAATGAATTGACGAGATGAGCACAAGGAGACTGACGAGATTACTTTTTGCAGTGTAACTTGCAAAGGGAAAATTTCGTGAGGAGGATGGGTAAGCGACCGAAACTACGTACGACCTTGAACACTTCAGAAGTCTGTGTTCCACTATAGCATCAATGGCACTCAACGTGTACAGGAAGTTCTCTTCCTGACCAGTATATGGCAGCACTTGCTTGAACTGGCTTACCCTGGAATATGGAGACAGGGTTTTGAAACTGACCCGATTTAGACAGAGTTACCCTAAACAATAGAGAACGAGATCTGATCGGCACTAATAACTATAATGCACGGAGCCGCACTATTTTACATTGCTAGTTTACCTGTAAGTTTCATTAATGTTTATGCAAGTGCAGGCAAACTCAACCGCGCATAATATGGAACGTATAGTGTTGTACTTGGACTGCGAGATTTGTCTACAGCGTGCAGGAAGGGTTAGCATAGACGGACTGTTCACTGACTTATCGCAATTGCGACTTATTTATGGATTGTTCGTGAATTTATTTAATGGCATATTCGCAAATGCAAATCAGTAGCTTTTCATTACAGTTGACAAAAGCCGTTGTTTGTACATAGTTATGTCAAATTTAATAAAATGTAGAATAGTATTAAACGAGAATGTGAGCATGGGACAGAATGCTGTAACTGTAATTGATACTGATTTATATAATTTAATATATCAAGTATGTTTACATGTATGATGCAAGATGTATAAATAAGCAAATAACTTGCTGACAAGCATGTAGCAGGAATTCAGACTGACCTACTGTACTCACTGAGAAATACCGATTCAGCTATTGCAGTGTGCTGGCTATATGTCAACAACTGCTAACCTGGATGCAGTGTGATGACATGGAATAATTAGTTAACATGCATAAGTGAACCTATAACTAAACATAAATATGAATGTCATAGAATAAATTTAGATGTTTAAAGTAAAAAAAAAAAAAAGAAAAAAAAAGAAGAAGAAAAAAATTTAAAAATGTTCATGGTAGAAAATTGTGAAAAGGAGCAGATAAATAAGTTTTAAAGTTTTAATAATTATCACGATTGATTTAAACATGCATTAAAACTAGACGTAAGTGCAAGTTTAAACAGTTAATTACTGAGATTTGCGATAAATTAATTAGTTTAGGAAATTGTATATTTATTACCTATGTATAACTACTTTTCTATATATAGATAATTTTTTTAATTATTAAGTTTGTACTTTTGTGAACTATTATCAATAAATCTATCTATCACATAGTTATGTCTATGCAGATCTGTAGAACCATCAGTGAAAAAGTATAATGTAGCTCGTGCAGTATTTTGCCACCCTACTCCACATCAGCAATCAATAACGGATTATGCTTTGTGCAGATAGACTTCACTGTAGCAGTGCAGAACAACAGTGCAGGCAGATGTGCCAGTAGTGTAATAATTGCTTCTTTTTTATTGCGAGTAATCATAGCTGGGAGCATCGTATTTAATACGAAAGTGAAATCCATTACAGGCCAAATCGGCCCAAAGTTTGGGGAGGTTAAGGCTCCCACCTAACAATCTACATTAATGGAAGTAGGGATGTCAGTCCTACGTTCCCGCCATTTTTACCCCCAAGGATTGCCCCTGGTACTCATTTCTGTTAGAGAATGGTGAAGTTGAGAGCCATAGTGCGGCCGAAAGGATTAGGTAATTTGAAAAAATGCGTGACCCCATCGGGAACCTAACCCGAATTTGTAGAATTACGCTTTTATTTTTATGCAGTAAGCAATATTTTTTAAATGTGCAAAAAATTGAAAATATGGTTTATTTAATGACGCTCGCAAATGCCAAGGTTATATCAACGTCGCCGGTGTGCCAGAATTTTATCCCGCAGGAATTCTTTTACATACCAGTAAATCTATTGACATGAGCCTGTCGCACTTAAGCACACTTACATGTCATCGGCCTGGGCCGGGATCGAACCCGCAACCTCGACGACAAAAGGCCGGCGCTATACCGACTACGCTTCTCAGGCCGACTTAAATGTGGAATTCAATGTTTAAATCGATAATTTAAAACAATTCTTCAATGTTCTTTAATATGATTAATAAGAGTCGTTAGTAAATATTAAAAAAGGAAATGTTATGTGAAATTTGGAGAATAAAAAAAGAACATGGCTGGGATATTTTCGAAGAACATTTTTTTTATTTGGTACTACAAAATTAAAATTCTGACTCCTATTATTGAAAGGATTAGAGGAAACTTGTTTTAGGATGAAAGTTGCCAAAACGAAATATTTTGTGCTTGCTCTAATTTATATATTAATTATATTACCGTCGCAATTAATACCGATTAACAGTATAGAAAGAATAACTATTTATGATAATAATATAAAACAAGGCTTTAATGTCAGAGTACAAACTGACAGTAATGTTAATAATGCGTTGTCCGACATAATAAAGAGTAATGAAATGAATAAAAATAAAACAAAATTGTGGCGTCTCCTGCAATAAGAACTTCAGACACAAGATGTCGTTTCTCCGTTTTCAGCAAGCAGGATAAACAGTAAGTAATGTCATTTAATTTCAGGAGGTTATTCTTTGAGATATTTCAAATCGAGGTGTTCAATACAATTTTATCTGTTCTTGCGTTCCTTCTGACGAAAATTATTTCATATGAAATATTTCATAGCGAATTTTGGGAAACCATTGACTTAATTTCCAATATGCTCCGTCATTTTAAGAGAGCAGTGTATTGTGATAATAAATGGCTGAATTAATTTTAGTTTTGTCCTTTGACTATGCACAAATTTGATCCGTACAAATGTAACATTCTAAAATTCCATTTCACAAATGAGCACTTGTAGGCCTACTGTTTGCAAAGTACCAATACTTAGCATTTCGTACTCTGAAATGCTGTTGCATATATTAAAATATTATATGACTTGTATCAAAATGTTCAATATTGATTGTTTAGTCAAAATATGCAGAAAACCAACCACCACCACACACATACACAACACATCTAATCACTCCACACAACACAAACATGCTGCATTCAGGACAATGGTATACAGATTACTCAACATACCCATGAACCAACAACACTACAATGAAGAAGTGAACACAATCAAATACATAGCACAAGAAAATGGTTACAACCCAAACACAATAGACAACAACATAAGGAAGACAAAACAAAAACTCAACAAACACAAAAACACACAAAACACAACACAAACACAAGAACACAAGAAATACATCACACTAACATACGAAAACAAAAACACACACAAGATCGCATCCTCATTCAGAAAACAGAAATACAACATAGCATACAGAACAGAAAACACACTACAAAGACATCTCAACACACAAACAACACAAACAAATAAATACAACCACACAGGTGTATACAAACTCATATGCAGTAGTTGCGACAGTTTCTACATTGGACAGACAGGCAGATCATTCCAAACTCGATACAAAGAACACATTAAAGCAATAACCAGAGGACACAATACATCGACATATGCCGAACACATAACTAATGCTAACCATACATACAATAACATAAATACAGACATGGAAATCCTACACATACAACCAAAAACCAAAATCTCAACACACTAGAACAATATGAAATATACAGACACACTAAAACACACCCCAATCAAATTCTCAACACACAGATAAATTTCAGAACACACACACTATTTGATACAACTCTTCATCACATGAACGCACCCACACAACAGGCAGCGAAGTTGAGATAGCGCCGAGATCTAGTAGGCTCTGAGGATGGTGTCAAGTAGCACCGAAACAACTGTAAGCCGCACATGCTTACATAATTAACACGGTAAGATCGCCATTTAATCAATTATTTGTAATTATTTCGTTAATAAAACCAACAGAAAATTTACGATAATGATGAGAACTTCATCATTCTCCGTCAATAGACACTTTTTTATGCAAACATTGCTACCCTTGACTCATATTCCATTTTGTGAAAGTTATTAAATACGAACATATTATGAAAGTAGGTTTACAATATAAAATTAAACTGTAATTTTTGAGTAGTTGAAAGGACATCCTGAACTAAATAGCTTTGCTAATTTTAAAACATTGTTTTTCGCTACTAGTTCTTAATTTATTAAAATTGATAATATCCATTACCGTTATATAGGCCTATGTTTTACACCACAAATATCCCAATATATCATGTGTTTTTCTGATTTTAGGACATACTAATTTGTGTTTGATCTAAGAAACCTAGGCTTTGACTTAGTAACCATAATGTACTTCTGTTTTATAAATTGAAGAGTACGGTGGGGATACAATCATAACCAAAGGACGGATCAGAGTGACTGTTCTTGCAAGTTTACTTACCATTTACTATAGTCTGTTTATGCTGAAGCAGAGACGGTGACTCCAGAAGTACACAACGGGCGCGTACCTGCGATGTCCGTACAGTTGTGTCAAAAGAATGCGTACACTGTGCTGTACATGACGGCTGTGAATTTGTACTCCGTTATAAAACACTACATTGTACTTAAGTGTAAAGTGAATACTACGTAGTCTGTGCATAGCAGTGGATAATAATGTACATGCGGAGATTGTCCAAAGTGAAATTTCTGCGTCTCTCATTTAAACAAAAAAATATATCGTGAGAAACTCCTTTCGACATCGCAAGACGTAATAGGTGTATACGAATAATATACTATATCAGGAATATCAATATCAATATCTGATATATTTCTTTCACTGTTTGATCTCGAGGGCTCTCTTTGTTTTTGCAGCAACATATCTCGCACACCACACATGATTGAAAAACCATTATTTTTTTGCTAACATATTCTGAAGTTTCCCGTTCACTTTTTTCGTAAATTGTCCGGCTTTGGTTCCTTACGTTTTACAGATAGTTATTCCATTATGTTTATAGCCTTCGGCATTTGTAAATCAGATGTTTCTAACAACGTTATGGCTTTCGGTAAGTGACAAAAGTTATTCTGTATGAAATCTAAACTGCCCGAAATATCAATTGAAATTAGGGATTTTGCTATTTCAATTACATGTGCCTTTGTAGAATCTGAACTATTGATCACTTTCACAATTTGAACATAATATGTGGCATAATAGAAGGCAGCCTCCAGCCAACTATCCAATTTTGTTATTATGGGGTTTGGTGGAAGGGGAAGCCCGGTAGCGATTTCCTTGAATTTTTGTATTCGGAAAGGTGCTTTCAGAAAAATTTTCTATCATTGCCTATAAAGCTATCGACGTCACTATAAAAAGAGCGAATTACTTCCGCCGCCCTATGGAGTCCATGTTCTAAGCAAGTTAGGTGAACCAACTTAGGATACATTATTTTTATATCCTTGGCCGCCTTTATCATACAGGGCGCAGCATCTGTGACTAAAAGAAGTACATTATTATACCTGATACCAGTGGGCCACAAAATGTCTATGGCATTAGAAAATACAATTGTCATTGTAGAGTGGTTCATCTTTTCTATCGTGTGAATATGTTGCTTTGTATATTTACGAAGAATGTCTCGAAAGTATGGATTATCTGTTTTTTTTAATGGAATATTTGCACCGATCATCATAGTATACGATTCGCTGCAAAAGGTCCTGCTACATACTGTATAATTCTTTACCCACTGTCTGTACCTAGGGAACACGTGCCGAGACATTCCGCTCTCTGCATCAGTAACATGAAGCCACGGAACCTGGTCACTCTGATCCGCCCTCTGATCATAACCCTCATTTTTAGTAGTCTTATGGCCGGTTTGTCCAAGTATTGTTAGAACACTTAACGACTGTTAAACCTTCAACAGTTTGTTAAATACGGTTTTTCCATTTGTTCAACACCAGTTTGGCTTAACAGATTCTTAACCGTTTGTTAACTTTAAATGTAGGATTTCAGGCCGTTAACTCATTTAACAGACAGTTAAACATGGCGGATAACACCACAGCTCTTCAGACAAAAGTTGTGAAAATAACAGTGGCGAAGCTGAAGGGTAATCTGTGAGCCTTAGAATACCCATTGGATTTTGAAGAAATAAGCGCATTTATATTTTTCTGTTTTCATTGGTATAGGTAAATGAAATCTCTAGTTTTCTGTCTAGTTACGGAAGGCGCTGAACCAGCGCGTATTAATAACTACATTGTGGCTACTCGCTGAATGATACTGCTTCAAATCAGGTTCACGGCAGCAGATAGAGAAAGCATATGCGCATGCGCCAAGCGGAGTGCTTGCATACGTCACTAATACTAGACACCTCTGTGAAGAGCCTAGACTCTGAACATGTCATTCAGCGTTACCAATCTCAGTACTAGCGAGTCTGCTTCTGCTACAAACGTCCCGAAATTCAGCTACAAATACCAAAATGAAGCCACACACATTCAGAGAGTAATAAACAGAATCCATGACCTATGCTATAGTTACAATGTTGGAAGGCGGATGTGTTGGATATGTCATTCATTCATTTAGGGCCAGTTCATTTTTGTTGCATAGGCGAGTCCCATACACTATCAGGTGTCGGCGAACTTATGAATCCAAGAATTGATGGTTAAACAATGGGCGCTATTCACATAACAGAAAAAGAAAACTGAAAACAACAAAGCTTTCCTTGCATAAATAATGATCGCAGTGTCCGGAATTCAGTCCTACCTTAAATTTTCTGTTATGTTTTCGTAATTTTTTTGCGGAAGCGAGAAACTTCTTATGGCTATTAGAGTGTGAGAAAATAAAATTTGATAGAAGAACGTGTTTACACAAAAAATTGAGTATTCACAAATAGTCATTCGATCGAATCTCATTCGGCTACATTTTGCCATTCGACTACGTAGCTAAAAGCTACGTTTACCGAATTCGGCCACGGTTGGCAACGCTGCAGTCTGTCAGTGTGTGGGAAATAATAGGGCAGTAATCATTTTTCGTCGGTCTGTTTCCGTAAAGTGCAGATGTGTTCATTATTATCATGTATCATCCATTATCCACTTACGTTTTTATTCAAATAATCACCTGTGGGTTAGGTATTTCGGTACTACGAATACACTTACAGTATAGAATCCGAATTAGATTAATTACTACAACGAATGTGAAATTGAAAATATACTTAACGGTTGGTAAAGAATACTACGTGAAAACGAACTTTTTCTAATGACACATTTCGACGCAGGAGCAAGATTGTATTGGTTAGCAGCAGCGTCTTTAAATAACGACCCGGTGAAGTGAAGTGAGAGCGGTATTAAAGTGCATGCTTGTGATTTTGAAAACATGGATCACAAACGTTTATTCTAACCAAACAAAGCATTTGCCTGCAGGTTTGTTGCTGAAATATTTTTTGAACAATGGCCTAGAAAAATCTCTCAAGAAATAGTGTGGCTCACAAGACTGATTCTCACCTTTCCTGTATCTACTGCGTCGAATGAACGAAGTATGAGTGCATTGAAGAGAGTTAAGACATTTTAAGGAACTCCATGTCAGATTCTAGACTGAGCAATTTGAGTACTCTGGCTATTGAGAAGTGTTTGTTAAACAATCTTTTCAGGGATGACATCTTCAAAGCACTCATCATCGACATCTATGCAGAGCAAAAACACCCTGACTGGAGTTTAACTACAATATATAGGCTATATAAGGAATGAACTTTAGA
>JAJSOF020000013.1:171031880-171136308 GCA_025594305.2 Periplaneta americana | reverse complement strand
ACGATTGTCGATCGTGGAGTACATAAAGTTGAGATACAATATTGAAGCCGCTTGGAAGAAATTATCAGTGGCAGAGGTGGTACGTGGTATAATTTATTTATAGGTGGTTGCAGTTAAGGGCAGAGGATGGTATTTTTTGATGAAAAAGGAGTAAATTTTCAAAAAAAAAAAAAAATTCTTTAAAATGCTCTGTGATATGTGTGGAATGCATTGCATAACATTCCGTGGATATTTGTGTCCTTATCGGGAGACGCCATTTTTAAACTTCCTGCGCTATGGATTTTAAATTACTCGCCCCTTGTATCGGTTTACAGTAACTTCATTTTTTTGCTACATTTCCAGACAAAAATTGGATATGATTTCTGAACTATTAAAGATACATCAATGAAATTTAGAACACACATTCTTTAGACTATTAGGAAACTTTTCTCTGTAGTAGAATTTTGTTAATTGATTTCATTTTAAAACTACGTCCGTTTGTTTGCAAGAAACGAATTCAGAAAAGTGTTATTAAATTTTAATTGTTTATTTTACAAACGTAGACAATAATATCAAACTTCTGTTACAGATAGTTTGTTGAGCATGCTTTTGCAAGTACACTACAAAAACCGGGATGATTCTACTTTTAAAAATGGTTTAGATATATCGATTTTTGTAAAATCCTGCATTGGGTATATATATTTTTTCAAATCTGGGTCCCTAAACGTAACATAATTGTTGTTAGTTGTTGTTGTCAACTGTTCGAAGACAGGTCTGGACCCTGCAAGTGACACCATCAAAGCATCACTCATGAGATAACTAGGCCAGGAAATAATGGGGTAGGGTGGCCATTTTCTTTCCCCCTCCATTGCATACATCGTCAATTTGGTAAATGTTACACTAATCAGACTACAGATGGACACGAACAATTGTTCTTCCTCTGAAATATTGATTGATTGATTGATTGATTGATTGATTGATTTATTTATTTATTTATTTATTTATTTATTTATTTATTTATTTATTTATTTATTTATTTATTTATTTATTTATTTATTTATTTATCTATTTATCTATTTATTTATTTATTCATTCATTCATTCATGTATTTATTCATTTATTTACTTATTTATTTATTTATTTATTTATTTATTTATTTATTTATTTATTTATTTATTTATTTATTTATTTATTTATTTATTTATTTTAACTAGCTAGCTGATGAGTACAAATTAAATTTATAAAGCAAAAATGTTTCTAGCCACTACCGTAAGAGCCAGGCTGGTGTACGGTGTGGTCTTAGTCAATAATATAACATTACATTTACAAGGACAGTTTACTAAATACAGTAAGTAACTTAATTTAAACCAATAAATACAACACAAGAGCAAGAATAAAGAAGAAAGACAAAAGGTGAGAAAAATACACATTTAATGTAAATTGACAATCCGACAGAAGCCAGTGATATTCAATAAAAAACATGAATATAGTCGACAGAAATAAAAAGTAAAAAAATAAATATGTTAATATTATATATCATGGATAATTTTACAAATTTCTTTTTTAAAATCTTCAATTTTATAATTTTTCAAATTTGGAAACTGGTTTGTAATTTTATTATGAAGTCTTGGGCCGAAACTAGCACCATGTTTAAGAGCTGCACTTGTATGACATTTAGGCTCAATATATAATATAGTTAGGAACATTAAATCGTCCACACCTGCGGAGTAACGGTCAGCGCGTCTGGCCGAGAAACCAGGTTCGAATCCCGGTCGGGACAAGTTACCTGGTTGAGGTTTTTTTCGGGGTTTTCTCTCAACCCAATACGAGCAAGTGCTGGGTAACTTTCGGTGTTGGACCCCGGACTTATTTCACCGGCATTATCAACTTCATTTCATTCAGACGGTAAATAACCTAAATGTTGATACAGCGTCGTAAAATAACCCAATAAAATAAAAACCATAAATCCAGATGTTTGAGATAGGCAGGGCATGTAGCACGCACGGATAAATTCAGAAATGGATACAGAATGTCAGTTCGAAGACCTGAGGGAAAAGACCTTTGGGAAGAGCGAGCCGTAGATGGAAGAATAATATTAAGGGGAGAGGATGGTATTTTTTTTAACTTTTTTTCTATTTGGTGTAAAATATTAATTTTTTTGTATGTAGAGAGCTCATAGCTGTAGCAATTGAACCAAATATAAATATTGAAAGAAAAAAATTATTTGGGGGCCCAAATTTGAAAAAAATATATATATATATATACCCAATGCAGGATTGTACTAAAACCGATATATCTAACCGTTTTTAAAGATAGATTCAAACGATTTTTGCAATGTATTTGCAAAAGCATGTTTTACAAACTGTCTGTAACAGAATTTTGATATTAGTCCCTACGTTTGTAAAATAAACAATTAATATTTAATAACAATTTTCCGATTTCCTTTCTTGCAAACAAACTGACATATTTCTAAATTAAATCAATTAACACAATTCTGTTACAGAGAAACGTTTCCTAATAGTCTAAAGAATGTGTGTTCTAAATTTCATACATGTATCTTCAATAGTTCAAAATTATATCCATTTTGTCTCGCAATGTAGCAAAAAAATGAAGTTACTGGAAACCGATAAAATGGGCGTGTGATTTAAAAATCCATAGCTCAGGAAGTTTAAAAATGACGTCTCAACATCCGATAAGGGCACAAATACCCACAAAGTGTTATGCAATGCATTCCACACATATCAAAGAGTATTTTAAAGAAAAAATGTTTATTTTTTTTTAATTTAATTTACCGGAAACAACAATAAAGGTGGCGTGTGATTTAAAAATACATAGCGCAGGAATTTTAAAAATGGCGACTCAACATGCGATAAGGATACAAATACCCACAAAATGTTATGCAATGCATTCCACACATATCACAGAGTATTTTAAAGATTTTTTTTTTTTTCAAAATTTAGTCATTTTTCACCAAAAAAAATACCATCCTCTCCCCTGAAATGGATTTTAGGGAGGTGGGATATGGATTGGATTAATCTTGCTCAGGGTAGGGTGTGATGGTGGACTTATGTGAGGGCGGCAATGAACCTCCGGGTTTACTAAAAGCCATTTGTAAGTAAGTATGTACTCAACTAACTATCGGTACGTTAAATTTTATCACCTAACAGAGAACGTATTCTACTCCACTACTTTGGTCTGATATTAAATACATTGTATAGGTATCGATGTGTCTTTTTCCACCCGCTTACTGCAGCTCTTAATGCAATGTTATTGCTGTCCTCATTTGCAAGAAGCTCGTTTTAACTGCTACATAAAAATAATTTCCCCAAGTGGCCGCCACCACAAGCAAACCGCATAACAAGAGAGAGTAATTGTTTCATGTGGACAGGGGACCCCGCCGCGCTGAGGTCTGATATTCGATCCGGACTGAGGTCACGCGAGCCACCCTCTTACCTCGCGTGTTCAGATACGGTGCAGGGTGTTTTTCATCGTGTTGCATTGCCGCCATCAGCGGTGGCCTCGTAACGAGGGAAGCGAATCAATTACCTTCCCCAAACAACGAGCAACTAATTGACGACTGCCATCAGATGGCCATCCATATTTGCCTCCCTGTGTCTGTGTATCTTATTTGCAACATAAATCATTACTTATGGCTTTTAAGGAACCCGGACGTTCATTGCCGCCTTCACATAAGTCCGTCATCGGTCCCTATCCTGAGCAAGATTAATCCATTTTCTTCCATCATATTCCACCTCCCTCAAATCCATTTTAATATTATCCTCCCATCTACGTCTCGGCCTCCCAAAAGGTCTTTTTCCCTCCGGCCTCCCAACTAACATTCTAAATGCATTTCTGAATTCGCTCATACGTGCTACATGCCCTGTCCATCTCAAACGTCTGGATTTAATGTTCCTAATTATGTCAGGTGAAGAATACAATGCGTGCAGTTCCGTGTCGTGTAACTTTCTCCATTCTCCTGTAACTTCATCCCTCTTAGCCCCAAATATTTTCGTAAGAACCTTATTCTCAAACGCCCTTAACCTTTGTTCCTCTCTCGAAGTGAGAGTCCAAGTTTCACAACTGGTAGTATAACTGTTTTATAAATTCTAACTTTCAGGTTTTTTGAGAGCATACTGGATGACAAAATCTTCTGAACCGAATAATAACTGGCATTTTCCATATTTATTCTGCGGCTAAACAACAATAACAATATTAATTAATACATTCAGCCATTCATCCACCCACTCACTGACACACAGCTTTTGTGTCCAAGGGCAAGTCTTTCACTGCAAACACAACATCACAGTATTTATAACTAAGTAATACCTTCGTCTATTTAACTGAAACAGTTTTAAATTTTAAAATGTCTCTAAGCACTTTACTATTTGTAAATATTATTTTCTAAGCTGTTTTTATTTTAATAATTATTTACTTAAATTTACAAGGGAGTTCTAGAATTTTTGTTCGTCGTGTATGGTTTTTTACATCGTCTTTTCTCCCTCTAGCAATAATTATAATGTTTACTTTGTTCTGCCATGACTTCTATTGTTGTTTGTTTTGTATTACTGAATATTGCTTGACAGAAATAAATTAAATTAAATTAAATTACAGTAAATAACATGAAACAAAATAAAATAAAGGAAAATGAAATGAAACAAAATAAAGTAAAATGAGATGAAATAAAATAAAGTGAAATAAGTTGAATATTGAACGAACAGTGGCAATTTACACAGACAGCAAAGTCACAATAGATTTACTGAGGAACAACGACAAACATGGATACATAATAGAGCAAATTAGGCAAAATCTTAAAATCCTCTTTAGTCAGCATTGGAAGATTAACTTTAAATGGATAAAAGCACATGTTGGCATCCATGGAAATGAAATAGTAGCTGATAAATTAGCTAAACAAACAACATAAGAAGATCACATACCAGTAATCTACAATAAAATACCAAAGAGTACAATAATAGACGCAGAGAAAAAGAAAAGCACTGAAAAATGGCAAAGGATGTGGTCAAACACAGCAAAAGGAGCACTAACGAAGAGATTTTTTCCTTCAGTGACGGATAGGATGAAAATCAACATACCAGCTTCACCAAACCTTGCATCAATACTAACTGGTCACGGGAAACTCAGATCTTATTACTACAGATTCAGAATTTCGGAAAGCCCAGGATGTCCTTGCGGAGCAGCTAACTAAACAGTCGATCGTCTTCTGTGGGATTGCCAAATCTTGAACCAACAGCGCTATGTCTTCAAGGAAGCAACAAGGAGTGGAAGAAATTGGCCAATAAATTATAGGGACATCATAAAAAGCCTTTGAGGTCATTTGTGCACTATATTATCGCTATAAACTTAGTATTTTAGCACTATACACTAACGATTCGGCATTTCTCACGGCATCGTGGAAGCCAACTGTCGCCATTACCAGGCTACAAGGTCACCTACGTGACATTGAACCATGGCTCCTCAGATGGAGAATCAAATTAAATATATCTAAAACACAAGCCATCTTATTTAGCAGAAGAAATAAATTCAATAGACCGGGTAGAAATCACACGAAGTTAGCTATGAATGGATCACAAATTGAGTGGAAAACTTCAGTTAAATATCTCGGAGTAACACTAGACAGACGGCTCACTTTCTCCGAACATATACTACAAAAACTCAGACTTGCCAATGCTAGAATGGTGTAGCTTTATCCAATATTAAATAAAAGCAGAAACCTAAATATACACACAGCTCTAACTTTGTATAAAACATTAATTAGGTCAGTAATATTATATGTTTGTCCTGCTTGGGGACATGCACCTATTACAGTCCGTAAAAAATTACAAGTTTTCCAAAACAAAATTTTAAGATTCATCACAGGACTTCCTAGAGTAACTCCTGTTAGATTGATTCATGAAGAACTAGAAATTCCGACAATTCAAGAATTTATTTCAAATCAAGCCTTCTGCACGTACACCAAGTCGTACAGCAGCACAAACCCACTAATTTCTTCACTAGGAAATCACAACCCTGCATTAGACAAACATAAAAGACCTAAGAGCGTACTCCACCCTCTAGCTTGGAACGACAACGTACAAGACGAATACCAACTTGAACACTAAATAACCACTTGACTCTACACACAGACAAGGCTATTAATGCACTAATAATGTTATTTCTCTGTTTCAGGGTCATCACGTTATTGGCAGCATAGATGCATTGTTCTTATTATAAACACTTTTTTATGTACCTTTAATGTATTTGTACTTTGAATAATGATTAAACCAAAACCTCCCACCTGAACATATTCCGACCACACTATCGCCAATTGGCTTGTCGTCAGTACGACATCTCATCCTGCTCTAGATTTTTCCGTGGTTTCCCTTGAGCAATAAGACAAATGTCGGGATGAGCCCTAAAAGAAATGGGCCACGGACCACTTCCTTCCCCCACTCTTTCTCTTCTACTATCACAAAGAACTTGCTACTTTCTTAGATAACAACCCTGTATTACGATAATAGGGGAAAATAAATATATTGTAAGTTCACAGGGCTAACGGCTGGTTCTAATGAAGTGTACTGGTAGCAATCTAAAATATGGGGGCATGAGATAGTTACTCTACCTGCCATTAAAATTCACTTCACTAAATCCCCAAGGTTAAAAAAAAAAACAATTGTAAATATATGTCTCAGTTTTGTTTTGTAACATGCGTAAACGCACTCAATAAGCAATATATTATAAACACTATAGTTATAATTACTAAAAGTGTATATATGTTAATAGTGTAAATAGAATTAATTTCACTAAGTGAAAGATAGTGATAGTGAAGATCCAATTACTAAAAGTGTATATATGTAAATAGTGTAAATAGAATTAATTTCACTAAGTGAAAGATAGTGATAGTGAAGATCCAATTACTAAAAGTGTATATATGTAAATAGTGTAAATAGAATTAATTTCACTAAGTGAAAGATAGTGATAGTGACGATCCAATTACTAAAAGTGTATATATGTAAATAGAATTAATTTCACTAAGTGAAAGATAGTGATAGTGAAGATCCAATTACTAAAAGTGTATATATGTAAATAGAATTAATTTCACTAAGAGAAAGATAGTGATAGTGAAGATCCAATTACTAAAAGTGTATATATGTAAATAGTGTAAATAGAATTAATTTCACTAAGTGAAAGATAGTGATAGTGAAGATCCAATTACTAAAAGTGTATATATGTAAATAGTGTAAATAGAATTAATTTCACTAAGTGAAAGATAGTGATAGTGACGATCCAATTACTAAAAGTGTATATATGTAAATAGAATTAATTTCACTAAGTGAAAGATAGTGATAGTGAAGATCCAATTACTAAAAGTGTATATATGTAAATAGAATTAATTTCACTAAGTGAAAGATAGTGATAGTGAAGATCCAATTACTAAAAGTGTATATATGTAAATAGTGTAAATAGAATTAATTTCACTAAGTGAAAGATAGTGATAGTGAAGATCCAATTACTAAAAGTGTATATATGTAAATAGTGTAAATAGAATTAATTTCACTAAGTGAAAGATAGTGATAGTGACGATCCAATTACTAAAAGTGTATATATGTAAATAGTGTAAATAAATTAGTTTCATTAAGTGAAAGATAGTGATAGTGAAGATCCAATTACTAAAAGTGTATATATGTAAATAGTGTAAATAGAATTAATTTCACTAAGTGAAAGATAGTGATAGTGAAGATCCAATTACTAAAAGTGTATATATGTAAATAGAATTAATTTCACTAAGTGAAAGATAGTGATAGTGAAGATCCAATTACTAAAAGTGTATATATGTAAATAGTGTAAATAGAATAAGTTTCATTAAGTGAAAGATAGTGATAGTGATAGAGAACATTCAACAGTGAATAACATAAAATAATACAACACGACAATGAATATCAACAAAACCACGAAACAGTTAAGCAAAAGACAATGGGAAACCTATGAACACAAAATTGATAAACAAGTTTCAATAAACCATGTAATATGACTACGCGTTATGGGCCATTGTGATAATTAAACGGGGGGAAAAAAAAGTTGAATGAAATAAAATAAAGTAAAATAAGATGAAATAAAATAAAATAACATAAAATAAAATGAAATAAAGTATTATAAAATAAGATGAAATAAAATAACATAAAAGAACATAAGATGATCTCAACTATGACCTGATCCAAAAAATACAGTGTGTCCACAATGCCTGTGTTCCGTTTATATATATAATATTCGTCTCTATAATCACATCTCACTGTCTTTCAATGAATTGTCTTGGCTACGACTGGCTGACAGAAACAGTTTCATTGCCTTTCTCTTCTCTATCAGATTTTGCATACATCAATCCCTGAATACCTTCCATCACGATTTCATAGTCTATCCACACATCATAATCTGTATACCTGATCACAACACGACACTCTATTGTCAGTCCCTCTCCACAGAACTACCGCGTATTCTTCGTCTTTTACAATAGACACTATCGGTTCTTGGAATTCATTACCTACAAATGTTAGGGGCTACCCGACTTTAAACGCGTTGAAGTCCAAAGTGAAATATTTTATTTTAGAACGGACAGTGTCCCAGGGTATATATTATAATTCACAAATTCTAATTAGTTTATTTAAGAAATCATGTAATTGAGTTTGTCATCTAGTTTAAGTATTTAAGTTCGATAATGTTCTTTGTCATGCATATTTTTATGTTTCGATTTTGTCTTAGGTATATCTTTAATAGGCCACCGGCGTGGCTCAGTCGGTTAAGGCGCTTGCCTTCCGGTCTGAAGTTGCGCTCGGGCGCGGGTTCAATCTCCGCTTGGGCTGATTACCTGGTTGGGTTTTTTTCCGAGGTTTTCCCCAACCGTTATGTGAATGCCAGGTAATCTATGGCGAATCCTCGGCCTCATCTCGCTAAATACCATCTCGCTATCACCAATCTCATCGACTCTAAATAACCTCGTAGTTGATACAGCGTCGTTAAATAACCAACTTAAAAAATACATTCTTTTGTATTAATATTATACGCCATGCCCCGCTTGGAGGGGTCGAGAAACGAGTGATAAGTTCAAGTGAAAATAATGATTTATTAGCATATCTTTTTACATAACTTGATGTAAAAACTGTTCGAGTTTCAGAGAATGCTCAATGCAACTCGTTGTGTCCGCCATGAGTTCCTCTGCAGACATCTAAACGGTATTCAACTTCCCGCCAAGTGTTCTGTGGCATTTGTGGAGTCATTAGTGCAGCTACATTTGTGATGCCCTACCTCAGTTCCTCCAAAGTGATAGCTCTGCCTCTTTAGTACATAGCACCCTTCACAAAGCCCCAGAAAAATGTCGAAGGGTGGCATGGGTGGCCAGGCATGAGGTCCTCGTCTTCCGATCCATCTATGGGGAAATTTTTCATCCAAGAGCTCAATTACCAGTTGATGATAATGGGGTGGGGTCCCATCCTGCTGAAAACCGATACTAAGGGGAAATTGGTCAACAACAAAGTTCTGCAACATGTCCAGATACACATTTCCTGTGACTAGCCTCTACGAAGAAGAATGGTCCAATGACTCGCGTAACAGATTTTTCTTCTGCTAGCCATATCACGCGCTGAACTTTCTGTTGTGGTGTCCACGTGGTGTTTACCATAGCATGTTCTCCTACAATATGGCGCCAGGCTTGTTTTGTGCCTTAGCAACAGACTTTGTTGTATAAAGTTGGACAGTTTCTCTATCTCGTTAAACGGTAATAACAACGATATCTTTTTCTCATTTTAAGTGGTGAGCATTTATTTTTCTCCGTCTAAGCGGAACACGGTGTATTATCATGTAGGCCTATACCCTTTTTTCTGCTCTGGTCGAGTGGAAGAGAAGGCCTCACGGCATTAAACTCTGCCAGAATAAATAAAACATTATTATTATTATTATTATTATTATTATTATTATTATTATTATTATTATTATTATTATTATTATTATTATTAAATAAAATAAAAGAAAATAATAAAATGAAATAAGACGAAATAGAATAAAATAAAATGTAATAAATGAAATAAAATAAAATAAATCAATATTATGGACATGGTCAATGTTGTTTGTGAAACATTTGGTTTACCTATAATTATTATATTTTATATTTTTATGAATAATTGCATTTTAACTACATACAGTATTTCACTGTATTCTTCTACATATTTATATACATGTTTTGCTATATGATGCTACATAAAAGCCCCAGCTCTATAATGGTGATTATGTCGACAATAATTTTGCTAGTCACTAGCGTCAAAGCCAGATACTCAAGCTAATCGGTTAACAGTTCACCGTACTTGAAAGCCATAACGCAGATCCTAACGTGTTACGTTATCATGTTGAACAAGGTACGGTCGGATGTTTTTGCGACCACAAATGGGTCAGCACTTCGATCCTTGTTTGCTTGTCGTCGATGGAACGTGTGAGATATGAGTTCACAAGAGCTCTTCTCCATTGAAGCTCCGCAAACCGTGAAAAGAGCACAGATCGCAAATCTACGAAATCATCAATCAATCAATCTGGGCTAAGAGGTCGTCAGTCATGGATTGATAGCAGCGGAGCACATTCGTACAAATCCCTTCCTCTCTGCAGACTGTGTAAGCCAACTAACCTGCACTGACTGTTCGTACTAAACTGCTCAATCTGGGACCTACGAAATGAAATGTTATACACCAACAAGCCTGTTAAATACATAAGGAAATTTATGTACATATGTATATCACTCACTCACTCACTCACTCACTCACTCACTCACTCACTCACTCACTCACTCACTCACTCACTCACTCACTCACTCACGGCTTTTAGAGAACACGGAAGTTCATTGCCGCCCTCACATAAGCCCGCCATCGGTCCCTATCCTGTGCAAGATTAATCCACTCTCTATCATCATATCCCACCTCCCTCAAATACATTTTAATATTATCCTCCCATCTACGTCTCCGCCTCCCCAAATGGTCATTTTCCTTCCGGCCTCCCAACTAATACTCTATATGCATTTCTGGATTTGCCCATACATGCTACATGCCCTGCCCATCTCAAACGTCTGGATTTAATGTTCCTAATGATGTCAGGTGAAGAATACAATGCATGCAGTTCTGCGTTGTGTACCTTTCTCCATTCTCCTGTAACCTCATCCCTCTTAGCCCCAAATATTTTTCTAAGCATTTTATTCTCAAATACCCTCAACCTCTGTTCCTCTCTCGAAGTAAGAGTCCAAGTTTCACAACCATACGAATCCCACCACGAAAAAACCTTAACCAGGTAACTTGTCGCAACAGGATTCGAACACGGGTCCACTAATTTCAGTCACACGTACTAACCATTAATCTACAACAATGAACGAAATTAGTTGTACGCGATATAAATTACATATACCTACTTACTTACAAATAGCTGTTAAGGAACCCGCAGGTTCATTGCCGCCCTCACATAAGCCCGCCATCGGTCCCTATCCTGTGCAAGATTAATCCACTTTATATCATCATATCCCACCTCCCTAAAATGCATTTTAATATTATCCTCCCATCTACGTCTCGGCCTCCCTAAATCTCTTTTCCCCTCACACCTCCCAACTAACACTCTATATGCCCATACGTGCTACATGCCCTGCCCATCTCAAACATCAGGATTTGATGTTCTCAATTATATCAGGTGAAGAATACAATGCGTGCAGTTCTGTGTTGTGTAACTTTCTCCATTCTCCTGTAACTTCATCCCTCTTAGCCCCAAATATTTTCCTAAGAACCTTATTGTCAAACACCCCCAACCTCTGTTCCTCTCTCAAAGTAAGAGTCCAAGTTTCGCAACCATACGAACCCACCCCGGAAAAAACCTTAACCAGGTAACTTGTCCCAACAGGATTCGAACCTGGGGCCACTAATTTCACGTTCACACATGCTAACCGTTACTCCAGAACAGTGAACGAAATTAGTTCTACGCGATATAAATTACATACACCTACTTACTTATGGCTTTTAAGGAACCCGGAGGTTCATTGCCGCCCTCACATAAGCCCGCCATCGGTCCCTATCCTGAGCAAGATTAATCCAGGCTCTATCATCATATCCCATCTCCCTCAAATCCATTTTAATATTATCCTCCCATCTAAGTCTCGGCCTCCCTAAAGGTCTTTTTCCCTCCAGTTTCCCAACTAACACTCTATATGCATTTCTGAATTCGCCCATACGTGCTACATGCCCTGCCCATCTCAAACATCAGGATTTAATGTTCTCAATTATATCAGGTGAAGAATACAATGCGTGCAGTTCTGCGTTGTGTAACTTTCTCCATTCTCCTGTAACTTCATCCCTCTTAGCCCCAAATATTTTCCTAAGCATTTTATTCTCAAACACCCTTAACCTCTGTTCCTCTCTCGAAGTAAGAGTGCAAGTTTCGCAACCATATGAACCCACCCCGGAAAAAAACCTTAACCAGGTAACTTGTCCCAACAGGATTCGAACACGGGTCCACTAATTTCAGTCACACGTACTAATCGTTAATCCACAACAATGAACGAAATTAGTTGTACGCGATATAAATTACATATACCTACTTACTTATTTACTTACAAATGGCTTTTAAGGAACCTGCAGATTCATTGCTGCCCTCACATAAGCCCGCCATCAGTCCCTATCCTGAGCAACATTAATCCAGCCTCCCATCTACGTCTCGGCCTCCCCAAAGGTCTTATTCCTTCCGGTCTCCCAACTAACACTCTATATGCATTTCTGGATTCGCCCATACGTGCTACATGCCCTGCCCATCTCAAACGTCTGGATTTAATGTTCCTAATTATGTCAGGTGCAGAACACAATGCGTACAGTTCTGCGTTCTGTAACTTTCTCCATTCTCCTGTAACTTCATCCCTATTAGTCCCAAATATTTCTGAAACACCTTTAACCTCTGTTCGTCCCTCAAAGTAAGAGTCCAAGTTTCGCAACCATACGAACCCACCCTGGAAAAAACCTTAACCAAGTATCTTGTCCCAACCAGGATTTCAAACCGGGCCCACTAGTTTCAGAGACATATGTCACAGCAGTGAACGAAAATATTTCTACGCGATATAAATTACATTTAATTAAGTAAAGTGCGTATCATGATTCACGTGACCAACCCTACATATTCCTACAACAGAGTTAGTATCGCAAAATTTGAAAGTATGTGTGTATCTAATGCCTACCTACTTCACTTTACATGATTCTGGTTCGGCATATTGCGGATAGATGGCTGGACTGTGACCCATTTTGTAGTTGCACACCACTTCGGCGGGCGACGCTGAAGGCCTACATGATGTGTATTTGTGGAGAGTTATATCGTATGCTAGGGTGAGTGTGAGAGTATGGAATGAATGATGATGAGGAAGGGAGGAGGGAAAACCCGGTGCCGGCACGTAGCCTACTCCTGTCGAATAGCACCAATGTGGCCGCCATCCGACGGATGAATCGCTATTAATAGTGACATATGCTTTCTCTTAATATGAACTGCGGAAAGATTTGGGATTCAACCCACGCATATGGGTGCACAATCTAATGATTATAAGTTAAATTTTACATGAAAATCTCTGACCCGCCGGGGATCGAACCCGGTCCGGCTAGTCTGGAGGCAGACACGCTACCAGGGAATTAACTCGGCGGACAAAATTTGAAAGTTTAATTAAGTTGTTAGTTAGTTGTTAGTTTATTGTTAGTAAAATAGCATGTACAAAAATACAGTCTTAATTCTTCCCTGAAGGAGTAAAAAGTCGTGCTCAGGGAGTTATCTAAACACATACTTAACACAAACAAAGATAATTATTTGACATAAACTGAGTCAAGGAAAAAAGAAATTATAAGAATAAATTAACTTTAAAAATACAATTTCAATTTTAACAATTTAAATCACACAAATACATACTTATATTAGGCTAAATTAACATATTATATTCTTTAAAAATTAAATTCCTAACGATATTATTTTAAATTTCTGATACTAAAATTTTACAAATTTGGGTATTTTTCAATTATTTTATTATATAACCTTGGACCAAAGTACCATGGCTTAGAGCTGTGCCTGTGAAAGACTTTGGTTCCTCTAGTCGTATAAAATCGGATCTTTTAGTTCCATATTTATGATGATACAAGTAATGTCATGTTTTCATTTTGAAATTGGAAAGTATAAAAATACTGCATATGAAGGGTTCAGAGCCATAGTGGGCCAAGCGCCATTTATTCAAACGGAGAAAGCAAGGGTTAAAGTTAAGTGAATACCATAGTTTAACGAAGATTGACATACCATTTAGAAGTAATAGGCTTTAAGGTTGGAGCGCGCGGAACTATTCCCGGTTTCTTCTTCCAAATCTGGCAACGTTTCGGCCTACAGAGGAAGGCAATTGACGACATCGTTCTTGCAGCTCTGAGAGGATCCATATTTGTACTTCGAAACCATGTCTACGGTCAACAGTGATCTTCAAATAATTAAGTAGTACGTAATTATTTATTCAACCATTTCTTGTCATTGTTGTGTGACTCCATTGAACTTAAACATATTGTTTATTATTTTTTGTTAATAAAATAACATGTACAAAAATACAATCTTAGTTCTTCCCTGAAGGAGTAAAAAACTCGTGCTCAGGGAATTATCTAAACACAAAGATAAACACAAAGATAATTTTTGACACAAACTGGGTTAAGAAAAAAAATTACAGGAATAAATTAAATTTAAAAATACAATTTCAATTTCAACAATTTAAGTCATACAAATACATTTACATATTAAATCAACATATATTCTTTAAAAATTAAATTCCTAATGCTATTTTTTAAATTTCTGATGCTAAAATTTTCCAAATTTGGGTATTTATCAATTACTTTATTGTATAACCTTGGACCAAAGTAGGTACCATGGCTCACAGCTGTGCTTGTGAAACACTTTGGTCGTATAAAATCTGATCTTTTAGTTCCATATTTATGATGATACAATTTGAATTTATTACGGTTTTTATGTATGAAGATTAATAAGGCAATATAATAAATCTGTTTAATTTTCAAACGTTAAAATCAGTAAACAGAAGCTCGGATGAGTAATCAATTGGTTTATTAAGGCATATTTTAATGATTCTTTTCTGAATAAGTATTAGTGGAGTGAGATTAGAATTACAAGCATTTCCCCATCCTAAAATTCCATACTGAGAATGGATTGGAATAAAGCTAAATAAATGAGACGTAAAATATTAATTGGTACATATGACCGAAGTATAACAAAGATATAAATTGTTTTACGTAATCTATTGCATAAATATGTAATATGTTTATTCATCGTAAGTGTTGGTCGATTGTAATGCCTAAATACTTAACTTCCGAGGATTCGGTTAATATGGGACATTCACAATTTTGAGAAGAACAATTTGAATGATGAATTTTGAGCCTAAAGGAAGGTTGAGGAGATTGAAGACCACTGGACCTTAGTGAAAATGGAACAACAGTTGTTTTGAATGTGTTTAAGGAAAGAGCGTTTGAATCAAACCACTCTTTAATTACCTGTAATCCATTATTCGCATTAATATAAGTGCCTTCCCAAGATTTTTCACCAAAAAGAATTACGGTTTCATCCGCATATGAATATATAATCCCATTATATTTGCATAAATCAGTTAATAACAAATCATTTATATAAATCAAGAATAAAACTGGACCAATGTATGTTATTTATACTTTCAACTGCCTATTGTACAATATGCTCTTTGTAGCAGCCTGTTAATACAGGGAGCTGTTATCGTTTAGATCAGGCCTGCAGAACTCGTAAGAAGGGGAAATGTGACGTCAGCCTCACTCCACTTCTATTGGAGATGATCGACTTCCGCGTAGAGTTATTTTCCTTCTCTTGTCGTCAAAGGTCCATCAGTGGTGCCATGTAATAAATTCATTGTTTTTATAATGCGTTATCTCGTTTCAAGTTTTACAATTATGCTAGATTTCCTGTCGGTAGTTTCTTTGAGATTTCTTTGCACCTAACCTGTTTTAGATTTTCGAAAACTTTCCTCCTATCATCACCTACGGAAACATAAATTTATAGCATTTAAGTAATGAACCTTGAAAGTCACTATTAATTTCAATTCAAAATGAACACAACGAGTGACGTCCTTAATTTAACAGTATATAAATAAATAATCAATATACAGTTCGTAATAATGAACTTACCCGAAAGTTTGTGCATTCCATAATTCTTAATGTGGGCTTTGTTGAAATGTGGTTTAATATTGAAATGACGAGTAGAAATAAATTGGATGGGTCACAGTAAACAAGCAATTCTTTCGTCTTCAACAACAAAATAATCATATTCCCATTTCCTTTGGAAGTAGTATTCCTTCACGGGTTGAGATTTTGCCATGTTCCAGTTCTCTTTAAACTGCAGTACGCGTATTATTTGTTTGTTTGTTTGTTTACTTATTTACTTACTTAGGCCTAATTATTTACTTAATTGCTTATTTATTTTTATATTTATTTATTTACTTATGTATTTATTTACTTCTTTACTTATTTATTTATTTATTTATTTATTTACTTATGTATTTATTTACTTCTTTACTTATTTATTTATTTATTTATTTACGTATTTACTTATTTATTTATTTACTTATTTACTTAATTTCTTACTTACTTACTTAGGGAGAGTCGGGTAGTATCGGACATCGGGTAATATCGGACAGTGAGTTTCTTTCTTCTACCACACGATGATAGTACCTGATTGACATGGTTACGTTTCTGTGATGTCGCATAGAGAAACGTAACCATGTCATTCAGGTACTACCATATGGTGGTAGATGAAAGAAACGCATTGTCCGATACTACCCGACTCTCCCTACTTATGTATTTATTTATTTATTTTTATTTATTTATATATTTATTTGGCTGGAGTGCGTTACAATGTTGAATGACAGCATTGACATCCGGTCATATAGCTATCACTGACTTATCAACGTACAATTTATTTATCGTCCTATTATTAGTAAAACTAGTTAAGACCAGTAATACAAGTTTTGTAAAAACAGGAATTAAAACTTTATTGATGCACGAGAAATCATAATAAATTCTTCAAATAAAGTAATTTGTTTATTGCCTGCAAGCAATATTTCGGACTTATTCATTTTAATAGAATACAGAGCACGGAAAGACATGTCGGGGACTGTACTTAACTTATTTTACACAAAAAGTGGATTTAATCGCCTTTACTAGTAATAGGACGATACAGATAGGTAGACCTTCTTACATTATTAGCATATATACATTTTAAAATTTATTTTACATTTCTTTTAATTTATTTATTTCCCTCATTCATTTTTTTCTTGCTTTCTAAAGGTATGTTTCTAGGATTTTATTATCTGTTCATTTGTAAATTCTTGATAGCGTATTGTATACCTACCGCCGCGAATGAATTTTAATGCAGCCGAGCGTAACTAGAACGTCATGACCGCACTGGTAGAAAAGGTGGGTGGGATAAGAAAGGGGAGTATAGCAGTGCTTTCAGGAGCTATAGTTCTGCAGGCATGGTTTAGATAAATTAATAAAATATATTACTTCCTATATGTTTCCAATGAAGTATGGTAATAAGTTCATTTTAATCCTTGTTTTCTACGGTTTTAGTAAATGGCGCTTGGCCCACTATGGTTCTGAACTCTTCATATGTAGAAATATCACTACAGAATACGTACACCTTTATTACCTGAATTAAAACGTATAATTACGTTGAGTGGATAAATATTTCAATATAAAACGTATTTATTTTCTTTCCGTTGTTACGTTTTTATTTTCATTATGGCGAGAATGGTTATAAAGTAAAGATATATCAGCAAAACATGCATTTGCGTGCAATTGGAAATAAGCTATGAAAGAGCCCTGAAGTAGAGTTTTACGTCATAAAGTAAGTTTACGGCACTTAGCAACCATTTAGCATTCTGTGGGCCCAAAATGTGAATTCGTGGGCGTTAATTCTTCTTATCACTAATTTCTGACACTGTTAACGCCTCCCAAAGCACTCTACCTGGCTGAAAATTCTGCGTATTTTTGCAAATTTTATAACAGCTGTACCCAACGTTGTGCCACTAAAGTGTATTACATGATGCTTATAGGATTTTTAATTAAGTGTTAGCACAGTATAAAAATACTTGGCGTAAAATACCCGTATCAACGTTGCTGCGTACACGGGACCGGGAGTATGGGGGGACAGGAGAGAAACTCTTGTTTATTGTGATAATTCCAGGCACCTGTGTCCATAACACTTTGCGCCACACGTACATAACCTGTCCTCCGCGTCTGTGTGTGTGTGAGTGAGTGAGTCAGAGAGAGAGAGAGAGAGAGAGAGAGAAAGTGTGTGTGCGCTTGAATTATCAGCATGTTGTTTTTCTGGAAAGTTTTAACACCCCAATAAAAACTATTATTACAGAGTAAAAAAAAATTGTCCTATCTCCAGTTGCACACGTTATGACTCTAAAACCTGGAGAAACAGTAAGATCAGCAAAAAAAAATAAAAGTAAAAAAAGTAAAAGATAGCTGCGAAGAGAAAACTGCCAACGATAAATGTACAGGGTGATTCACTTAACGTTACGACCTGTTGTATTATATACGGGTCAGCAAATTACATTTTTTGTTATTATAGAGACATGCAGTCCGCGGTAGTGGTAAGAGGCGTGGACAAATATATCAGAACACCTCTAGCTTTATGTATAGGATCAAGAGACAACTGAAATTGTAAGTTAATGTTATTACCAGATGTATTGTACTGTATTTATTAACATTCCATGGTATTCATTCATTGCTTTACAGCTAGAATATGGAACAAGTCAAAAAATGTAATACTTAATTTATAGTCACAGTCTAGACAAAATATATTCAAATTCAAATTCAAATTTATTTACAATTTACATTTGAATTGAGTACATATGAATAGATACCCGAAATGAGCATAATAGTCGTGCTCGGGTACAGTCCAGTAGTCTACATAAATTTTACAGGGTTCAAATAATAATGCTGATGATATAAAAAAAATTAATAATAATAATAATAATAATAATAATAATAATAATAATCGTGACAGAAATGATACAAAGATTGTAATACAAAATAATTCATTAATAATAATAATAATAATAATAATAATAATAATGATAAAACAAAAATATTTACAATAATAAAATAAATAATAAGACGGATAAAATAATAAAATATAAAATCACTAGCGAGAGTTAACACAACTTAAATAAGCATATAATAACCGGAAAAAATGCCAACTCGAAAATCAACAGAAAAGTTCGTTGTATCGCAGACGACAGCAACCGCCGTATTGACATTGTGTTATGCATTAATGGAAGTAGTGGGGAGCTGAAAGTCTACGTAACTGCCGTTCTCTTCGAATCTCCTCGTAAAATCATGGGAAGTTAATGCTGCAAAAACAAAATATCTACGAGTCAAACTGTTCATTATTACCAGGATAAATACAAATAATACTGAAATATATTAATCGAGTTTCAGTTATAGATCTCTCCTTTTGTGCAGAGGTATCATATCAAAATATTTTATGAATGGCGGGGAAAATATAAATTTCAATAACTTTCTAGTGAGTAGTACAATCAAATGTATCTGTGGCGATGCTAAGGAATCATTTATTGGAGATATACACTGTTATTAATTAAGAAAATGATCTATTTATATTTATTACAATGTTTTATCTTTTAGGTTACATGCATCAGATAAATACAATAAAAATTAGTACCATATAATGCTAGTAACACTTTCAAAAAAATATAATAAAATTTATCAAATATCATACAAACATTTTCACTTTATTTTTAAACTTAAGAATGTGTAAATTGCTTAGGTCTGGATTATTTTTCAATACTGAATTGTATAGTCTTGGTCCATAATTCCTACTGTGTCTTAATCCAGCTGTAGTGTGGCATTTAGGTTCTGCCAAAAGAGTTGGGACATTTCTTCTGGTATTATATATATGTTTTTCAGTTATAAAATTCATTCGATTTTTGTGAAAACAAGTCAGTAATGTATGTTTATATATATATATTTGCTCAATTTTTAGTACTCGGAATTCAGAATAAATAGATGACACAGAAATGATTTACAATATAGTCTACTAGAACAACACAAAGTGTTAGTATCAATTTCATTAAGCGTTATTGAATGTCATGAATTCACCTACAGAATAGAAGGCGTGAGAAATTAGGTACTTCTTTAATTTGGCCCTAAATAATCTTATGTTTTGAGTTTCATTTTTATATCGATAAGGAGGCTGTTAAAAATTTTTACTGCCATATAACGCACTCCTTTTGATAGCACGATAGACTTGCCGATGAAGTATGAAAGTCATTTTTTGACGTGTATTTATGCTATGAACTGTTGAATTAGTTACAAAGTTTTCACGATAACATACGAGGAAGATTATTAATGAAAAGATATACTGACAAGCCATGGGCATTATCTGTAGTTTTTTTAAAATAGTCCTATACGATTCCTTAGATTTGGCACCTAGTATTATTCTAATTACTCTTCTTTGTGATTTTTAGGTATTGATATTTACTATCTTTTGCATAGATCTAATAGCAAAACAAGATGAATTTAGTTTGGGGGTAATTTCTTTAATATGATTTTTCCAATTTAACACATTATCGATTTTTAAGCCAAGAAATTTGGTTGTTGTTGTTCCTAAAAGGGATCTATTATTAATTATTGTGCTTGAAATTTGCGAGGTTGAATTTGCACAGGTGTAGAAAAAATCGAAAGTGTATCTCTTGATACACAGCCCGATCGGTACTACAGGTGTCCATTATACCAACAATGTTATTAGTTTATTTCATTTTATTACCCAAATGCAGAGCGGGAAATGATTCATCAGTCTAAATGAAATGTTTAAACACAATATGCATAACATAATATAAGGATTTTGGTTTAACATATGAATATGAACATAATGATTAGACATTATACTTAAAATAATTAGAAACACATTCCCTCTGCTAGCCCCGATCTGTTTTCATCAATAGCCTGGGTCTTTAATTTTCAAAGATAACAGGATCGCCAAAATCTAATCACTCAACAGCTGAACAGGAATGGCTAATATGGTTATTTTGTCTCCGATTAAATATTCTAAATCGGCTATACAAAAAGACGATTATATACTTACTTATTGGCTTTTAAGGAACCCGGAGGTTCATTGCCGCCCTCACATAAGCCCGCCATTGGTCCCTAACCTGTGCAAGATTAACCCAGTCTCTACCATCATATCCCACCTCCCTCAAATCCATTTTAATATTATCTTCCCATCTACGTCTCGGCCTCCCCAAAGGTCTTTTTCCCGCCGGCCTCCCAACTAACACTCTATATGCATTTCTGGATTCGCCCACAATTATATACTTAAATAATAATAATAATAATAATAATAATAATAATAATAATAATAATAATAATAATAATAATAATAAATTTAAACTGTGGCACAACATCCCATAAAAGACCAAGGGACATTTTGTAGCTGAATTCATTCATTCACAGTGTTCTGCCCAAGGGCAAGGTCTTTCACTGCAAACCCAGAATTCTCCAATCTTTCCTATTTTCTGTCTTCCTCTTCGTCTCCTCATATGATCCATATATCTTAACGTAGTCTATCATCTGATATCTTCGTCTGCCACGAACTCTTCTCCCGTTCACCATTCCTTCCAGTGCATCCTTCAGTAGACAGTTTCTTTTAAGCCCGTAACCCAGTGAATTTCTTTTTCTCTTTCTGATCAGTTTCAGCATTATTCTTTCTTCACCCACTCTTTCCAACACAGCTTCGCTTTTTATACTATCTGTCCATTTCACACGTTCCATTCTTCTCCATAACCACATTTCAAATGCTTCTATTCGCTTCTCTTCACTTCGTCGTAATGTCCATGTTTCTACCCCATACAATGCCACACTCCACACAAAGCACTTCAACTAATCTCTTCCTTTGTTTCCAGAGGTCCGCAGAAGATGCTCCTTTTTCTATTAAAAGCTTCCTTTGCCATTGCTATCCTCCTTTTGACTTCCTGGCAGCAGCTCATGTTACTGCTTATAGTACACCCCAAGTATGGTCATCGTCTTGTTTTCATTTATCTTCATCCCATACTGCTCAGAGCTGTGATTTAGCTCCAGTAGTCTATCCCTCAGTAGCCTATCATCTCGTCTTTTGCTAACAACTCCAAATCATCAGAAAATCTTATGCACTTTATTCTTCGTCCTCCTGCTATCACCCCTCCCATTTTTACTTTTTTTTTTTTTAACGAAGCTGTATCAACAACTAGGTTGTTTAACGTCGATGGAATTGGTGATAGTGCGATGATATTTGGCGAGATGAGGCTTAGAATTCGCCATAGATTACCTGACATTTGCCTTCTAGTTGGGGAAAAAATCGAAAAAAAAACAAGTAATCATCCCAAGCGGGAATCGAAACCGCGACCTACCGTGACTCTGGTTCAACAGACAAGCGCCATAACCCTCTGAGCTACGCCGGTGGCTTTCCGCCCATCTTCTGAAAACAGATCTTATGTTAACAAATAAAGTATTTTTATTTAATCCCAGTGGCCTCTTCTTGAATTACATAAAGTCTACACTTCTGATTTCACTTACAGCCCCATCATATATGCTACTCATGTCTTACAATTTCTGTACAGTGACCTGAAATTTTCACTTCGAAAATTCCGTAAGAGTGGCTTACGTAAATATGAAAGGATTTTACCTCCCTGAGCACGAGAACACTTTCTTTCTAGAATTTTGTTAATTTACAATTTTTTGTTGTAGTTTTCTGGCAATAAACAATATTGTTATTATTATTATTATTATTATTATTATTATTATTATCATCATCATCATCACCACGGCATGGCGCGTCCTCAGGTTGCTGATCGAAGAGACGGCCTCCAGATATGGAGGGTAGCTGTGAATATATTGAATAAGCAATCGCGGACAGCCGATGAGGGTGGTCCTCCAGCTTGGGGTTGGGCGAAGGGCTAACAACCCATCACTGTAAAAAAAGCTTGTTACGAATCCTTCAAATATCCCGAAAAGACAAAGTATATGATTATGATACGTGACTGGAATATTGTACGAAATGGAAATATGAAAATTGCAAATTTATCTTTTGAAGAGGTGGAGAAGTTCAAATATCTTGGAGCAACAGTAATAAATATAAATGATACTCGGGAGGAAATTAAACACACAATAAATATGTGAAATGCCTGTTATTATTCGGTAGAGAAGCTTTTATTATCCAATCTGCTGTCAAAAAATCTGAAAGTTAGAATTTATAAAACAGTTATATTACCGGTTGTTCTGTATGGTTGTGAAACTTGGACTCTCACATTGAGAGAGGAACATGGGTTAAGGGTGTTTGAGAATAAGGTGCTTCGGAAAATATTTGGGACTAAGAGGAATGAAGTTACAGGAGAATGGAGGAAGTTACACAACACAGAACTGCACGCATTGTATTCTTCACCTGACATAATTAGGAACATTAAATCCAGACGTTTGAGATGGGCAGGGCATGTAGCACGTATGGGCGAATCCAGAAATGCATATAGAGTGTTAGGTGGGAGCCCGGAGGGAAAAAGACCTTTAGGGAGGCCGAGACGTAGATGGGAGGATAATATTAAAATGGATTTGAGGGAGGTGGGTTATGATGATAGAGACTGGATTAATCTTGCTCAGGATAGGGACCGATGGCGGGCTTATGTGAGGGCGGCAATGAATCTCCGGGTTCCTTAAAAGCCAGTAAGTAAGTAAGTAATTATTATTATTATTATTATTATTATTAAACGAAAGAAGGCAGGAACCCTTACAGTCTCCATACAGCTCTCAGACCTTTCTGAGCTCGTCTCTGTTTCGTGTCGAGAGAACTATAAGGCGAAGATTGAGGAAACTGAGTAAAAAGAAAGAATTCGGCGTCGCCGGTAAACTGCGGGAGTTTCGCTCCCTCGGCACGCATCCTCGGTGATTATCTCTCGTTTGCTATCTGCGATGGGCTCCCATTACAGATACAGCCGAGCCAACAAAGCGATACCGCAATGGTCTGACAACTCAGTCGGAAGCAATTCCCTGCTCCAGCACACACAACAAACAACATATTGCAGCACTTCCAAAACACTTACTGCTTGCAAATTACCACTAGAAAGTACCCTCTTACACTGCAGGGACGATAACAGGTGTCCGGCCTTCTGGGGTGCTTCTCAAAGGGACGGGCTTATACTAGTAAGGACAACTATCACAATTGAGGCGCTGACATGGGAAAGGTAGTAACTGCCAAAAACAAAATTTTTCAGGAGCAAAAACAAATTTATGAACACTTTCTCACTTACATTATTACAGAAACTGCTTTAAATGAAAGGCATACACACATGTTTGTGTTACATATGAAATTTGAAAAGTCTGGCACAGATTTATCTGTGAAATCCTATTTTATGAAAACACAACATTGAAATCACTCCTTAGCCAAACTGAGAATTAACGTTATTTATACATTATGCACAATTTTTCGGTAAAATGCATGATACTTTTCATCGAGGAAGTCTAACATAGATAACAAGTCTCTTTTTGGCATCAGGGACGACTGGTCTTCTTTCAAGGCGTTGCAAGCACTGCAAGTTAGTGATTGACGTTAATGACTGTCCTTTCTTAAAAATCTGTGCTCTGTCCACATTTCAAGGTCATTAAATGACTGTCTTGTTTTTATTAGAGGAAAATCAGCTCTTGAGAGTCTAATCCAGTTTAGGGTGCTGATTTTGATAGGAGTTGTATTCAAAAACTTGTCACATTCTGCAGGAAAGTCGAAGAAATCCTCATCCTTCATCATTATTACATTATTAGGCCTTACCTCTTCTGGAACCATGGTCTTGCATCTTTTTTTTTTTTTCTTTTCTCTATGATGCCAAATTCCCTATCACATGGCATGTAGGAATGTTCTGAAACCAGGAATTTCAAGTCCACTGAACCAAAATGTTTCTTGGCAATAATGTAAATCAGGACCATTAGAATCATCCGATTCTTATTCTGCCCTGCACAGTTATCAGCCCATATTTGTCTAGACACACTCTGATGTTGTAAAAGGAGTTACTACCTTCTCCGCGCCAACAGCTGTGCACATACAACTTACAACATCTAGTGACTACGTTTCCAACTTCGTTTCATTACATACGGACATACTACCTTCTCTGTGCCATTGGCATGGCCATTTACTTCCTTCTCAATGAAAAACCTAAAAATTCGAATTTTTGGCAGTTACGACCTTTCCCATGTCAATGCCTCAATTGATTTACAATTCCATGTAAGGACAGCGAAATTTAGCGTAAAATTACAAGTCATCACAGAGCTAAATGCAAACTCTTCAAGATATCTCAAGGGGAAAAAAAAAAAAAAAAAAAAAAAAACATCAGCGAGACAAATTAAGGTATACATCGGCTCTTAGGATAAAAAACATCACATTTTTTTTTCTTAAAGTCTTTCAAACTTTGGTGACATGATTCTTGAGAGTAAACTAAGCAATTTATGTAATTCAAACTTGAAAATCGAATTTGGGGGCCCAAACAATTTTCTTTTGGCAAAAAGTTAATAATTTTGGATCGATATAACTCCATTGTTAACTGACTAGGGTAAAACCTCTTTGGCCAAAATGATCCCCTACATTTGGATTATGTTATATTAAGTAAAGTAAATCCATGGCGCTATAGCCCATGAAGGGCCAGGACAGACCAGCCTGGTGCTGGCCTCACGTCCATATGCCGAAGCAGAGTTGGGCGATCATCCAACCAGAATGGAGGTATCGTGTGGTTACCACGATGATCCCCCAGCCGTTATAGCTGGTTTGCGAAACCGGATTTTCGCTACCTATCGTAGCTTCCCAAGTGCATTACGATGCAGGGTGGAAAACGGTCCCATACACTGGCCGAAATTTCATGAGAAAATTTCTTCCCTCATGAGGACTCGAACTCGCGTGCATTCCGTAACGCGAGTCCTAGGCAGGATGCCTTAGACCACGACGCCACGGCGCGGGATAGTATGTTATGTTATAAACTAAAATTATTTATTTATCTTGAACCATTCAAAAAATATGCCACATAATATAAACACTGCAGAATAGCTATAGTATATAAATATAATTTTTGGGGGGATAAAATAATTGTAATCGATTGAAAATAATATTTTTTTTTACAACATAGCCACATGTTAAGCTTTAATTTGGTACGTCAATGAAGTCTTTTGCCGAATTTGAAGTAGGTACCTATACTTTTTGTCCGTCGTCGATAGGATAACAAATGTCGAAAAATCTGAAATAGGAGAAAACAGACACTGAAGATTGCGTAAGGTATAGAAAGTATAGTGTGATTATATTATAAATAAAGCACAAATAATTATGAAATTATTGAGATAATGAGTATAAGTTAAATATTTTTTAAAACTAGGAGAAAAGAGCTTCCAGATGAGGAAAAAAACATTGTTTATCAAACTTTTTAAGAAATCTGACATTTCTACAATCGATGTATACCTTAAGGGGAACGCATACCTCCTATCTTGACAATGTTAAATTTTCAATGTTTTGGTAGACTCAACTTCTAAACAATTGAATATACAGAGCTGAAACTTTACAACTAATTTTTATAAACCTGTTTACCATACTTCAGAATATTAAAAATAGCAATAATTTAGAATGTATTATTCATTATGAGAGGAGGAAATAATATATTTTGTAATTAACTAATTAAATGTTTTTCAATAAGCGTGTCTAATATTAGAGTTTCGGAGTAAATCACTTGTATGAATCTATTTCCATACGAACATGTTGTACACAGAGTTCTGGATTTTACGTACAGTATCATACATTTAACATTTAACGTAAGAACGTTGCAACATTCGTAAATATTCCAAGGTTGTGTAGTTCATAGATTATTTTTATAGGAGACAGCTGCTGCAATTGCCACGCGAGCCACAACTCTCTCGTTGTAATGGCGTGTGACCTTGAAAAGACTGCCCTAAGTGAACCTCTCTCTTTCTCTCTGGCAATGTTGCAATGTATTAGCTTCGTTCAGCAGCTTAAAATTAGCGATTTTTAAAGTAAGTTCACACGAAAACAGTTCACGCTATGGAAATATGCCAAAGGAACAAATTATTTTTTATTACATTTTCTATGGATGTGGACAAAAATCACGATCCTAGTCCCATTAGTTACGAAATAAGAGAGTGTTAAAGATTTGAAGAAAAAAAACATTTTTTTCTGAGAAAACTATGAATTTTCTACAGGTACATCATTTTATTTTTACTTCAATTTTTATTGTACCTAAGTTTTTGAATGTGCTTCACTCCCACCTCCTCTACTAGTAAACTTCCAGCCGTTCTACACACAGAACAAAGGCCGCGTATGCAGTACAGAGTTAATGAGTATAGTACGTTCCAGAAATATACCTTATACGACAACATTTGAAAAAAAAATCTCTGATGAGAAAATTTACAAAAATTACAAAGGGCGTATAACTATAGCATCGTTTGGTCTGTTTTTCATTTTATGGTGGCTTAAACATTAAAAACTCTTTTTAGTAACGGGTATTACCCCTCTGGCTTGAATAACTGCATCCATACGTTTTGGCATGCTCTCAATTTGGATAGCAATGTCGTCTTGAGGAATAGATTCCCATTCTTCGCCAAGTGCTCACATCAACTCTTTTTACGATTCTGGTCTCGGTCGTCAATTCTTAACACGCCGTCCCAGCACGTCCCACACGTGTTCAATTGGGTTCATGTCTGGACTCCTTGCTGGCCATGGAAGAACATGGATTCCCACTTCTTGGAGATAATCTCCGACCGCATGGGCAATATGCGGCCGTGCATTAACATGCATTAAAACAAAATTATCGCCTACAAATTGGCCAACATTCATTTATATACCTATCAGCTGTTAGTCTTCCATTTTCAACAAAAACCAACTCTGTACGAGCATCCGTACACACTCCTGCCTAAACCATCACTCCACCACCTCCATACGGCACATTTTCGGAAATGCAACACTATGAAAATCGTTCTCCCCTCCTTCTCCAAACTCTTTCACGTCCATCAGGTGAGCACAGATTGAAACGGGACTCATCGGTGAACAGAACACAGCTCCACTGTCCATTTCTCCAATCCCTGTGATCATTTGCAAAACGCAGTCGTTCAACTCGATGCATCCTGAGAAGTCTGGGACCAGTTTTAAGTCTACTTGATATCAGTCCACTTGCTTTCAACCTCCTTCTCACTGTTTTGGCCGAAATTGGGCGTCCATGCACGTTAACAAATTGCTGGGCTACACTAGTAGCTGGCAGGTTGCGCTCCCTAAGAACTCTCAACACCACATACCTGTCTTCATTTGGATTTGTAACTCTTGGACGACCCGAACCTGGTCTTCTGATATATTCTAGGGTCTCTCTATACCGTTTTATGGCATCATGGGTTGTGCTTCTAGCCATATTCATAACATTTGCGATGTAACGTACACTGCGTCCATCATCGTAAAGGGCCACAGCTCGAGCCACATCTTCAGGTCGCATCTTGTTTTAAGACAAATGTTACAACCCCTCTCAAACTCAGAAAATGTGAAAACAAAGAAATAACGAATGATAACGATAATCAAGCACAAAATGGTTGAAACAAAATTGTTATAGCTGAGACTCCGAAAGCAAAATTGGAATATTTGGTTGTAATGGCTTGTTTATAAAACAAAAAACAATCAACAATGTATACATGTCTCCATAACAACAGATGGCTACCATAATATTGTATGAGAAGATAATGTTTTGCAAAATACCAGCAAATATTAAAGTGTCCGGTTTTTTTGTCCCTGAGTGTATTATACAACTGTTTAAAATAACTTAAATAAAAGGCCCTCGTTAAGTAATTAACTGTCACGTGATTCCCCTCCCCCTTTCTATGACCCTGCGACAAAACCAGTGGAACGGACAGTAGATAGCATTTGTGAGTAATTTTATCTTTTCGGATCTGGCAAAAGTGAAGATTTAATTTACGGTACGTAAGGTACTCTTTTATAGAGTAGATATAGAATTATTTCAACATGAGTTACTCGTACGAAGGACGAAACTGCTAATTGGAATTAGGTACAATAGTCTATAGTGCGATAACATGCACAAAAGAACTGAAGCCTGTATCGAAATGAATGGCCACCACTTTCAAAAATGTGTTTAAATATCCATATTATGATTATTTTCAATTTAACTTCATTCTCTATATTGTACGCTAATGTGCAGTAAAGTAAAATATACACTTCATAATTAATATGTTCGAATGGATAACTTAGTTCGTGAGTAAGAACACTTGTTGTTAATACAGTACTGTATTTTGATTAAACAAAAACCTAGTGAAAATTATCAAACTCAAAATCGCGATATTTCCTAGTTTACATAAATGGATGAACTACTTTTCTTCCCTCCTATACCTAGTAAAGTTATTTGTATTTTACGCCAGTATCATCGAACTCCGGTCTGGGAAGAGGGACCAAACGCTGTTTCCGGTTTTAGACCTTTAATCCAAAGATATAGCCAGGTTAATATTAAAAATGTTAGTAAAAATAAAATGATGTCCCTGTACCAATATGGCGTTACGCTTTTTTGTTACATACAGACCTATTCGCTCTGAAAATTTGCAGGGATATTTCACGTCCACCCTGTATATGTTGAGTCCCCTTATGTAAAGAAATGAATTCGTTTCCTTGTTCTTTATCGGATATATCGTAAACATTTCCATGGCAACGTTCGTGTAAATTTCGTTTCACATAATCCATTCATTTTTTTCTATTATGATAGGTCGAATGGACGTTACACATATAGCTTCACTATGAAAAAGGAGTAATAAAGAAATTGGCAACAGTGTACACTTGCGTTCTATACTATAGATAACTTCACGAATGTAGTTATCATGTAACGTCAAAACTGCACCATATCCATTGTGTACACGACATTTTACAATATTGCATATAGTAAACGTTGCCAAAATTGTTACGATACCATTTCATTGTGGCTGGATGCAGTGATTGGGTGCTAAAATATGACGTATTTCAAGTTTAATCGATGCTGCTACTGCACCAATTCGTTATTCCAGGCCGGGAATACAGAGAGGAGTCCCAAGGGAATCCATGGCACAAGAATCTAATATCCGTTATGAGATGTTCTGCTCCTCTTGTTTCATTAGCAACGATCACCAAGGAAATGTTTTACGCAAACATTGTTAACTTGTTGACGAACATTATTCAGCATTCTCAGGGTTTACTTCGAGGTACGGCTCTAATTTCTTAAGAGTTGCAATGACAGAAAACAAATGACAACGCAAACAAGTTCAGTGTGTAATGCATCATATTTATCTATACTAATAATAAATTTGTAGCCGAAAATTTTCTGGTAATTTTCGATTTTCCAAAAATAATTGGTCCTAACATATATAATTAACAACCCTGAAACCGAAAATCTCATTTTGAAATTTTTGTTTGTATGTCTGTCTGTATGTTTGTTACCTTTTCACGCGATAATGGCTGAACCGATTTATATGAAAATTGGAATATAAATTAAGTTCGTTGTAACTTAGATTTTAGGCTATATGGCATTCAAAATACGTTATTTAAAAGGGGAGTTATAAGTGGGCCTGAATTAAATAAATCGAAATATCTCGCTTATTATTGATTTTTGTGAAAAATGTTACATAACATAAGTTTCTTTAAAAATGATTTCCGATACGTTTTATTCTTTACAAAATTTTGATAGTACTGTTATTTAATGAGATAAATGAGTTTGAAATTAAAATAACGCCATCTAAGACGGTGCAATGAATTAAGAACAAATGACTTCGTCTATAAGGGACCTTGGACAACAACAATCGAAACAGGGGCCTTGGCCATCAACAATCGAAAGCTATTAAACATAGCCTACAGAGAATGTTTCTGTGTTTGTATGAAGTAATATCAGAAGCTAAATTAACCGATTTGTATAATTAATTAATATTTCATCATTGGAAAGTGTAGTTTCTCTAGATGGATATAATGCTATAATGTTATTACAGTAACTTCTGAGTAAATCGAGGACAGGTAAGATTAAAATAGCTTCTTATGCACAGAAAATTTGATAGGCTATTCTGTACATTCGTTTTCTGTATTTCTTAAAATAATATTTATGTACACTCATTTTAATCTCAGAGAATTAACGAACAACGAGAGTGTAAATTGATTTAGTATGCAGTAATAGTACGTTAGCTTAGCAATCCATTATTTTATAATTCAAATTTTAAGTATGCTCAATTGAATCGTGTTAAAATACATAAAATATATATGCAATAAATGCAATGAAAAAAATTGGGTAATGAGCCAAGCAGATTATCTTGCGCTGTTGTAAAAGTTGTTCCCTGGATCAAACGTCCTATTTTAATTATGTAATTACTTTATATTTATTTCTAACAGGTGCAGCGGAGCGCACGGGTACGGATAGTTATATAAATATACAGATTTAATGAGAAGAAAGAAACAAAAGAAGTACCAGTATAAGGAAATGAAGTTCGGGCATTATTTTTATACAGGATTTTCATAAGTAACGCATAATTTAGTCCGGAGAGTAACTGGCTACAAACTGGAAGGTTCCATGTTCAATTCTGACTAGTGCCAAGATTTTTGTGTTGCCAATACTTCCAGTAGGTCCCCGAGGTCCACTGAATTTCAGTACCGGGATGTTCGCAGAGGTAAAAGCCATCTTCTTACAGTACGGTTTAAATATTACAATTGAAATATATATATATAAATTTTTGAACTTCTCCAAATATAATGCGAGTTTTAGTATAGTCGGTCATGTCCGGTTACAATAATTATTTTACCATTTAATACAGCATCATTTAGAGTCTTGAATCCTTCTTTTGAAGTTTGCGCGTTCTTGCGTATTTTTCAGTAATTATTTTTTTCATTAGGGCATACCTTAACGTGGCGGCAACTGTTTCACGTCTGATTTAACAGTAGAAACCAATAAAATGGAAAAAATAAAGTTTTTAATCACTGTGTGAGTGTTTAGGCCTGAAAAATTATTCACAACACATCGAAATCAGGTTAAAAATATATTGTACACATTTTTATCTAACCTTAATAAACTCACCGAGTACACAACGCAAATCTAGTAGTTCAACAAAATTAATAACTTTTCTGCATTCTAACAGATTGCTTATAAATTTTGTACAGCCTCACTGATAGCACATATTTTTTTGTGTACAAATTATATTACCCTCTTATAGCGAGTGAATTTAGATAAAATTAATAACTTCTCTCCTATCTAATAGATTTTTATGAAACTTTATACAGAATTTTGAAGTAGAATATATTTTTTTATGCTCGACCATGCCGAAATGTAGTAATTATACATCTGGTAGCAGCCCTTTAATGGACCTCATTAAAGTACACCTATTCATTAAACTTCAGGTGTTCCACCAATCAGAAAATACCATTGTAGCAATATGAAAGAGCAAGTATCGATTATTCTCGGATATGCAATCGAAAGACAACAATAAATCAATAAATCACCTATATTTAAAATAAAGTCTGTTCTGTTACTATAATAATTAGCGTTAATTGTAAATAATATTAAAATAAATTCAATTTGTCATCTCGTTTTTCAGTGTCTAATTCAATTTCAAGGTTACGGTATATCAAGATTAATGTTTATTTTACTCTCTAGATTATATCAAAGTCAATGTCGACATTTGTTTCTCGGAAAAAATCAATACTTTCACGTCTGCTCACATCTCACAATTTAAGAAGTATTGCACAAGGTCAGTTCCGCTCCTCAGTCAGATAAGAATAACATGAATACTTATGAATAATTTCAAGTTAGAAATATGGTCGAGCATAGAAAGTCGTATGAAACTTGACTATAATGGTTATTAAGACGCTCGCATGAAAATTATGAAACGAGCGCAAACGAGTTTCATAAACATACTCGAGTCTTAATTACTATCATTGTAGGCTCGTTGCATAATGTACTGTTGTCTACTAAATCTGATTATGTTTCTACAAGAGGAACTGCCTTTATAATGGTGAATTTAGACAAAATTAATAACTTATCTCCTATATAATATATGTTTATGAAACTCTATACATCAATTAGACCTACGGGTAGCATACAGTTGTAATCAGAGTTTGTACACAATAAATATATGCTACCTGTAACTCCTGTACAATGTTTCATAAAAATCTGTTAGATAGGAGAGAAGGTATTAATTTTGTCTAAAATGAATACAAATTAATAAATACAATGAAAGATAAACTAGCCCACTCCTGAATGAGTAAGACTCGTGCTCAGGAGGGGATTCCAATACAGACAAAAATAAAATTAAAATTGAGAGTTAATACAGATTAAATAGTGTTTAATATGTTCAAAGCCAAACTATAAATCCAATACATTTTTTTTTAATTTTTTTTTTTTTTTATTAATTTGGAGAGGATTCGTGGTTGAAATATTATTGAAATAAAATCTGTTTAATAATCTGGGACCTTGACTCATGCTATGATAAAAAGCTGCATTGGTTTTACATTTTGGTTTAGACAAGCGCAGAGAATTCATATTTTTAGTTCTATATTTATGTATATACCTTTCAAAGTTATTAAAATTTCTATGAAAATATTTTAATAAAATAAAATAATACATTTGTTTAATATTGAAAATTTTGAAGTTTTAAACAACAATTCAGTTGGGTAATCTTTCTGCTTTTTAAACAAATTTTTAATACTTTTTTCTGTAGTAAAATTAACGGATAAAGGTTGGATTTATAAGTTCCACCCCAACCTATAATACCATACATAAATATAGATTGAAATAATGCTAAATAAATTACACGTAAACAGTTAAGTGACAAAATTTCTTAGAATATCAAAGTAACGTAATGTTTTACGTAATTTATTACAAATAAAATGAATATGATTATTACATTTTAAATTATTATCAATAATTATATCTAAGTATTTAACCTCATTAACTTCATTAATAACTGAACAATTGCACTTTATATCGGAACAATCAGAATTATTCATTTCAATTTGTAGTATAGATTAAATTGGTTTATTACCTTTATTATTTAAAGAACATGGGATAGCTATTATTTTATCTTTATTAATTACAAGTGAATTTAAATCGAATCATTCTTTTTATTAATTTTAAGCTGCAATTTGCATAATTCCTCTTACTCAAACATAATCACATTTTGTACATAAGAAATATGTGCTACCTATAAGATCTGTACAAAGTTTCTTAAGAATTAGTTGAGATCTAGAGAGGTTATTAATTTTGTTCATCTAGATTTGCATTTTTGCACACTTTGCGTCCGCTGGTTTGAACTCGCTTACTTCAGATCTAAATGCTAGCTACCCAGGATTATTTATGTAATTTGCACAGAGTAAGGAGTGCCTGCTTCGGGTTTCGAACGGTGAAACTGCTGTACTTTTATGACGACTTTTCTCTAATATATTCACTTTCTTGAAATTTCGTCCTGGAGAAAGATGAAGGAAGTCTGAGAGAAAGAACCTTAGGGCACTGAAGAGTACAGAGAGGGAGAGAGAAGGCAGATGATGAAGTTTTGATCCACAGGAAATTACAAAAGGGTATACAGAATACTGGCAGATAGGTCTGGACTGAAGAAAATGAGTGCGTGTGGAATATGTTCAGGGGAATTGTTTTTCCTTTACTACAAACAGTCTGAGGTCTTCGTTCTATTGCCACAAACCATTATCTGGCTCTCAATTGGCGGTGTATCGAAACGATGGAATCCATTGCCATGGAGACGGAACTGCTCGCCTAATGGTCTGTATGTGTGTCTAGTTGCAGAGAGGCAAAATGAAAACATTTTTACTCGAAAAAGAAACGGGGAAAAAATTGCAACAATGAAGCCTACTGGAGTAAATTATGTCCGCCATTAGAGAGGCGAAATGAGAATTGAAAGAGTCCGTGTTTAATTCCAGACGAAGGCAACAATTTTAATATCGTTTTAACTTCCAGGATTCGTTTCAAGAGAAGAATGGAACCGAGTGAGATGGCTCTATGGAAATGAAAATTCGGAAAGTCATGGGTTCGATCTCAACTTTATCGTGGTTTTTTCCTTCGTTTTCCTGGACTGAATATAACTTATTTTCAGTTAAATAAGGGGGAATGACGAATTGGACTCCAATTTCCATGAAATATCAGAGACAGTACAATAGCAATAAGCATTCTCAATAATAAACTACGGATGGTAGTCACGATATGATCTGTACGAGTAAAAGCGATTATAAATAAAGTTAAAAAAACAGAGCAATAAATATGCAAATATTATAGACTAAAATTCTAATAAATTAGGGAAATATATTCTCAGTTACACACAAATAACATACAGTAAAGTCATAATAAAATTATTCGTTCATTTATTTCCTTCCCAAGAAATCGAAAGTATTTCTTTGATTTTCATTGTCTAACGAGACGTAGATTGGAGGATAATATTAAAATGGATTTAAGGGAAGTGGGATGCTAGGGACTGGATTAATCTTGCTTAGGATAGGGACTGATGGCAGGCTTATGTGAGGGCGGCAATGAACCTCTGGTTTCTTTTAAAGTCATTTGTAACTAGTCTAATTATTATTACTTACTTACAAATGGCTTTTAAGGAACCCGAAGGTTCATTGCCGCCTCACATAAGCCCGCCAGCGGTCCCTATCCTGTGCAAGATTACTCCAGTCTCTATCATCATACCCCACCTCCCTCAAATCCATTTTAATATTATCCTCCCATCTACGTCTCGGCCTCCCTAAAGGTCTTTTTCCCTCCGGTCTCCCAACTAACACTCTATATGCATTTCTGGATTCGCCCATACGTGCTACATGCCCTGCCCATCTCAAACGTCTGGATTTAATGTTCCTAATTATGTCAGGTGAAGAATACAATGCGTGCAGTTCTGTGTTGTGTAACTTTCTCCATTCTCCTGTAACTTCATCCCGCTTAGCCCCAAATATTTTCCTTAGCACCTTATTCTCAAACACCCTGAACCTATGTTCCTCTCTCAGAGTGAGAGTCCAAGTTTCACAACCATACAGAAGAACCGGTAATATAACTGTTTTATAAATTCTAACTTTCAGATTTTTGGACAGCAGACTGGATGATAAGAGCTTCTCAACCGAATAATAACACGCATTTCCCATATTTATTCTGCGTTTAATTTCCTCCCGAGTGTCATTTATATTTGTTACTGTTGCTCCAAGATATTTGAATTTTTCCACCTCTTCGAAGGATAAATCTCCAATTTTTATATTTCCATTTCGTACAATATTCTGGTTATTATTACTATTATTATTATTATTATTATTATTATTATCATTATTATTATTATTATTATTATCCTCCAGCTTGGGGTTGGGCGAAGGGCTAACAACCATCACCGCCAAAAAGACCTTGTTACGAAACTATACAATTAACCGGAGGAAAAAAGACCTTAGGGAGGCCGAGACGTAGATGGGAGGATAAGATTAAAATGGATTTGAGGGAGGTGGGATATGATGATAGAGACTGGATTAATCTTGCACAGGATAGCAACCGATGGCGGGCGGCAATGAACCTCCGGGTAATTCTGAATTATGATCAATAAAGTTTTTGACAATGAAGTAATTGAATTATGAATTGCAGAAACTCCACAAGTCACATATTTTAAATTCAGTTCCCCATGTGGTTGTAATATTCACATAAAGACTTTTCAAGTAGTGCAGAAATTCCACATCTCCAATGCTCAGTGTACATTTCACAGATTAATCCAGTCTCTATCATCATATCCCACCTCCCTCAAAAAAACCATTTTAATACTATCCTCCTATCTACGTCTCGACCTCCTCAAAGATATTTTTCCCTTCGGCCTCCCAACTAACACTCTATATGAATTTCTGGAATCGCCCAGCGTGCTACATTCCCTGCCCATCTCAAACGTCTGGATTTAATGTTCTCAATTATACGTGCAGTTCTGTGTTGTGTAACTTTCTCCATTCTCCTGGAACTTTATTACATCTTAGCCTTAAATACTTTCCAAAGCACCTTATTCTCAAACACCCTTAACCTTTGTTCCTCTCTCAAAGTGAGGGTCCAAGTTTCACAACCATACAGAACAACCGGTAATATAACTGTTTTATAAATTCTAACTTTCAGATTTTTTGACACCAGACTGGATGATAAAAGCTTCTCAACCGAATAATAACAGGCATTTCCCATATTTATTCCGCGTTTAATTTTGTTACTGTTTCTCCAAGGTATTTGCATTTTTGCACCTCTTCAAAGGATAAACTTTCAATTTTTATATTTTCATTTCGTACTATGTTCTCATCAAGTGACATAATCCTATACTTAGTCTTTTCGAGATTAACTTCCAAACCTATCTCTTTACTTGCATCTAGTAAAATTCCCGTATTTTCTCTAATCGTTTGTGGATTTTCACCTAACTTACTATTCATGGTATCAGCATAGACAAGCAGCTGATGTAACCCGTTCAATTCCAAACCCTCTCTGTTATCCTGGACTTTCCTAATGACATACTCTCTTGCTTTAGTCCACAGTGAATTGGAAAAGCATCAGACAGAAGCTGACCTATACGGACTCTGCTGTACGTTTCACTGAGACGCAATCGAACTAGTTTCTTGGGAATACCAAATTCAATAAGAATATTATATAAAACATCTCTCTTCACCGAATCACATGTCTTTTTTTTAATATATGAATAACTGATGCACTGTACCCTTATACTCCCATTTTTCTCCAAAATCTGTCGAATACAAAAATCTGATCAACAGTGGATCTGTTACGCCTAAAACCACATTGGTGATCCTCAATAATTTCATCTACATATGGAGTTAATCTTCTCAAATGAATATTGGACAACATTTTGTAGGACGTCAACAAAAGTGATATTCCTCGAAAGTTAATGCAGTTAGTCTTTTCTCCCTTTGTAAAGATGGGTACAATTATGGATTCCTTCCATTGTTCTGGTACAATTTCGTTTCTCTATAACAAGTACAGGGATATCATTATATTTTTACTTCAATTTTTATTGTACCTGAGTTTTTGAATGTACTTCACTCCCACCCCTTCTACTAAGGAACTTTCAACTGTTCTCCAGACAGAATCAAGGCTGCCTATAGTAAACAGCATTGAGTTATTGAGTATAGTACGTTCCAGAAATATGTTCGCGTTTTCCAGTGACGAAAGAACTTTCAATATTGAAACATATTTTTGCACAGATACTGTCCGTTTGCCTACGTCGCATCCCGATTTCCCCCACCTGCTTCTGCACGCCCCTCTGTAAAAGCAGGGGTGTCTTAGCTCTTTTCAGAAAACATTAATTTCTGTTAGGAATTGGACGTTTACGTAATATTATACAACTGTTGAAAATAACTTAAATAGAAGGGCCTCGTTAAGTAATTAACTGTCATGTATTTTCCTCCATTCTACGATCCTGCGGCATAAACACTTGGACGGACAGTAGATAGCATGTCTGAGTAATTTTATCTGTGCGGGTCGGGCAGAAGTGAAGAGTACATAAGGTACTCTTTTATAGAGTAGGTACAGAATTATTTCAACATGAGTTAGTAGTACGAAGGACGAAACTGGCAATTGGAATTAGATGCAATAGTGTAAAGTGCAATAATATGTACAAAAAAACTGAAGCCTGTATCGAAATGAACGGCCACCATTTTCAAAAATGTGTTTAAATATCCATATTATGATTATTTTTCAATTGAACTTCATTCTCTATATTGTACGCTAATGTGCTGTAGACAGTATAATATACACTGCATAATGAATACGTTCGCATGGATAGCTCAGTTCGTGAGTAAAAACGCTTATTCTTAATACAGTACTGCATTCTGATTAAACAAAACCTAATAAAAATTATCGAACTCAAAATCGCGACATTTCCTAGTTTACGTAAATGGATGAAGTACTTTTCTTCCCTCCTACACCTAGTAAAGTGATTTGTTAGTGTTTTACGCCAGTATCATCGAACTCCAGTCGTGGAAGGGGTAGCGAACGGTGTTTCCGTTTCTCTAAAGGTATAGCCAAGTTAATATTAAAAATGTTAGTAAAAATAAAATGATGTCCCTGTACAAACTTATAAATGTCGCTAGATATTATTACAAAGGCACATTCGTAAGTTTCGTTACCAGCCAAATCATTTGTTCATGCACTCATTCGAAAATGAAGTAATAAAGGTTCTGTGTTAGAGGGGGAAAAAAGTAAGAAGAAGGAAATGTATTGACAGACCAAAACTTAGCACACATTCACGCAAGTTTGCAATTAAGCCCTTCAAAATCACTTAGGAGATTATCTCAGGAAGTTGGCGTCTGTTATACAATGCCGTGCAGTTCATTAGTACACAAAAACTTCAGAGTGTGTTTCGGAACTTTTGAACTGTTTTTGCAGCCAGTATTCTAGCCAAAGATGATAAATGTCAACATTTAATGTGTCTGTTTATTTACTTATTTATTCACTCATTCTATTTATTTATTTATTTTATTCACTTCATTTATGTATTTACTTATTTATTTGTCTGTAACAGGGTAAAATCCCAATTATGATAGAAAGTACAAAATCATAATTGCTTATGTCATAAAAATAAAAAAAATGAATGTATAACTTTAAATGCAAGATATTCCCTACAAATGTAAATGCAGATGAAAATACTTACTTACTTACTTACTTTTAAGGAACCCGGAGGTTCATTGCCGCCCTCAAATAAGCTCGCCATTGGTCCCTATCCTGAGCAAGATCAATCCAGTCTCTATCATCATATCCCACCTCCCTCAAATCCATTTTGAAATTATCCTCCCATCTACGTCTCGGCCTCCCTAAAGGTCTTTTTCCCTCTGGCCTCTCAACTAACACTCTATATGCATTTCTGGATTCTCCCATACGTGCTACATGGCCTGCCCATCTCAAACGTCTGGATTTAATGTTCCTAATTATGTCAGGTGAAGAATACAATGCGTGCAGTTCTGTGTTGTGTAACTTTCTCCATTCTCCTGTAACTTCATCCCTCCTAGCCCCAAATATTTTCCTAAGCACCTTATTCTCAAACACCCATAACCTATGTTCCTCTCTCATAGTGAGAGTCCAAGTTTCACAACCATAAAGAACAACCGGTAATATAACTGTTTTATAAATTCTAACTTTCAGGTTTTTCGACAGCAGACTGGATGATAGAAGCTTCTCAACCGAATAATAACAGACATTTCCCATATTTATTCTGTGTTTAATTTCCTCCCGAGTATCATTTATATTTGTTACTGTTGTTCCAAGATATTTGAACTTCTCCACCTCTTCAAAAGATAAATTTCCAATTTTTATATTTCCATTTCGTACAATATTCTCGTCACGAGACATAATCATAGACTTTGTCTTTTCGGGATTTACTTCCAAACCTATCTCTTTACTTGCTACCAGTAAAATTCTCGTATTTTTCCTAATCGTTTGTGTATTTTCTCCTAACAAAAAAATATAAGAAACAAATATAAATGGGAATAAAAATAGAAATAGAAGAATGACAAACCTAAAAAAAAGGATAAATGCACATATTATCTTAACAGAGAATGGAATGAGACGGACTGTGTAGAAAACTACTAGTCGCAAATTTCATCTTATACTTCTGTTTCCATTGAGCCCTCAAATGAAGTTAGAGCTTACAGAAAAATCTCTCATGTCAGAAAGTTACAATATTTTTATCATTTTGTAAGTCAATTAAGTACTTAATACATGTTTAACGTTAAAATTGTAATTTTTATGGCGGAAAACAGCTTCTGAATCGTGGCATTACTTGGAATGAGCTTAATATGGATTACAATGATTTTGTTAAATAAATAATTTCGGTTGTTTCTTATGTATTGCCATCTGCTGATTCCAAAAATGAAGTCAGAAATTTTCCATCACCCACCAATTTTTTTTTTTATTTTGAGAATAAATTTATTCCTGTTTATTAGCATTTATGGTATATAACATGCTGATTAGAAGACGTATTTTACATTTATATTCCATTACATTGTGTCAAAATTGACTTGTAACGTTGGTATTGTTGCCTGTGAATTCACGAATAACAACAATGATATTTCCCTCACAAAACTGTGATTGTAAGGTAAATTTCCCAGATGAATAGAAGCATTTTTAAAGAAATAAGCTAATCCTGTGCTCTCTTCGTTTGTCAATTGAATTGTGATAGAAGTATATAATACCATACCTAATAGTGCATTGTAAGGAGTAGTGTGTAAGTGTATAATGTATAAGAAACATGTCTTGAAAGTGTCTTATTGATAGAAACAACTTTTGTTAAGTGTGTGGTGAGATCACTTCAAAAGCACAGAGGCAAAATTTTCCTCCTCTAGTTAGAAGAGCTTATGACTTTATTTTAACAACAAAATAGACTAGAACAAGACTTGGACCCTGGAAATCTCGATTTGTTCCCTGAAAACCTAGGGCTATGAGCGAAGAACACGGGGAGCATTTCCACCAGGACATCGTGGAAATGGAAAGGCGCTACCGGGGTAAATGATATCCAAATATGTTGGCAGACTATTGTTGGATACTGAAGAGAGATTTTCCTCAAGCAAAGTACAGACGAAAATATGCTTCACATACCTACATTTTAGGTCAATAAATGTAATTTCAGCTAAGATATCGTAATAGTAATACTACTGGGTGTTCATTTCAAAGTGTGTCATGACGTCACTGTTGTTGAGTCACCGATTTGAAGCGAGTTTCAGCTTATATGTCAGAGAAGTTGCCTATTATTCAAGGCGTTCTTCAATCTGAACTTGAGAACGTGTACGGTATAACTTGAACGTCGTAGCAACAGATGGCGGTCTGTACGGTCTGTGTGCTACCATAACCTCTTTCGAACTGTGTTTTGCGCCGGGAAGTCGTACGCAGGGTATTTGTTATCATCGGTTGCGTACGGTAACATTCCACAACACAAATCAAATACTCCGTGTCCATGTTGACCGTCGAAGTTAATGTCAACAAATACTATACGTAAGTAATCGTCTTAACCCTCTCCCCATATCCCGACAGTACGTATTTCCAAACAGTTCACATTCCTGCCACTACCGGCGTTATCGTACGCATCGGTACGTACTCTTCAGAATGAACGCCGTACTTGCTAGGCAACTTCTCTGCCTCCTAGGTAATACACCTTTGCGGAAGTGTAGGAAGATTGAATTCTCTAGGCTCATCGGCTAGCCACATGACGGCATACAGCGAGCCATGACACACTTTGAACTGAACACCCAGTATAATGTATAGATACGAAAAATGTTTTCATGTGATTAATCTAAAACCCTGGGTGATGGAGAAGTTCTGTAAAAAGATTTGAAATCAGCACAAAAAGTCACTTAGGATCACCCATTGTTTCCCATTTAACAGACAGGAGTTTAAATTTTGTTGACCAGTGTTATTTTCGAGAATAAATATCTATCGATAAAACTGCATTTCTTATAATGTGATATTTATTTCACCAATCTATCTCGTACTTTGTTACAAATCTACGACTGCTCAAAAGGCTTCAATCTGGAGATAAAGAGCATTGTAGGCGCTTCTGTAAAGCCATTTGCTATTTTCATTGTGATTCTACTGTAGTATGAACAATGAAATGAATTTTTGGCACCTTGTAGTTCACGAATCCGGAAGACAGAAAAGACAGCAACCCCAGCTCTGAGCGCGGCGACATTCAGAAGCTCCGGATGTTACCTCCCCTCCACCATCTCTCCCTGTCTCATCTCTTCCGCCAACTGATAGCACCTGTACCTTTTGATGAGCCATGAAACCTGCAGTAAGGAAACATCTTGCAGCTTTGATGCGGATGTCTAAATATTAATCTGCCCACATTAAATGGCAGATAAAATAAAGGACGTGTCACGTTTACGAACTTGACTTTTAGATAAGAAATTCATAGAAACTAGAGGATGGATATAATTCTGGTTCAGTTCCACTTACACTATGAGGATTTCTGCTTATGAACCTGTGAGAATTCACTGAATTGAGAGGGGCTCGGTATAAATCAGGACAAAGCAATTTGGAAACGATATAAAGATTTCGATACACTAAAGTAGGCCTATGATAAATATATACCAGGCTTGCAGAACTCGTTAAGTAGGGAAATATGACGTCAGCCTCACTCCACTTCTATTGGGGATGATCGACTTCCGCGTAGAGTTATTTACATTCTCTGGCCTATCAGTGGCGGCATGTGATTTTCAAAAAGGATTGTAAGAAATTAATTGTTTTTATAATGCGTTATCTCGTTTCAAGGTTTACAATTATGCTAGATTTCCTGTCGGTAGTTTCTTTGAGATTTCTTTCCACCTAACCTGCTTTACATTTTCGAAAACTTTCCTCCTATCATCACCTACGGAAACATAAATTTATAACATTTAAGTAATGAACCTTGAAAGTCACTATTAATTTCAGAAGTTTGTGCATTCCATAATTCTGAATATGGACTTTGTTGAAATGTGGTTTAATATTGAAATGACGAATAGAAATAAATTGGATTGGACACAGTAAACAAGCAATTCTTTCGTCTTCAACAACAAAATAATCATATTTCCATTTCCTTTGGAAGTAGCATTCGTTCACGGGTTTAGATTTTGCCATGTTCCAGTTCTCTTTAAACTGCAGTACGCGTATTATTTGTTGTTATTTACTTACTTATTTTCTTATTTACTTACTTATTTATTTGCTTAATTATTTATTTAATTATTTATTTATTTACTTATTTACTTTATACTTATTTACTTACTTTTTATTCATTCATTCATTCATTCATTCATTCATTCATTTATTTATTTATTTGGCTGGAGTGCGTTACAATGTTGAATGACAGCATTAACATCCGGTCATATAGCTATCACTCACTTATCAACGTACAATTTATTTATCGTAATATTATTAGTAAAACCGTTAAGACCAGTATTACAAGTTTTGTAGAAGCAAGAATTAAAACTTTATTCATGCACAAAAAATCATAATAAATTCTTCAAATCAAGTAAATTGGTTTCGGACTTATTTCATTTTAGTAGAATACAGAGCACAGAAAGACAAGTCGGGGACTGTACTTAACTTATTTTACACAAAAAGTGGATTTAATCAGCTACACTAGTAATAGGAAGATATATACATAGAGAGACCTTGTTACATTATATGGACACATACATATTAAAATTTATTTTCCATGTCCTTTAATTTATTTATTTCCCTCATTCATTTTTCTCTTACTTTCTAAAGGTATGTTCGTAAGGATTTTATTATCTGTTCATTTGTAATTCTTGATAGCGTATTGCAGCCGTGGTGAGAATGTGACTCGCGAGACATTGTGGCTCGCAGTGATAGCTGTGCATTTCGCTTCTAACCTCCGCCAACACCCACCCTCTCACTCAATGGAGTCAAATTCCGTTCCATTTGTATTTGTCTCTGACCTGCGAGTGGCATATGTCTCTCTCGAAACCATGTACGAAAGTTCCAAGTAGGATGAGAGGTCGCATTTTTTTGCTGTCAATATGATGAGAATATTAAATGTATGATTTGTTCACAAGTATTACAACGAAAACGGTTGTATAACATAAAACGGTATTATACTACATGTTACCCATAAAACATTAAAAGGTTAAGTGTTATTGTCATCATCATCATCATCATCATCATCATCATCTCTGTACGTCGACCCTTTTTCAGCAGATGTACGAATAATGCGGTTAGCTCATCAATTTTTACTCACTGATTTACAATGTGATATCAAATGAAAGCTCGATGCAAGGACTTGACAAATGTTGAACTTTCAAATCTTTGCCAAAAATAAATATCCGAAGCTTCGTTCTTTCGCTTGCTCTGTTGAAGGCATGTTCGCTACAACTTACGTTTGTGAAAAATTATTTTCAACAATTTAAATAGTAAAAACCAAATTTAGATCACGACTGACAGACAAATACCTTCGTGATCAACTACGACTGGCAGTAAGTGACATAATTCCTGATTTTGAAACTCTGTCGCAGAGACATTCTGAAGACAGTTAATTTTAGGTTGTGATATTGTTCATTTATTGTTCATTTCTTTCTTCGTTACACGTACTAAACATTAGTTTGTAGCTTTGTACTGTATAAAATTACATTTAAGTGCTTGACGCAAGGAAAATGAAAATCCGTTAATAAGTCAGACAGTTGCTTCACTTCCCCTTCGGGTGTCCGCCTCCCTCCATAGGTGCTATGCACGTTGCAGGTTACACAGTGGCTCGGCGCACGATTACATTTTCGCCACCGCTGCTATATACTATTATAAATACTTAAAATGACACGTTAAAAGTGTTGAAATTTTTAAAAAAGGCTATGTACCTTAGACAGACGGCCCGTTTCGACGCCGGTTCTGCGTCATCTTCAGTGTCCTACGAACTACTGATGTTCCTGTTGATCTTGCGTACTGCCATTTGCATTCGTCAGTTGTAGTGGTGAGGGTGTGTGTTGCTCCTATGGTGGAGGTTGTTTGTGTGCTATGTATCATGATATCGAATAATGTGTGGGTATTGAACTGTAATTGTGTATTAAGTATATGTTGTGGGCAACCCTACTTTAAATTGTTCTCTTCAAAGTGTAAATCATGATATTTCATGATATTTCAGCAGCATATGGCACAAAGAGGTAAAGTAGAAATATAATTTCATATATGGTGAAAGACAGAGATATAGCCTAAGTCAAATACAAATTGACATTGATTCTAGTTCACGTTAACACTTTGTTTAAAAACTTAAAAACTTAAAATTGTTTAGTCGTCACGTTAAAAGTGTAAAAATTTATTGAAAAAGGTTATGTACCTTGGACAGACGGTCCTTTTCGACGCTGGTGGTACGTCTTCTTCAGTGTCTATCCTTCGAACTACTGTTGATCTTGAATTCTGCCATCTGCATTCGTCAGTTGTAAGGGTGGGGGTGTGTTGCTCTTATGGTGGGGGTAGTTGTTTGTGTGTTATGTTATAGGCTTCGAGACTTCAGACCCGATAGAGCAGTTCAGTGGGAAATCCTCATAACGGCGTACTGAGTATAGTGGTAAAGCGTACAGTGGGTGGGTGTACTGTAGAATGAATGCCAACAAACACACAAAGAAAAACGCTCTGGATTTGAAGGTTCTGACGAATAATTTGGTTTTCATAGGAACCTATTTTCAAACTGTGTCTGAAACTATTACACGGTTAGAAAAGTCAGAGCAAGAGATGCCGGAAGCCCTCAAATTAGTTGAGGAAATGACACAGAGAATTAATGAGACACCAAGTACACCGGGTATTGAACGTGTAAAACAGAAGTGGAAATCAATTTTATGTAAAAATGACGGATATGGAACATTGTGTAACATAAACAGCAAATTAGTGGACATAGAGTCACTCGAGAATAAAGGACTGTCTCTTAGAGACTGCAATGATGTTCGGTTTCTTCGTTTTGCTCCTATAAAGTCATGCGACGTAGAGCGCAGCTTTTCACAGTACAAACTGTTTGGCAGATAACCGAAAAAGATTTACGTTTGAGACACTGAGAATTTATCTTGTAGTAAATTGCAATTCGGTACTGTAACTGCACTTCTAAAGACGACCAATAGGATAAATGAAGAAATTAAAATTGCTACATGTTTATTTCCACCATTAACACTGTGCATAATTAAACACAAATGTTTATAAAAGACAGGAGAATAAATTCTTTTCACATTCTTTTGACATTGTCATTGTGTTATGTATATTTACTTTCAGAATGTCCATATGTGTGTGTTTCCCCATACTACCGTACTCTATTCTAAACAGCAACGTTGTTACCTCAACACATCTCTACCTTTCACTACCTGCAGCGATTCAGTCAACAACCTATAGTACATACACAGTAAACTTATTGTATCGGGTCCCAAGTCTCGAAGCCTGATCATGATATCGAATAATGTGTGGGTATTGAACTGTAATTGTGTATTAAGTATATGTTGTGGGTATGCTGTTGTATGTTTATGCATTTCGTATTGTTCTAAGATGTTTAACTGTGGACTTTTTGGTGTGGTGTGTAGAATTTCCATATCTGTTTCCATATTATTGTAGTCATGATTATTGTTGATAATGTGATCTGCATAATTTGATGTGATGTAGGGTTTGGTTATAGCTTTAATATGTTCATTATATCTTGTGTGAAAGGATCTTCCTGTCTGTCCTATGTACAAATGTGGGCAACTATTGCATTTTAGTTTCTAAACCCCAGTTGAATTATACTACTGGGTTCAAAAGTTCCCGGAATTTGACTACCATTTTTCGTATTAATATATAACAAGAGATATTATACATTTGTTTTGTTGGTAACATTCATGATGTCATTTCCTTAAAGTTTGTTGATATTGGCGATTGTTGGTTTTGAGTTGTAGGCAATTGTTTATCATAGTGTTTTGTTTGTTCGTCGCATTTTGTAATTATGTCCACAGAGCAACGTACAAACATCAAGTTCTGTGTTTTGTTACACAAAACTCCTGCAGAGACATTAAGATTGTTGGAAGAAGCATATGGCGAAGCAGCAACGAAAAAAACTCAAGTGTATGCCTGGCATAAACGCTTTTCTGGTGGCCGCGATAGCATCAAAGATGACGTACGCAGCGTCCGACCAACAACTGCAACAAATGAAGCAATCGCTCAGCGTGTGCGTAATGTTGTGAGGGACGACCGACGTAAAACCATAAAAGAGATAGCAGCAGAGGTCGGAATATCAGTCGGAAGTGTACACAATGTTCTTCACAAGCATCTCAACATGCATTACGTGTCTCAGAAGTTAGTTCCGAAAATGTTGTCGGCAGAACAGAAAGAAACAAGAATGACTCTTGCTGGGGACATGATCAGTATGGCTGATGAAGATGGTGATTTCTTAAACAAAATTATTGCTGGTGATGAAACTTGGTGCTACTTGTACGACCCAGTCCCTAAACGACAGTCATCTGAGTGGAAATCGAAAACATCTCTCGGAAGCAAAAATTTCCTAGGGACACTTCCAAAGGCAAAGTTATGTTGGAAGTTTTCTTCGACTCTCAGGGTCTCATCCACCATGAGTTCATTCCAGAAGGTCGTACTGTAACGAAAGAATTGTACGTAGAAATCCTCCGTCGCCTCCGGGACGCAGTGAGAAGGAAACGTCCAGAAAAGTGGGTAGAAAACAACTGGTTCCTTATGCATGACAATGCACCTGCTCATCGCGCAATTATTGTAAAGAATTTTCTTGCCAGGCACAACATAACTGCTTTGGATCATCCACCATACTCTCCTGATCTCTCACCACCTGATTACTTTTTTCCCCGTCTGAAAAGTCATCTGAAAGGACGGAGATTCAATGTTGAAGAGGTTATCGCAAACGCGACGAGAGCACTAAGACGGGTTTCACAAAATGGCTTCCAGGCCTGCTTCCAGGAACTCTACACGCGTTGGCAAGAGTGTGTTGTTGCGGAAGGCAACTATTTTGAAGGGAATGCTGTAGAATAGTGTTTAAGGTACGTTGTTTCTATGGTACTAGTAAATTCCGGGAACTTTTTGAACCTAGTATGTATTTATTTGAATGTTTGATGTGATTATTTAGATATTTCTGTGTTGTGTTATTTGTTTTGTATGCTATCTTGTATTTTAGTTTTCTGAATGAAGTTTCAATTTTGTAAGTATTGGTATTGTGATATGTTAATGTTATGTATTTATTCTCACGTGGTGTTTGTGTTGGTTTGTTCTGTTTTTGTTTTACCTTTTTTATTAGTGTGTCTATCATGTTAGGGCATAGCTGCACAAACAGCGCTCAACGAGCGCGCGCTCCTTCGGAGCGGGAGAACGGTGTTTACCGCTTGCCTAAACGGAGAGGAAGATACGTCAGAATGACATAGACTTGCTATAGGTAGAGGAAAGGGAAACGGCCACTCAGCTATCTAGTTTAGTGCAGTGTGTAGGCCTATTCTCAGTAACTGTTTCACGTTGCTTACCTACTGCTACAGTACAGTATGTAGGAAAATAAAAGACGGAACATAACATTTAACGATTTACAGTTCGAACTTATTGATCTTCAATGTGACCTAAGGGCCAAAGATCGTTTGAATAATACTACTAGCCTGGTTGAGTTTTACAAGACTAAACATTAGCAATAATATCCACGACTACACAGGCTGGCTGTGAAAATGATTGCTATGTTTGGCTCAACATTTATATTTGTGAGCAACTGTTTTCTATAATTAACTTTAATAAAGGCAGACATCGAACATCTGTAACTGATGTTTCATTACGATCAGTAGGCTACTGTTCCTTTCAGCTGCCAACAGCATAAAACCTCGTTTTGGTGTACTGATAAATAAAAATATAACAAAATGATATTGTACATTTAAGTAGCTATAGAATTTCCATTATTTCTATAAAATAAATATTTCTTTATTAATTAATAATAGTGCAGGATAGTTTTGCAAACACTGAACGGGAATTCATTTCATACAAACACTGAACGGGAATTCATTTCATAAAGACTCGTAATAGTACTTCCTTTTGTGTATATTTTGTACGAGATCACTCCTTGTTCCAGTCCACCCTTATACAGAGCGCAGCTAATATCTGCATTCCGCTCATGAGCTGTGAGCCGGCTCGGAGAGCGCAAACCTTGTGCAGACCTGTGTTAGGGTTATGTCACAGTCTACTATACAGGGTGTTCCAAAACTATTCGTTCAAAATAATACAGGAGGTAGAGAACATCAAAACAAATGTATTTTGTAATTGTATATATGGGCCCTGAAGGCAATTTCTGACCCTAGGGACGATTTACACAGAAGGTAGTTTAGCATGCTAATTACATCAGTGGCATTCACAGGAACTGCTCGAATTCGCGACCATTAGCCTGTATGCGCGCAGTACATCGTCGGATCATTGATTGTCGTGTCCGCTCGAAGATACCTGGCATGTTCGCAATGGCATCAGCAGCGATAGTAATTCTAGCGACGAGGTCTTCTTCTGTTTCCACAACGGTTTCATACACCAGCTGCTTCATATGCCCCCAGAGGAAGAAATCCAGACACGTGAGGTCAGGTGACCTGGGTGGTCAGGCCACGGGGCCACCTCGGCCGATCCATCGATTCCCAAAGGTGGCTCTCAGATGATTCCTCACAGCAATGCTGAAATGGGCTGGCACCCCATCGTGCTGGAAGTACATCCTTTGTCTAACATAAAGATGCATCCTCCAGCAGTTCCGGCAACACATGTTCCAGGAAGTAGCGACACATACAACATACACATACATCGTCACAACACCTTACGTCAGCACCACTAACATAATGTTCCATAACATTACAAGTTGACTTCAGAGACCATATATTCCTTATCGAAATATATTTGCTTTCATGTTCTCTACCTTCTGTATTAATTTGAACGAATAGTTTCGGAACACCCTGTATACAGTCACGAAGCTTGAGTTTTGAGGGTGCTAGAAGCAATAGACTGTGTCGGTACTATTTTGCATTGCCTGTAATGAGGCGATATTAGTGATCCTAGTGGTGAGCAACTATCTAATGTTTGCATATTCACTACGTATTGAGCTTCGCGACTGTATATACTAGACTGCGGTTATATCCATTGTCTTGTGCTATACATTTTGTTGTGTTTAGTTCTTCAGTGTAGTTGTCATTGTTCATTGGTATATTAATTAATCTGTGTGTCATTGTACGGAAAGCTGCATGTTTATGTTGTATGGGATGGTTTGATGAATTGTGCATGTGTGTTGTGGTTGTGGTAGCTTTCTTGTAAATTTTGAATTCGTGTCTGTTATTTGTTTTGGTTATGGTGATGTCTAAGAAGTTTATAGCTTGGTTATGTTCTGTTTCTATTGCATACTTTAATTTGGAATGTATTTTGTTGAGTTGTTGATGTAGGTTTTCTATTTGTCTTTTGTTTCCATTATATAAGACTATTATGTTATCTACAAATCGATGCCAGTACATTATTTTCTCTACGTGTTTGTTGTTGTCAGTGTTTAGTATGTGTGTTTGTTCTACAGAGACATCATTTCATTTTTACTTCAATTTTTATTGTACCTGAGGTTTTGAATGTACTTCACTCCCACCCCTTCTACTAATGAAGTTCAACCGTCCTCCACACAGAAGCAAAGCCGCATAGCGTTACGGTCTTAGTAAACAGTGCGTTCTAGTGTTTGAGTTTTTGGTTCTTGGGTTGTATATGTAGGATTTCTAGTGTGTTGTGTTTTTGGTTCTTGGGTTGTATATGTAGGATTTCTAGTGTATTGAGTTTTTGGTTCTTGGGTTGTATATGTAGGATTTCTAGTGTGTTGAGTTTTTGGTTCTTGGGTTGTATATGTAGGATTTCTAGTGTGTTGAGTTTTTGGTTCTTGGGTTGTATATGTAGGATTTCTAGTGTGTTGAGTTTTTGGTTCTTGGGTTGTATATGTAGGATTTCTAGTGTGTTGAGTTTTTGGTTCTTGGGTTGTATATGTAGGATTTCTAGTATGTTGAGTTTTTGGTTCTTGGGTTGTACACATTTGTAGGATTTCCATGTCCGCATTTATGTTATTGTATGTATGGTTAGCATTGGTTATGTGATCCTAGAACAATAGGAAATATACAAACACACTAAAACACATCCCGATCAAATTCTCAACACACAAATCAATTTCAGTACACACACACTATTTGACTCCACCCTTCAACATCTTTCAACAATCAAACGCACCCCATAACAGGCAGAGAAGTTCGAGATGACGCCGAGATCTAGTAGGCTCTGAGGATGGTGTGATGAAACGCCGAAACAGCTATATGCCTCACAGACTTACATAATTAACACGAGTAAGTCCGCAAGTTAATCAATTACTTATATTCAAGTGTTAAAAGTAGTGTACGCAAGATTCAAAATGGATTAAAAATATGTCGAAAAACAGGAAAAATTTAAGTAGAGCAGAAAAATAAAAAAGGGAAGAATACAAGAAAATAAAAATGTAAGGAAAAAGGAAGTGGAATAAAATTGAAAGGAAATGAGGAAAAACTGGAGGAAAGCAAGAACGATTCTAAAAAGGTAAAATAAGGGAGAGAATTAAGAGAGAGATGTATGAGAAGAAACACAGTGATGAGGAAGAAAAGGGAGTGATAAGAAAAGATGGTTACTAAGTAACAAAGAAAACGCTTACATTAAATTAAAACGGACAAGAGAGGAAGATGGTATGAGAGATTATGAGAGGAAAATGAACATGTGGAGGTGGGTTTTGTTAACCGACGCTTTCCACGCCTGTCCGATCAATCATGTACAGAGATAAAACCCGCATCGGTCCATCATTTGGAGGAACGGCCTACAGGTCAGCATGACGAATCCACCGTGAAGAGCGATTACCACAGAATTCAGTTCCAAGCACAGAGCGGGCACAACGCGTCAGAATAACGTGAAAGCAATCCAGCTAACTAAATGATAGTAACATACAACTAAATAAAATAAATATAGACCTACACACTCATAATCTTTTCCTTTACCTGATTATGTAACTTTCTCCTTCTACAGACCTACGTATAATCCAATGCGGTATAGATGAAGGTAGCCTATATACCAGGGAGAGAAGGATAGATGTGTGGGGAAAGTATTGGTTCCCCTCATAGGCGGAGTTATGGGGGCATGGAGGGCACTGCCACCCAAACTTGTCTGAACTCTTTTTTTTTTTTTCTATTATCGTTAGAAAATGTTGAATTCAAAAGATCTTTTTGCTTTTGTTTAGGCTTAAGTTTCTGTGCTTTTTTTCCTTGTTAGGAGGGAACATTCTACGCACTACGACCTGAGGTCTATTGTACACCCCCAATATGGGTTGAGTTGCGTGCCCGCCGATCCTCTACGCGCGCCGACCTAACCACTTGACCCCCTCAACGATCGGTCCCTACAGCCAATAGAGTCCATGTACCACCCCTGCTTCGTCAACTCTCACAAGGCTCCCTTAACGGTCCGAGGCGGAAGTCCTCCTCCGAGAAGGTCTGCCCTGGGTTCCGTTGCAGAAGCTATCCATCATCACTTGAATACAATCCACGGAGGCCGGTCGAGAGAGCCAGCACAACAAATAACACTCTACAAAAACATCTCAACACACAAACAACACAAACAAACAAATACAACCACACAGGCGTATACAAACTCAAATGTAATACCTGCAACAACTTCTACATAGGACAGACAGGCAGATCATTTCAAACACGTTACAAAGAACACATCACAGCCGTAACAAAATTACAAAACACCTCCACATATGCAGAACACATCAAAAATGCTAACCACACCCACAGAGACATGAACACAGACATGGAAATACTACACATCCAACCAAAAAGCCAGAAAATAAACACACTAGAACAATATGAAACATACAGACACACGAAAACACACCCCAACGAAATTCTCAACACACAACTCAATTTCAGAACACACACACTCTTTGACTCTACATTATGCCACAGGAACACACCCTCACAGGAAACAAAACAAGAGGCTCCAAGACCAACAACAACCAGTTCTGAGGATGACCCATAAAAGGTCGAAACATGTAAACAAGGTACGTTAGAATTTAACACAAGAAAGTCTTACCGTACACAATTTTATTCGTTGAATAATCTTATTAAATCGCACTCGTGGTTTCATCTTATTAGCAAAATTTCATTTACTCCTCGGGTTCGTGATATTATCAATATGATGAAACAGCATTCGGTGCAATTACTACAGATAATCCCAGTGACGAGGTAATGATATTGTATAGCAACATGAGTATAATGAATGACGTTCTGTGATAAGCAAAGCTCGGAACTTGGGGACTTGTGTCTTTGCACGTGGCTAAGCGACCGGACTTCTATGTCAACAAACTCCCGCTTCCAGCACAGAGGTACTGTCAGGTCTGCTATAAAAGTGGTTCCTGGCTGGAACAACATAATGATAATATTATGATAGGTTGAAACACGTAATTTTATAGCATATATATAAATAAACATGCAAAATACCACAAATTTACAGTTCTGCTCTGTACATTTCATTACAGTGTATGACTACATGCATTCGAAGATTTTCGAACCCATAAATTCTTCGTCTGGTAGTTAAACATGATTTGAAACGAAGGAAACTTATTTCCACGTCACATGAAGTGACGAGAGCAAACTTAAATTTTTTATTTTATTTATTTTAACTAGCTACCTAGTGAGTACAAATTGCATTATAAAATAAAAATGTTTCTAGCCACTACCGTAAGAACCAGGCTCGTGTACGGTTTGGTCTTAGTGAATAATATAACATAAAATTTACAAGGACACTTTACTAAATACAGTAAGTAACTTAATTCAAACCAATAAATACAACACAAGAGCAAGAATAAAGAAGAAAGAGAAAACGAGAGAAAAATACACATTTAATATAAATTCACAATCCGACAGAAGCCAATGATATTCAATAAAAACATGAATATAGTCGATAGAAATAAAAGGTATAAAAAGTACATTTGTTACTATTATATATCATGGATAATTTTACAAATATCTTTTTTAAAAGTTTCAATTTTAAAAATTTCAAATTTGGAAAATGGTTTGAAATTTTATTATAAAGTCTTGGGCCTAAATAAAATACTGAATATTTTCACTGTCACTGTTTCCTGTTCGATTTTCAGCAGATCTCGTATCTGAGAAAGATAAGTATATCCTAAATTTTTCTCGCAAATAGTTTTCAATTAGTGTATCACTACTAGGAAGGACCCTCTGCGACTTGATCCATGGCTATCGACAAATTTTCCATCAATTTAAAGGACTGCAATGTCTTTCAATGAATGCCCGTTTCAGCTCTAGTTTATGTGTGGCACAACTTACAAAATATAAACTCTGCATTAGAAGAAAATAATGTATCTCCTCAGAATTCCTCCACGAAATTCTGTACCTAAAATTTAAGAAATGTATTTTCAAACTTCCATAACACCCATTCGAATAACACGTATTTTCTCATTCCTCAGACAGACAATTTACCTGTAATTATCTTAATGTCATTGGCTTCGACATGACACAGTTTCTTCATTCGTCTTCTTGCCATTCGATGTGACCACTTTCTTAGTACACACGACTGTCCCTGAGCACTTGCAGCTTGAGCTTTGTGTACGCTGTACCTGTAACCTTACTCAATCGCACGACACACAAGTCCCCAAGTTCCGAGCTTTGGTGATAAGAGAAGCGCTTGATTCTGATTCCCTACTGCTGCGAGAAATTGATAAATTTCTGGCTCTTACTCAGAAACTGATGGCCCGAATTATTATTCTCTTTCTTTTTGTTAGACGGATAGAATTTTTCATCTGTACTACGCCTCAATTCAAAATGTCACTATGTACGTAATTCTGTACGTAGCTAACAGTTTATTCTTTACAGTTTCTTTTCTCGACAGACTATCGGACTCTGAAATACGAAGATCTTTCGCATACATTACCAAGTCTGAATTAACCGATGCTGCGCGTGATTACTCAACTGTGAGACGAAATAAATTCAGAGAGAGGAAGAGAGAGGGAGATACTGCACCAGATGTCTCGACAAATCTAGGAGCGCACCCTTCTTTTCGAACTCCTACCCCAGCCTATATTCACAAATACCAACGTTGAGGGCAAAGTAAAAGAAAAAAAAAAAACACAGAAGACTACACTGCAGAAAGATGGTAAATGCGCGCTTGACCCCTTCATGCGTACCGAATCGTAAATTTTATGCAAGAGATCGTGCAGCATCCAGCAGAGAGAAAGCGATTTCACTGCGAGACCTTGCCATTATCCTGGAGCTGACACCTGCGTGTAGGCCTGAAAACAACGGAGCATCGCGTCAGGTAATCCTCGTTGTCTAGGAGATGAAATGTTGCACGGAAAGCTTCACATTTTTCCTTGTAAAATATGGATGGACATGTATGTCCGTGATGAAAGTGCGTCCTTCTGGTACTTTTAATCCTATATGCACACATTCCTCCAAAATGACCTCAATATCTCACCTCCACGTCTTTTTTCATTTTAATACAAATGTCGGAACTCCTGCCTCTTACCACCACCAACACCACACTTTTTGTCACTAACATTGCTGTCATTTGTGATATAACTGCTAATAGCACAATAATAATAATAATAATAATAATAATAATAATAATAATAATAATAATAATAATAATAATAATAATAATAATTTTCGGAATATGTATGGTAAGACTTTCCTGTGTTAAATTTCAACGTACCTCGTTTACATGTTTCGAAATATTTATGGGTCATCTTCAGAACTGGTCGTTGTTGGTCTTGGCGCCACTTGTTCTGTTTCCTGTGAGGGTGTGTTCTTGTGGTATAGTGTAGAGTCAAAGAGTGTGTGTGTTTTGAAGTTGAGTTGTGTGTTGAGAATTTCACAGCCATAACAAAATTACAAAACACCTCCACATATGCAGAACACATCACAAATGCTAACCACACCCACAGAGACATCAACACAGACATGGAAATACTACACATCCAACCAAAAAAAGCCAGAAAATAAACACACTAGAACAACATGAAATATACAGACACACAAAAACACACCCCAACGAAATTCTCAACACACAACTCAACTTCAAAACACACACACTCTTTGACTCTACACTATACCACAGGAACACACCCTCACATGAAACAGAACAAGTGGCGCCAAGACCAACAACGACCAGTTCTGAAGATGACCCATAAATAGGTCGAAACATGTAAACGAGGTACGTTGAAATTTAACACAGGAAAGTCTTATCATACATATTCCGAAGTGATACAGCGTTAAAAGTTGTGTAATCAAGATGTATGAATAATAATATCATCAATTATTCATTCATTCGTTCATTCATAGTGTTCTGCCCACGGGCAGGTCTTTCACTGCAAACCCAGCATTCTTCAGTCTTTCCTATTTTTTGCCTTCCTGTTTGTTTCCGCATATCATCCATATATCTTAATGTCGTCGATCATCTGATATCTTCTTCTGCTCCGAACTCTTCTCCCATTCACCATTCCTTCCAGTGCATCCTTCAGTAGGCAGTTTCTTCTCACACATCGACACAACCCATTGTTTTTGCTCTTCCTCATCAGTTTCAGCATCATTTTTCTTCACCCACTCTTTCCAACACAGCTTCGTTTCTTATTCTGTCTGTCCATTTCACACATTCCATTCTTCTCCATATCCACATTTCAAATGCTTCTAGTTGCTTCTCTTCACTTCGTCGTAATGTCCATGTTTTATGTCCCATACAATTCCACCCAATACGAGCAAATGCTGGGTAACTTTCGGTGCTGGACCCCGGACTCATTTCACCGGCATTATCACCTTGATCTCATTCAGACGCTAAATAACCTAAGCTGTTGATAAATCGTCGTAAAATAACCCACTGAAATAAAAAAAATTCACATTCCACACAAAGCACTTCACTAGTCTCGTCCTTAGTTCTTTTTCCAGAGGTCCGCAGAAGATGCTCTTTTTCTATTAAAAGATTCCTTGGTCATTGCTATCCTCATTTTCACTTCCTGGCAGCAACTCATGTAAATGCTAATAGTGAAATTCAAATTTGGCAGATATACATTCTCAATACTAACAGATAATAACAATTTGGATTGAGTTAGAAATTATTTACCAATCTTCTATATTTCAAAATTCAATAGTTTTGAGGGACTGACAATAGAATATTTTGAGATTAAATTAAGAAATGAAGACTTGTGAACTAGAGATGGCTTAGGGCCTATATGAACTGTATAAATATTTCTGCAGTGAAAAAGGAATGGAGGAAAATAACATCATTGACGATTTATATAAACTTGCTACGCATTGTAGAACTAGAAAATAAGTTCAGCTTAAGCAGATAATAGTAATATGCGTTACAAGAGCGGTATGTTGACGTTTTCATGTTCGAGGAAAAGATTGAAAAAGCGAAACGTAGTTGAGCTTTTTTAATTTCCGAGAACATGAAAACAAATATACCGCTCGTGTATTGTACATTATTTTGTGCGAAGATCGTTTATTACATACCTGAAAGAGGAATTTCTAATTAGTTGCAATGAAATCTCCATGTTGGTTTCTGTTCAATGACGGCAACTTTTAAAAACTAAAATATCTCTCTTCAACATTGTTGCTATAAAATGTTTTCTGTGTTTACTATATTCCAGCAGGCCGTGATATACGTCTGTCTTTTTTTACCCCAGTCTATAAATGCGAACTTAAACAAACGGTAAGGTTATGTAATGATTTATTTTTCATTTTAATATTTTAACAATATTATTTACATAACATATTGCAGTAATAACATCGGCATCTGGATTCTTGTTGATTTTTTCACGGCTTCCTTAATGTTACTTGCATTACAAATGCAGTAACTTTTGTGGTGTTGTAGAGTTTATTTAATTTTTGCAAATATTTAAAAACAATAATTAACAGTGCAATTTAGGTGAAATTGCAGTGGTAAGTTTCAATTTATAATTATTACTATGTTAAACGTCTCTAAAAATAATATGTTAAAAGCCTAAAGCAGTAAAATGAATATGGCGCTTAAGCGGTAAGAAGAGGGAAATTGTTATGTGTGTTACGTTGGGAATACTGAATGTGGTATTTCACACTTACCGCGTATTGGTTCTGTGCGGAAAGCAAGCAAATACGCACGATCTCGCACAAATAAATTTTATGGTCTACAATAAATCGATTGTACATAGGTAAAAAAAAAAAGGGTCGATACTTGCACTAAAACAATACATTAGTGTAAGATAGACCAAAAATGAAAGTCGCTTAGTAGGCTATTACAGAAAATTTGTTTTTTTTTTTTTTAATTATTTTAGTATGTTATTTTACGACGCTTTATCAACAGCTTAGGTTATTTAGCGTCTGAATGAGATGAAGGTGATAATGCCGGTGAAATGATTCCGGGGTCCAACACCGAAAGTTACCCAGCATTTGCTCATATTGGATTGAGGGAAAACCCCGGAAAAACCCTCAACCAGGTAACTTGCCCCGACCGGGAATCGAACCCGGGCCACCTGCTTTCGCGGCTAGACGTGCTAACCGTTACTCCACAGGTGTGGACAAAAAATTTGTTATTAGAATAATTGTATATTTGAAATTGATAATAGTAGGAACTTAGACGTATTGTTTAGCGTATATATTAACTTTGTGAATTATTAATAAATTATTATTATTATTATTATTATTATTATTATTATTATTATTATTATTATTACTGCTGATAGCACATCCCATGTATTTGAAGTTGTTCAATTGCTCTACTGCCCCATTTAGACCTTTTGATAAGTTATGTCTTTCGAAATTGACATAATGAAAATACAAGTGTTTATATTCTGCAAATCTGGCTTTCAGGTATAGCTCCCTGTGTAGCAGACTTGAATAATCTCAAGGGAAAAATTGTTCCGTGGCCAGGTATCGATCCCGAGACCTTTGAGTAAGCGCGCCAACGCTCTACCGACTGAGCTAGCCAGGAACTGAACCCAACACCGTCTCAATTTTTCTCTTTATATCACACACTTTAGGCGTAGGTAAGCCTACTGAGAACTGGATGAACTGTTGAACTAACTAGCAAAGAGGCACCGAAATGCTAATATTAACTTACTTTTAGAAACTGTCTCTATGTTCCCAAATTTGCTCTGGTGGCTAATTTGCTTCTATTTTGCCTCTCCTTTGCAGTATGTACGCGTGTATCATTTTCCAAGAAAGGCTTTGACCGGGGATTGCTCAGGGATCTTTGTAACAAGAGGCGCTTAATTAGCTAAACATCCAGTATGCAGACTTCCCACGTTGGAGAATCGATTTCAGACACTAATGTGAAGTTTTGGCAGAGACCGTGTTGAGGCAAGTTTTAGAGAAATTCTTCTCTTTTTCGTATTAACATTTCATTATAATTCAAAATCATCTTTGCTACTCCTACAGCAAAAACAGAAAACTAATTTGCTTTACTTTCTCACAGTAGAACGACTTCATTGGAAATAGAGCCGTAAGCTATTCATTCAGCACTAAGAACTATTTGCTACTAAATGTAATGAGATACAGTGTGTTCTGAATTTAATTCCCCTGTTGCTAAAAAAAATCAAAACAATACCTGCAAAGATCTCAATCACAGATTACATAACTCTTCATATTAAAGCCACCAGAATTTACATCTATTTTAATGTACAATGAAGGAAATTTATAATGGGCGAAATTAGTCCCAGCTCATAGCAATTGTTTAAAAATAGTTCACTCAATGTGTGTCTATTATCGCCTTAATATTGGAGACCTCGAGATTACAAATCATACGTGTTGTCGCACAGGTCTGTAGCTTCTCTCGATGCCGAGATATTAATGAAAGAAGCCGCGCGGCACGGCTAATTTTATACGCAACGTCGTTATTGCTTCATGGCCTAACTACTAATTACGATAGCACTTGGATGCGGCTCATAGTATTGCTGCAGTATGCATTTGAAATTATGCCATTTTTGTTTCACCAAGGACCCCGGAGCTGGTAGGCCTACTCATACTTGATGTTGGGTAAACTTATTCTACGTAAACAAATTTCTGCTTACAGGTTTAAATGTCCATTTAAAAAAGCCCATATAAATATAAGTTCACAACAGAAGTGTCCACACTAAAATGGTCCACACCTGTGGAGCAACGGTCAGCGCGTCTGGCCGCGAAACCAGGTTGCCCGGGTTCGAATCTCGGTCGGGGCAAGTTACCTGGTTGAGATTTTTTCCGGGTTTTCCCTCAACCCAATACGAGCAAATGCTGGGTAACTTTCGGTGCTGGACCCCGGACTCATTTCACCGGCATTATCACCTTCATTTCATTCAGACGCTAAATAACCTAGATGTTGATACAGCGTCGTAAAATAACCCAAAAATATCATAACTAAAATATCCATATAAAAGTCCATAACCTGAAATATTCACGAGAAACAAAGTCCACATACAGAAATCTCCACTGTAAATATTAGTTCAAAGTTGTTGCTTAGTAACACATTTCAAAATCTACAAGTTAATATTTTAATAATGCAGAGCTGTTACTTAGTAATTCATTAAAAATTTTTAAGTATGGCTGAAGTAATACTATCATAGAAAAAGAAAAACGTATTTTAGTGAACAACAGTTACACAGGATGTTTGCAAGGTGGTGTTACAAACTTTCAGGGATGATGGCGAAGGGCACATGTATCAATTTGAGAATAGGAGCCATGGTCCCGTAAATGACTGAGTCGAAAGTTATAAGCAAAAATAGCTGTGTGGAAATGGAATTGTAATTTGGCACCACGTTCCCTCCTTCCCTTAACTTTTGGAGCACTCGTGGAAAAATGGTATAGGCCGGATGTCTCCTACGTGAGTACTTGTCCCGAAACAATATGTGAGCTTGTCTACTGTTCCCATTGGCTCATCCGTATTCGAAAAACAGGTCTGCTTATTCCGCTCTCGTGTACTCCTCCATTTCACTGGGACTGATCGACTGGACACTGCAACTTGTACACATACACTGCTGTCTACAGACGTGCATATCAGGACCGACCATGTCCGTTACACATTACGCTATCTGCATTGCTTTAGTGTAGTTTCCTGTCCCCATCCCTCAGACAGCGCACTGAATGAAATACTGTAAATAGACAACGTAAACAACGTCAGATGAATACAGTATGTGTAAGATGTACAGATAAATACACATAAAAAAGGTGTGCAGAGGAATAAAATTATTTCATTTCCACAGAACTATTTTTGCTTGTAACTTTCGATTCGGTCATTTCCGGACCAGGGTTCCTTATCTCAAATTGATACATGTGCCCTTCGGAATCATCCCTGAAAGTTTGTAACACCAGGCGTTCAATAGCAATATATATTTCATAACCGGTTATGCACAACTCTAATACAAGTTATATTGCAATGACATTTTTTCCTAATTTTCGACTACCCTAGGAAGTAAAATATACATATTCTTGTACCTCATAAATCACAGAAATTTAACATCATGGTACAGAAAAGGAAATCATGCTTTTTTATCAATTTTTTTAACCTGGAATGTTTTTCTTCGTAAAAGTTGTAAAAAAATTACAACGAGATTTTACTTCATAATTGTATGCATATTTTCATACATTTTAATGCATAATGTTCCTCAATATAATGATAACAATTCAGACATCGAGAATAATTTTATTAAACATATTTGTCGGATAAAAATTCTCATTAGTTACAATATTATTCTTTGTTATGCAACATTAAATTCTGTTCAAATCCGGAACGACCGATCAAACGTTTTGCTGGATATGTTTTGATAAACTTCACTTTTTTTTATTCCCTGCGCTGACCGTCGGGTAATCTAACATTCCCTCGAGTATAATCAAGCATGGGAATTGACGCAGTTGGCAGCCCTTCCCTTAAAATTATTACTTTTTAGATCTGAGAGTTTATTGGCTGGCGCTAATGCCAAATTATCACGTTTATCGTCGCACGACGAATGTAATAGATAATAAATTTAATCACATTTGATAGCCCAGTAATTTATTGTTAGATTTATATTTTATGAGAAGAGGGTAGTTTAGCTGTTACGTCATTAATCTGTGTATGTGAAAGAGGGAAGGAAGAGGAGGGGGCAGGCCATATGGGGGTGCAGTAAAGTTGAAACGATTCGACGTTGGCGTATGATAAAAATAATAAAAATATAACATCGAGACTGGAATACTCTAGCCGGCGACTGGAACTACAAATATGTTCGCAATCACTTCGAAGCGAGTGGAATTATGATTTATTTGTCTATGAAAATTTACGCTCATTTGCTTCTGAGAAGTAAAACATTACAACGTACAGATGTCTGCTCTAAACACGAAAAAAAAACAGATATGGAAATGGTCAGGAATTTATAACAAAAGCAGAATATAGAATACAGAATATAATAGCATATGATCTATTGTTTGTAGGCTACTTCGTATTCAGAAGACTTCAATTGTATTCCAAACTCTCCCGTTCAGCTCTTGTCTTCTCTCCACTGCTGCTTTGCACGTATACACAGGCTAAGCGACAACCTTAAGACAACTTGCTGTTACTTGTTTCGTATAACGATCTTCATATTCAATAGTTTCTTTTCTGAGGGCAAAGATATAGTATATATTTAGTAGTATATATTTATTTAACCTGGTAGAGATAAGGCCATCAGGTTTCTCTTCTCCTCTACCAGAGGGTTACAACTACAATATTAAGAATACAATTACAATTACTTAGTTACTTACAAATGGCTTCTAAGGAACCCGCAGGTTCATTGCCGCCCTTACATAAGCCCGCCATTGGTCCCTATCCTGTGCAAGATTAATCCAGTCTCTATCATCATATCCCACCTCCCTCAAATCCATTTTAATATTATCCTCCCATCTACGTCTCGGCCTCCGCAAAGGTCTTTATCCCTCCGGCATTTCTGGATTCGCCCACAGGTGCTACATTCCCTGCCCATCTTAAACGTCTGGATTTAATGTTCCTAATTATGTCAGGTGAAGAATACAATGCGTGCAGTTCTGTGTTGTGTAACTTTCTCCATTCTCCTGTAACTTCAACCCTCTTAGACCCAAATATTTTCCTAAGAACCTTAGTCTCAAAACACCTTTAATCTTTGTTCTTCTCTCAAAGTGAGAGTTCAAGTTTCACAACCATAAAGAACAACCGGTAATATAAATGTTTTATAAATTCTAACTTTAAGACTTTTTGGCAGCAGACTAATGACAAAAGCTTCTCAACCGAATAATAGCACGCATTTCCCATATTTATTCTGTGTTTAATTTCCTCCAGAGTGTCATTTATATTATTTTGTTACTGTTGCTCCAAGATATTTGAATTTTTCCACCTCTTCGAAAGATAAATCTCCAATATTTATATTTCCATTTCGTACAATATTCTAGTCACGAGACATAATCATATACTTCGTCTTTTCAGGATTTACTTCCAAACCTAAGGCTTTACATCCTCCAAGTAAAATTTCCGTGTTTTACCTAATCGTCTGTGCATTTTCTCCTAACATATTCACGTCATCCGCATAGACAAGAAGCTGATGTAACCTGTTCAATTCTAAACCGTCTGTGTTATCCTGAACTTTCCTAATGGCATATTCTAGAGCATCGCCTTGCTTTAGCCCGCAGTGAATTGGAAAAGCTTCAGACAGAAGCTGGCCTATACGGACTCTGCTGTAAGTTTCATTGAGACGCATTTTAATTAATCGAACTAGTTTCTTAGGAATAATAAATTCAATAAGAATGTTATACAATTACAATTATAATCACAATTAATGTTAAATTTAAAATTAGAATAAAAATAAAAGTACTAAAAGATTACCTGAATAATAAAGGCAAGACAATATTTATTGTAGAAGTTAAGAACAAAGAAAGATTCTTTTACAGAAGTGCAAATTAAACCTAGAATAATAAAATTATATAGTGATGAATAGGGCTAGGATTTTGATGAAATTGCATCTTTTTTTCTAGTAAGCCAGAAACATAGGCGCTTTAGTATTTATATGTTATGTGATAAACTGAGTGTTTTAAGACATATTTGTTAGTGCATTTTTTTATTTTTTCTGTTTCAACTCATAAGAGCATCTTTTGTGTTATTCGGACATTTTTGAGGCATTTTAATTTAATTTTGGCCACAAATTCCCATTATTAATATAAAATAATGTTTATATCCTTTGATATTTTGTCTACATATATTGTCCATTAATACCCTTTATGTTTTACGACGCTGTACCAACTACGAGGTAATTTAGCGTCGATGGAGTTGGTGATAGTGATATGATATTTGGCGAGATGAGGCAGAGGTTTCGCCATAGATTACCTGACATTTTCCTTACGGTTGGGAAAAACCTCGGAAAAACCCAACCAGATAATCAGCCCCAGCGGGAATCGAACCCGCGCCCGAGCGCAACTCCTGATCGGCAGGCAAGCGCCTTAACCGACCGAGCTACGCCGGTGGCTAATACCCATTATTTTGTATAATATTTTAATCGTTTTTCTACACAAATATTGCCCTTTTAACGTAGTACACCCCATGTAATGGATCAGTCCAACCACCCCTTCAATATAGACTCCTCTATACTTGCTAATTCCGTATAAGAGTGGCCTTGTGATGGACTACATGGAAACTGCATCAGGTAAAATAATTAATTAAAGTGTACCACTTAGAAAAAATTATGTAAAATTAAATAAACTTAAAGGTTGGTACTAGAATTTAATTTAATTACTAGTCTAAATATTAAGTAGCACAAAACTCATTTTTCTACCAAGCCAATTTTAGAATGTAAGGTCAACTTTTAGGGCATTTTAAGGGCATTTTTGAAAGATTTTTAGGTCACAAATGCATTGTTTTAGGACATTTTTTATGATTTATAGGTCATCAAAATCCTAGCCCTAGTGATGAAATTACCATATATTGAAATATTTTGTTCTAGAATAAGAGAACTATATACAAGAAACCATGTCTGAACGAGTCTCAATTACTGATCAAGCTCCTAGAAAGTTTGTTTGAATTCAATTTTATTTCGACAGTCCCTAATGCTAGCCTTCAGTTGTTTTTGTCAGACATGCTTGAAAATTCTTTGATCTAAAGTGTAGAAATGTGGTTGTAGTAGTGGAAGTAGTTATTGTAGTGTCTAAAACACACAGTATGAATAGTTGCACATCATGGGCAGAATTAGCAAACAGAAGGTTAGACTTGAAAACTGTGAGGAACGGCTGAAAATATAAAAAGATAGATACAGTAAGCCCATAACAATTATTGCCTGGCCCTTCAAGTGAAAGTTTATATCAAGTGATTCTCTAGATGTGTTTATCCGTAAATTGCTTTTTTGTCATCGTGCTCGCTATAAATTGATATAGGCTAACTTAGAAACTATTAGGGAGAATCGGGTAGTATCGGACATCGGGTAGTATCGGACAGTGCGTTTTTTCATCTACCACCATATGGTAGTACCTGAATGACATGGTTACGTTTCTCTATGCGACATTACTGAAACGTAACCATGTCAGTCAGGTATTATCATCGTGTGGTAGATGAAAGAAACTCACTGTCCGATATTACCCGATGTCCGATACTACCCGACTCTCCCCTAATGATAGAAAGATCAAATTTTGTACAGTCCTTTTAAACAGACTGTTAAAAAGTTTTGGCTTCATTAGATTGTTAATATTTAAATTGAATATGAAAATAATTGATAGTATACAAAGTAGTGGACTCGAAACCGAAATCCATGATATATTCTAAAATCAGTTATAATATTTCTGTAAAGTATATTAAAAATCAAGTGAAATCATTTTGTAGGAAATCTTTTTGTGAATCTAATGGTAAAAGAACTTCTCAACTTGGCCACTTACTGGGGTTCTGTAAGAAGGAGAGCTACTGCTTAACAACAGACACCATCGTGCCCGTACAGCAATTGCCAACCTGCTAAGAAACAGAGGATGGGAAGTACATGAGGAGATTCATTGCGTGTCTGAAGATGATTCTCATAGAGGAGTCGATATAATTGCCATCAATAGAAGAACGCAGAAAGCGATGGTCGTAGACCCTACGATTTGCTTTGAACGAGACACGAATCAAGCACTGCAGATTAATGATGACAAGCGAGCTAAATATGTACCTTGTCTTCCATACCTCAGTGAAAAATATGGCATTTCGCTTTACAACTGGGATGTTTCAGGCTTACTATTTGGAGCGAGGGGTTGTTTACCAAAATTTACATGTGATATCCTTAAATCCTTTGAAATTCCCTTTCATGACGTTCAGAAGATTGTAATGGAAATTCTGAAGGTCTCTCTTCAGTATCATCTATATGTTAACACGTAAATTTTTGTTTTAATGTACAAATCGAATCATTATTTTGCTCATTTCATTTCCCTTTATCTTTTATGTTTGTTAATTCCGGATCCCAGTAGTCAACCTCACTTGAGGACGGATGATTTCAAATATATATTAATAGTAAAAAACTGAGTTATATCAATTTTTGCAAATAGTTACAAATGGAGGGCTAATTGTCAAATTTGGGTCCCCTTTTGCTTTTTTTTTTAAAACCTATTTTATACGTACGGTTATTCAGCACACAAGAAATTGTAAGTTTCAAGGAAAAACCAAGGAATTTGGAATTTCCAGTATTCTCTTCCCTTAAGGAAGTAAGTATTCTTTTTTTTAAGAAGAGATATTTATATTCTTAAATTTGTTGTTGTTGTTTTCTAATGCCAGGCATTTGACAATGAAGTCATTTGACCTCTTGCACTCCAATATTTTTCAAAGATATTATCATGACCAGCCACTGAAGCATAGATTTTGAGGTGTTCCGAATCCATATCTTGGTTTGAGTTGCACAATGGGCAGTTAGGGGACTGATATATTCCAATTCTATGCAGGTGTTTGGCCAAACAATCATGGCCTGTTGTCAATCTAAATGCAGCTACAGACGATTTTCGTGATAAATCGGGAATTAACTGTGGATTTTGATGCAGAGAGTTCCATTTTTTCCTTGAGATTGTGTTATCAAATTTTGTTTGTTGAAGTCTAAGTATGTAGATTTAATAAATCTCTTCACAGAGTAATACGTAGATTTAGTAACAGGTCTGTAAGTAGCAGTGCTGCCCTTCTTTGCTAAAGCATCCGCATTCTCATTTCCCAGGATTCCACAATGGGATGGTATCCATTGGAATACAATTCTTTTATTGAATGATATTAATTGAGAGAGCATTTTAGTTATTTCTGCTGTTTGAGATGAAGGTGTGTGTCTAGAGACGATTGATAGAATAGCTGCTTTGGAGTCTGACAATATAACTGCATTCCTAAATTTATTGATGTGGCATAGAAGATTCCTGAGACTTTCCCTTGTTGTTCCATATCCAAGAGATCTATAAAGTGAGAAGAGACAGCACGTAACACCTGCACCGGCACCTTGTTCTTAAATTTATGTTATTTAAAAAGTAACATACTGACCTTTTGTATGAACTAGTGGCATTTGCGGTTTTGAAATGAAATAAAATATATTTGCGGTGTATACCACAGGCATAGGAAATACTAGGCTTGCAGTTGTTCTGTCACGGATAATAGAGCATTTACCCACTCAGTTTTGTTTCGGTAAAAGTGACTTAATTCTCAAAGCATGGATTCGTCTGGTTTTACAAACGACCGATTCAATTATAATATCGACTCGGATTTTTTTTGCAGCGGTCGACATTGTGCAAACACATACAGATATCAAAAGGACAAGCAGTCACAAAGCAGTATTTGAAGTGTGTGTCCCCCGGTTTGAGTGCCCCAGTGCACAATCAGTTTCATGTAGCTGGAACACTTGTACTCACTGGATGGATGGATGCTCGGCGAGGCCCGTAGCTCGGATCCCTGCAACAAAAAGGAACAGAAATCAATATCCGCCGTCACTCAGTGGCTCCGTGGATTATTCAGGCCAGCCCGTCATTTGTATGCGAGGAATTTGATGATGCTAAACTCTTTCCTAAATCTGAAGTATCCTTCACACTACATATTCATCTGATGCAGTGATGTCAAAGCAAGCGCATTTTTCTGACCTTGACGCCGTGCGCGGGCATTAAGCGCTAGGTATGCTAGGAGGAATAATCAGCCTGTTGGACTAAGAAAATAGTGGTGCACAAACTTCAAACGGAACGTGAAATTTTATGTCGTTATTTTTATATGGCTTCTTTCTGTTTGTTATTTTCTATATTCTCTGTAAAATAAAAGTACTAACACCTATTTCTTAGCCTAATATTGCAGTTGTGTTTTAAACGTTAATAACATAATAAAGAGTAAAGAAGGAATATTCACACAAATTCCATAATACTGTACTAAGTAAATTACATATAAAGGAAGTGTTATTCCAAAGAAAGACACTGAATATGACATGATAAGTTGAAATTGATATTTATGGTATCTTTAGCCTTATAAAAGTAATCAAAACAATATTATAGTACAAAGCAAAGTTGTCTAGGTATATGTTTTAACTGTAACTAATATTACATAATAAAACTCTTATCGCATTATGCTTTTAGGTGATATTGGTGCGCAACTTTCTGTTATAAGAATATTAAATTATCTCGAAATCTGTTGAAGCTATAGAGCTGACGTTTTACCAACACATAGGCACATATCTTTTGTTTGTGATGTAACAGTATTTGCTTTCTTAATTAATTTCCTTACAAACATTTTCCATGCGAATATTTTCAAACATTTTAATACATTATCTTCAGTAATACGTATTTACGATATATTAGATTTATGAAAACATTCTGTAAGGCTACTAAACAAACATATCTGAAAATTTCACTTTTCTATAAAAAAAGTTGAGAAAATATTCCTTTTGAATATTATTATTATTATTATTATTATTATTATTATTATTATTATTATTATTTATCATTATTATTAATTATTAATGTTTTTATTAGTTGTGTTTATTATTAATTGTCATTATTGAGTGTAATTAGTTATCATTGCCAATGTGTATAAACGCATTTGCAGTGTAAATAAAAAAATACACATACATACACAACTCGAAATGGGCTGACAAAACGCCAGACCTCATCTTTGAGTGCACACAGATTCTGTGTAACTTAAATTGTGGCTTCCTGTAAACGTACCCCCAGTAACGAATACAGTAATGTGATAAGTGTTACGTATGTACTGTAATTAATCGAAACGTATCTGATAAGACTTTTTTGTTTTCATTCTCCCATCGCAAATCTTTCGAAGTGGAGTTACACTCACCCCCACTCAAGGAGCACAGCTACTATTTGCGGTGTTGAAACACGTCACATTTCATACTCTCAAAACTATTGGGCATATCAAAAAACTTATTTTGCAAAACTTTTTCGCATTGACTTGATCTATTACCTCTGTGAATTAATGTAATAGGTTCCCTTCCACCTTGTGTATATGACTCGTGTGTGTGTGTGTGTGTGTGTGTGTGTGTGTGTGTGTGTTTGTATATGTCATCCACACTATAAACAAATGAAGATCGCCAAGCAACAAATGAAGATCGGACTCACATTATATAGATAAAAGCAGCGGCATCCGATAACTTTGAAATCATAATAAGACAGAGAAGCGGATTGGCTGTATATCATTGTAGTTGTTACAATTCCATCATATAAAAACGTTACAAGAAAGGAGTCAAAGAATATCCTGAATTAAAATATTAGAATCGGACGACTGATATCCAACGCATGTGAAACATAAAAACACTAATTACAGCTCAAATGAAAATACGTACATGATATTCACTGTAAAATAATCTGAAATATGTCCCCGGGAAACATGGCGTCGCAGGACTGCAAAAAAAAAAAAAAAACTCCGCGGAGAACTACGCGTATGATATGAACATTTATAATGGAAAATTCAATTTGCATTTGTTATGTAGGATTATTTATAATTTTGTTTATATATAGAATAGAGAGACCTTTTTGCGCCGTGTCCTATCCCTGACATTCTCTACTGGGGAATCATGATGCATTACCGAGGTGAAGGGTGAATGAACTTATGGCATGTTTCATCGAATGTTTTTTTTTTTTTGAAAAACAACCATAGTCCAAAAATATAAATTTTCAGGAGAAACAAAAAAAACTATCCGGCATGGATGTTGTTGACACATCATGTATTAAATTCATCATGCCGTTTCTTAAGGTGTTGTAGAAACTTATAAAAACTGAAGTACATTTAGGCCTATAACATAAATTGCCTTAAATGTAAGTAACTGTGGACAATGGTTGCTTTAAGAAAAAATACTCTGTTTTGGCTGAAGTGTACCTCTCCTTTAATCTTCTTTTTCTTTAGATGAATACAATACAATATTTGTTACTCAGTCAAATGACAAAACAATGTAAAATAATGACATATTATAATTCATAAAGTTTTATACACATAAATTACATATTGCAAACGTTCAGGCATCTTCAGGCACAATTATACAATATCTCAATATCAAACTGTATAGTCATTACATTGGTGGTAGATGAACTGTTTAAAATTAATGATGTGCAATATCTCCATAATTAAAAATGTAATATTACAGGTCATAAAATTAAAATAATATTAAAATTAGAAACAACGTAGTGTTATGATTTAAACTTCATAATATTCTGTGAAACTCTTGTTCAGTAGAGTCCAATGATTGATGGGTTATATCTGAAATATATAAATATGAAATAGAAGTGGCAAATTATCAAATTTAAAAGTACGATTGGAATGGATAATGAAAGCACTCAAATCGTTTGAATGTGGCAACTGTATAGGTCACTATGAAACATCCTATGTTTGAAGTATTAGTATTAGTATTAGTATTTATTTATTTAACCTGGTAGAGATAAGGCCGTCAGGCCTTCTCTGCCCTCTACCAGGGGATTACAACTATAACATGAACAATAAGATTACAATTAATATTAAATTTACAACTACAATTACAATAAAAATTAAAGGACGACAAGAATACCTGATTAATGAAAGCTAGACATTTTATCATAGAAATTAAGAACAAAGAATATTTTTGAATTTACTAAATTACAAATTAAACATACAATAACAAAATTCTATAGTGGTGAAATTACCGGATATTGAAATATTTTGTGATAGATTAAGAGAACTATTTACAAGAAACCATGTCTGAACGAGTCTCAATTACTGACCAAGTGCCTAGTAAGTTTGCATTTGAATTCAATTTTATTTCGACAGTCCCTGATGCCAGCAGGTAACGAATTCCAGAGTCTTGGCAGGGCTATTGTGAAAGAGGATGAGTATGAGGAGGTTCGATGGGATGGTATTGTTAGTATTGTTTCATGGCGAGAGCGTGTGTTCAGATTGTGGTGGGAAGAAAGGTAAGTGAAGCGAGACGACAGGTACGAAGGAATAGAAGAGTTCAAGATTTCGAAGAGAAGGAGAAGTGAATGTAAATTTCTTTTCTTATCTAGTTTAAGCCAACCTATTGCTTCCAGGAATGGGGTAATGTGATCATATTTACGAACATTGCTTACAAAACGTACACACAAATTATGAACACGTTGAAGTTTCGTTTTGTTGTCGCTGGAAAGGTCAGTCAGTAAAATGTCAGCATAGTCAAAATAGGGAAATACAAGTGTCTGCACAAGGGACATTTTTAAGCAAGAGGGAAGATGAACATTTATCCTTTTTAACACATGAATAATAGAATATACTTTTCTGCAGGTTTCTGTGATTAGCATGTCCCAGTTGAGATTATTATCCATGTGAATGCCAAGATTTTTTACTGAAGAACTGAAAGGGATATGCACTGTACTTACTTTAACGGGGAAATGTCGAGGTGTTTTACAGCGTCGGTTTGCCGTTTGTGTCCTAATATGATTGCTTGTGTCTTTCTAGGATTGATATTAAGATGGAATTTCTTTGTCCATGTCACAATCGAGTCGAAGTAGTTATCTGTAATGAAATAATGAATCAAAATTTTGAAGTATTTCAAAATAATTAAAAATATTAATTTATAGACGTACTTACGAAGATGTGGGACGACCTGCTGCTATCAGACCTGTAGCTAATATGACGTGGGCGAAGTGAGTGTTCGTGTAAACAACTAAAGCGGAAGGATATTGCGTTGTGATGGGGTTAGAGGTTGTATAGGGGATTCCGGATTTGAGTCAAATTTTCATTAAGAATGCTGTTCTCTATTTGAATCTGTTTAGCAATATAATATTCTTCTGCAGAGTTTATTAATTTTGTATCTATTCCTGATTTTAATATGTTTAAGGTTTTATGTATTGGGCCTAATTCATGTCCAGTGTCTATTAGATGGGAGGCATATGTGGATTTCTTACGATTATTTTAATTTTATGACCTGTAATATTACACTTTTAATTATGGAGATGTTGCACATCATTAATTTTAAACAGTTCATCTACCACCAATGTAATGACCAGACATCGAGATTTTGGACCCGATAGAATAAGTTTACTAAGTCCATACTATAGGCAGCTTTTTCACTCTGTTAGAGGGAGATGGGAGTCGGCAGAAGGAGAGACATGTGTACGTGAAACCCAGTTCAGTCCAGTCTGCTGGTGCTGTACAGTGACGTTCCAAAAAAAAAAACAATAATTTATCAAACATTAAAATAAAACTATTGTTAGAGGAAAAAAATTTTATAGAACAAAAATTAATGTTTACATACATTAAACTAAAAAAAAAACTATAATGCGAAATTTTGAAAATAAATTAATATGCATTTCCTTTTGGCTTCTGTCATAAGCACAAGTGCAATACTTACTCAACATACATAATAATCCTACACAATATACACAACTTATGAAGTACAATACATGGTACTGTTACAATGTAGCTTACTACAACACACATTCTGAAGGTCTCAAAACTAAACTTTCTTCGGTAGTCGGCAAGACAAAGTTTATATTGGGAGACGCTCCGCTCTACATCACATGATGTAGTGGATTTATTTTATTTTAGTAGGTTATTTTACGACGCTTTATCAACATCTGAATGAGATGAAGATGATAATGCCAAAGAAATGAGTATGCGGTCCAGCACCGAAAGTTACCCAGCATTTCTTCAAATTGCGTTGAGGGGAAAACCCCGGAAAAAACCTCAACCAGGTAACTTGCCCCGACCGGCAATCGAATTCGGACCACCTGATTTCACGGCCAGACGCGCTAACCGTTACTCCACAGGTGTGGATGTGTAATGGATGCAAAACGAAAAAACACTAAGTCATTGAAATCGATTTTCGCTACCCCAGCAGTATCCGTAGACTTCTTCCCTGCTAGGATGTCTTTTATGTCACAGAATATCGCATACATTCTTAGACTAATCACATAGATGCACAGATCAAAACTAGACTACTAGCTATCTCCTGTCCTCTCTTCTGATAAAGTGAACTAGGTGTACGGGACTGTTTTTATTGTCAGAACAGTACCTCCTCTCCCTGCCTTATGAGTATGATTGAGTAAATAAAGCACATGGGACGACAGGTAGGTCGCTACCCTCACTGCCTCCACCCACTACCGTCCTGCTTTCCAACTTGAAATCGCACTGTTTTCATCTATCGGGTCTAAAGTCTCTAAGCCTGGTAATGACTATACAGTTTGATATTGAGATATTGTATAATTGTGCCTGAAGATGTTTGAATGGGTGAAAACGTTTGCAATATATAATTTATGTGTATAAAGCTTAATGACCATATAATATAAGTCATTATTTTACATTGATTTGTCATTTGACTGAGTAACAAATATTATTTTGTATTCATCTATATTAATTAACAATCTGAACAATTATCATCATGCTCTGTAAGTTCTTTTTCTTTATTATATCCTGTTTTTGTCCATCGCTGTGGTCTCGTGATAGCGTGTTCGCTCCCGATCCCAGGGGGCCGGGGTTCGATTCCCCGCTTGAGACGAGTTGCCTGGGTGAGGTTTTTTTCTGGGTTTTTCCCTCAATCTTTTGGATAAAGATCAGGTAACTTTATCAGGCGTATGGAACCCCACTCATTCTCGACATTTCCTTCCTCTCTTCATCATCCTTTCCTTACCATTCCGGTTGTCTTCTTGATTTTTAGGTCGCGCCTGCGGCGGTCCTCCGAAGCTCCTGACGCTCTCGTCCGGTCTCCATGGATATGCCAAAGCATGATACTTGGTGACCCAGCAGCGGAATCCACTTCCCTCCCGACGGGAGGGGTGGCGTACACCTCAGATCGTTTAAGGAGGGGTTGTTGGGAGTGCTGTTGGGGTGCAATGGTTCACGGACATAGAGGGATGGCGGGATTGGTGGTTAGGTGTTGGGGTTAGGTCGGTTCGGCATGGGTGCGGTCGTTGGGCTACAACTCATCCCAGGGGCACACAATAGACCTCAGGTCGCGGTGCATGGGCTTCATAGAGAGAAAAAAATATCCTGTTTCTTCTTCTTTCGTTGCTTACATTTCTTCCAAGAAAGATGACTCCATAACTAATACAACAATTCAGGTGCTAAAGTATTTTTCTTTGTGGAGATTGACGCGTACGTAAGAAGCAGTATTGCCAATCTACTACAGTTTCAAATTGCATGGATAAATGTTTAAAGATGATATGAATGGGTATTTGTAAATGCTATCATCATTCTGGCTGGACAATGGCTGTTTTTTTTTAAGTCTTCGGACTGTGGTTGTTTTATGAAAACTACTGAAAATTCCTAGTCCCATAACATAGGCCTATTGTGTTTTTTTCCTTATCAACTTTACTAATTCAGTAGATGGCTACTACAATATGCTCATCACATGCTTAACATCTCAAATTTACATTTTTGGACTATGATGATAAAAAACCTTCAATTGTCCTTTCATAAATTAAGGAAAATAAAGCAGAGAACTGACATTGGAAATGTTATTTTCTTAACCGCACTATCACAGTTTAGTATATGCAGTTCCGAAGCTCAATACTTAATAAAAATGCATACATAGATAGTTGCTGACCACCAGGATCGCTACTATCGCCTCAGCACAGACCCTTTCCCGACCAGACGATAAAGTATGTTCGGGTTTTCAATTTCAGTGTATGGAGCTCAGTGAAATATTATATTATAACTTTATTGCTTATCATTGCCAGTGGCGTAGCATGAAATTTTGAGCAGGGGGAGTTAACTCAAGTTGTCTTTCATGTAATATGAGAAAACGTATTACAAAAATACAGTCTTAAAATAAGTAGTACTAGTCAATGTCAAGTCAGCAGTCGAAGATTGGTTGGAACCTCGTAAGTAACACCAATAAGGCATGGCCTCAAATGATACGTAGTAAAATATGATTTCACGGTTTACACATATCTCTAACAAATAGACACGTATACGTATAGCATTAGCTCACTCCCTGTCATACTTAGAGAAATCACAATATTAGTATCATTACGTAAGTATGCGTCTGTCTTTTGGTTGTGTCCTTCATTGACAGCAAGGGAGTCGGTCATTTGTTTTTAAATCACACTTTTGTTCGTAAGTCAGTCTTGACAATACAATTGTCCTAAAAAAATTCAAGTAAATTAGAGTCAGGAACTGTTATTTCGCTCATTATTTATTATATCAGCCACAGTGCACACTAACACTTCAACTGAACACAATTGACGAAAAGGGATAACTCGGAAACTACTTATTTTAAATGTCAAAGCTAGCTTCTTGCGAGCCTTGCGACTAGGGTAGTTTAGTTAGAAAGGATGGAAAATCTGCGGGGTGGTTTACACAGAAGAAACCAGTTTGCTTGGAAGCTGGTGTGTGCAGGCTTCTTGTTTACTGCTGCATCACAAATCATCCTGAGCTGCCGCATCACAATATTTAACGCGTAAATAAAAATTCTATTAAAATTAATAAATAATTTTCTCCATAAACTGCCGGTTTATTATGAAATTATTATTAACTGGGAAGCTAAGCTTTTAGCTTACATTGACGCTACGCCACTGATCATTGCTAAGTTTTATTTAGTGTAATGTGTCCATAAGTTCCGTTTACTTCTTATTGCATAATGTGTTGCAGAAATAATTACAAAACTGTGTTATTTTAATGTGAAGAGAATTGTACGTGTTAACATAATCTATTCGCATCAACATTTTAATTTTAGAATAAAAGCTATTTTGAGGTTTAATAAAAAGAATTTATATTGTGATTTTAATTTAGCACATCTACCTTCCTTAATTGTAGATAAAAAATTTACCATACCACTCCTATGAAATTAGTGTACCTACGTACGATTGTGTTACGTCTTCTCTTAGGAAATAGATAAATACAATAATTCTGTACGTACTCGATTGTAGTATTAAAATACTGGCAAATTGAATGTGCGGCGTATCATACATGACATTATGCTTAATTATAATGTATAATTTCGAAAATAAGAATATAAATAATAACCTATAATTTCCATATGACATAACATAGGTCTACATATGTAATGGCAGGGTATTGGAGACTTTGTAAATCTAGTTGCTCTAGTAACAGCGCTGTGAGGTTACCGTATTTCAATATAGTCAAGTGTCCGAAGGTCAATAAGGCACCACTCATAAAGCGGTGGAACTAGCGCTGAGGTAGTTCCTGCGAGTTCGGAAGTAAAAATCGTTGAATTTATAAGAGATTTTTTGTGGAGGTGCAGGTGATCGTATAGGCAAGACATAATAAAAGCCAAAACTAACCAAAGCTAAACTGTCACAGATCCGTATATGCAAGGAGTATGAGTAGAAAAGAACTACCTCTGCGCTAGTTTAGCCTACTAACATAGTACATTAATCAGACTTCAGATTGGAGTACCGTAAGAAACGAATAAATACAACTGAAATAGAGACAAATTGCATTTACAAGTCATCACACGCGTAACTTTATGCTTAATTATAATGTATAAATGCGAATATTGAAGTATTGGTACAGTAAGCATAACCTATAACTTCAACATATCAAAATATCCGTGCGGTGCAACTGAAAGTTATTGAATCGTGCATAAATGAATGTACAAGAATTTCGCAATATTTAATCCAAATAAAGTCAGGTATTACACATACGAACAACATAATTTTTTCACCAAAAATAATATTACACCTTAACTCGCAAGTGAATTATGTCTGAAGTGTCTCTTAATCATTGTTTCAAATTTATTAATGCAATTACACTACATTTTAGAGAAATATATGCTACTCTTTATGCATTGCAATTAATTTACTGTATATGGTTGAAACGCCACCCTCCGTGATCGGGTTAAGCGAGTCACATGGTCTGCCTATATTAAATTACGATGCCAGTGACACAGTCTATTGTTTCTAGTAAACACAGCGCTCTAAGCGGCTAGCAACTATCGCGATAAATGCAAAAATCATCCCAAGCTTCGCAACTGTATATACTAAACTGTGGTGCTATCAGGAACTGGAAGGCGTTACCTCGTTGTAGTTAAAAAATAAACATTCGTGTTGAGGAAAACGTAACAACCCGAAAAACTCTCGTTCTCAGATTTAAAGTATATGTACACCTTTACATACAAAAAAATTTGTTTTGCATAATTTTGCTCTGTAAAATTTTTATACAATTGACAATGGTACCAGAAAGAGAATGAAGTGAACAGATCCCTTGAAATTATGTCTAAATTGTTTATAAAAATTATTTTGTTTATAATTTTGACATGCAACTTGAAACATGATAGCTCATGCAGTTTTTAAGATAGAGCCACTTTCTTTTCACTGTTTTATAGCTAAAACTATTCTTTAGTGCCTGACATAGAGCTATTTTTTATTTTCATTTACATTAATTAAATATTACCATATATGTAACTTAGAGTACTAATATTTTATGTTGCATAAATCATGTAAAAATCCATAGATAATTATTAACTGCATTAATATTATTTTACTCATTGTCAGGCACTAGGGGACATTTCAGGCTTCAAAATGACACCAATATCTTCTTGGTATCACCATATTTGACTGAGATATCATGTTAAAAAAATTAAATATTCTAAAATTACTATTTACAGGAAATGAGCCTAGAAGACTCCATCATCATATGTCACCCCTTAAGCAGCTTCATGTCGGTCCTGTTTCAGCTTCTTTCTGCCTCTCAAATACCTCCTCCTTGTTTTGACTTCAGTGTTGAATGTTTTTTGGAATTTTTGTCCTTATTTTCCATTGATGCAACAAATCCTGCGATGGTGTTTGTCCCAGGGTTTATGCCCATTCTCCTCAGAATTTTAATTTCTCCTTTTGGACTCTTATTAAAATGACGTACAACATCACTGACACACAAATTTACAGTTTTATGGCTAACAGTAAATTTATTTTATTTTTTTATTTTATTGGGTTATTTTACGACGCTTTATCAACATCTAGGTTATTTAGCGTCTGAATGAAATGAATATGATAATGCCGATGAAATGAGTCCGGGGTCCAGCACCGAAAGTTACCCAGCATTTGCTCGTATTGGGTTGAGGAAAACCCCGGAAAAAACCTCAACCAGGTAACTTGCCCCGACCGGGATTCGAACCCGGGCCACCTGGTTTCGCGGCCAGACGCGCTGACCGTTACTCCACAGGTGTGGACCTAACAGTAAAAGATTATAAATTACTTCATTATATAAAAACGTGTTATCAATCTAACGATCATGCCTTGATATCTATGCATCAATTTTGGGACTAGAAAGGAGTTTATTTTACAAGCAATGCTGGACGAGGGAATTGACTGCTACGAGAATCACTCAAAAAGTAATCCACAATATTTATTTAAAAATTACATTTTTATCCTACAGCTTTGCTATTTTCATAGAATGTAGATACATCCTTCAGGAACAATACGTCTCTTTTCCACATAATCCCCGCACCTTTCAACTGCCTTACGCCACCTTGGAATGAGGGCCTGTATACCTGCACGATAAAAGTCTGAACCAACACGTCTGAGCAACTCTCTGGCGCCACTCACGGGAACGACTTAAATTAAATTTGAATACAAGGAGGAAGGATGTATCTATGACCTCCATACATTGCAAAGATTTAGAATAAAAAATAAATTAAAAAAATGTTGTGCATTACTTTTGGAATGATCTTCGTAGAAGTGACCGTGGCTGATGACCGTGAATTTTGGAAAATGGGACTTATCTCAAAAACCATGAAGCATAAATCGAAAATTCTTATATGAAATTAAAGGGGAGAAAATTCTCTATTAAAATAGTTATATTTTGAAAATTCTAATTTTTCATCATTTTTTGCCTTTTGTGGGTGTACATATACCTTAACCACGGTTAACGATGGGATTCAAACTCTAGATTGCAGAATAAGAAGCCAGCATTATACCACAGATCTATCAGTTCTGTTACTTTTATGGTAATTCTTTTAACATTTCCCTATAGCTGCAGAGGGAATAACGTCAATAAATCATATTTTGGTCTAATGCAACCTGACACGTAGAAACGTAAGAGATAGTGACGTAGGACGCCATGTTGAATTTCTCCCAATTCAAAGAGAGGCTGTTCATGTGGCAAGGGGCTGCCGACCTCTGATTTACTGGCAAGCTTGACGCTTACATAGTTAAAAGCTCTCTTTGAACCGTACGTGACTAGAGCAAAGTGAGAACGAAACAAAAAAAAAAAAAAATAGAAGAGAAAAACACACTCTCGCTTGCTGTCTGTCCGTCCTTGGAGTCATATTTCGAAATCGACGCACACTCCTCTTCTTCCCGTTTGGGAATCGAGCAGAACTTCGCTGGAACCACAACTCTACCCTCTTCCACCAGCTCTTCTCCCACTCCAACTCTTTCTTCTCACAGGATAGAACAAGAATTGCGTCTAACATTTCTTCCACGATATGGAGCAAAAATCGAACGTTGCAGTGGTATTTTTTTTTAAATTCACCGACACTTCTTCTCACACCCCTGACGTACAACTTTTCAGGGGCCTTCCCACTAGAACCTTCGACTTGGCCGTTCATTTATTTTCTCTTCTAGACTAGACAGAGATATTTACTGTAATAGCCCCAGGATTCACCCTAAATTTCTCCTCTACCACCCCTTCCACCTCTTTCTCAACCACCGCACTATTTCCAACTCTTTTCTAAGTCCGCCCGCGCCTATCGGGGTAGGGGAAAAAAACATCGACTTTCTGAATATGTCAGAATACGAGGGCGTGCTATGAATACGTAAAAATATACTTCGATTTATGCATTAGAATCGAGGCAAGTTTAATCTATAGTCCAGGATTATGCAAGATAAGGAGTGAGAGAGAAACTGGATTATATATAGCCGAACCTATTGTGTTTCTTTAGCATAAATATCCAAGTGAAAGTTCCATAAAGCCGACGGCTTTTGAAGTAAAGAAGTTATGACTTGCAAGATCTTGACGTCGAAAACCATTTTGCTAGATTGAATAGTGCCCAATATTTCCAGCTTGGGTAGCCGACAACACTACCCTCATCATTGCTTTACGATTTTCTTCCATGGGTTACAACTTTATAGGAATAAAGTACCTCCACTAACAGCGAATTTTATTTCAATTAAAGATGGTATTAAGGTACACGTAATCACCAGGCGGCGCATTTTCGTTCCCAAACAAGTTAGGAAATTTATCGGTTAGTATATCCTGGAGTTTCAGGGTTCAAACTCTAAACTTAAATGCTTATGTTAGGACGCTACGAAAGGTAAAACCTAGTTCGGTAAAGGTAAAGGTGTTCCCGTAACATGCCATGAAGGCACTTGGGGGGAATGGAGGTAGAGCCCCACACTAGAATGAGGTGGTGTGGTCGGCACCACGCTCTGACCGCCTTTTACCCCGGGAAAGACCCGGTACTCAATTTTATAGGAGGCCGAGTGAACCTTGGGGCCGTTCTGAAAGTTTGGCAACGAGAAAAAATCCTGTCACCACCTGGGATCGAAACCCGGGCCTTCCAGTCCGTAGCCAGCTGCTCTACCAACTGAGGTACCCGGCCGCCCGTAATAATAATAATAATAATAATAATAATAATAATAATAATAATAATAATAATAATGGAGCATGACAACTGTAAGTGGAATTGCTACTAAATTGAAATGTCTGTTCAGCTACTTTTTAACCATATAAACGCGCTGACATTGCGAAACTAGCTTTATACAAAATATTAGTGCTGCATATGACAGGAAATATAATTAGACCCATGATAATACTGAACTAGTATACTGTAGGGGAGACTGTTGTACCTTTAAACACTTTTCACATTTTATTTTTTTTTAATTTTGGGAAATGAAATTTTTTAAATGAAAAAATGCTTGAAATAATTATTGAAGATTCCTTTACAACTTCCTATATGTATTTTCCTGCTTTACAGATCTATTAAGGATGGAAAAAATAAAATGAAGGGATATGTATTGTGTTCAAAGGTACAACAGGATCATGTACCTTGGAACATACCCTCTTGTAAGTTGGAACACATGGAGTATAGGTGGGAATATAGCTGTAAAAACTGACAATCATATCTAAAATGTATTTTCAATCATAAACCAGAGCAGGCTTCTCTGATTTAGATTTTATTTTGTGGAGAAGCAGTAACTGCTTCAACAGCTTTCTTCAAGACATCCGAATCAATTGGGGACCTCTTTAATTCCAGACTTACTTCGTGATATGACCTTAAAATAAAAGAAAAACAAAAACCGATAGTATCGTGAAATTTGGAACATGTTCCATGGTACAAGATGTTTTGTGTTCAAAGGTACAAGAGGGTGCACGTTTAAACAAATATGGCTCCGAAAACTAGAGAGTCAAATAAATCATGGAAATTAAAATATGTTATTACTCACCAGATGATAGGGAACACACCGTACTTGAAAGATATTAACAAATGCAATCTGGTTTTGTGTTATAAAACATACATCAATGAACGAAATGTTTACTTTTGGGACTAAAAAAACTTATTTTCTCCACGGAACTCACACTTTGCAATAAATCAAACTGAAACTACGACCAGAGCTACTTAGCGGCTTTCTCTACAATCTATTTCAATTTGAGTCCTCTAGGTAGCAGCAAAAATTAAAAAACAAAAAATGTTCAAAGGTACACTATGCTAAAGGTACAACAGTCTCCCCTACATAATATATATTATAGAACATAATAGTAAACATGATACACATTAATTGTATTACTCTATAAACACAATATATACAATTAATGAAATTCATATAACAAAATCAGGCCCATTACGGTAAACAAAAAAATGTTTTCTGAGATAATGAAATTCATATCTTTTACCGTAACTGTCAGTAAACATTTGTTTAAGCTAAGAAAATGTTCTTCCTACGTCACAAGACGTTACAGTGACACAATTACAATAACAAAAATCAATATACACATTAACAATATTTACATTTTATACAATATAGGATAAAATACAGATCAAAATGAAATACAACACAACATAGATTGAAAAATTAAAATAATGTTAAGACTTTTGGCGAACGGGAGAAGAGTTCGGAGCAGAAGAAGATATCAGATGAAAGACGACATTGAGGTATATGGATCATATGCGGAGATAGATAGGAAGGCAAAAATTAGGGAAGGTTGGAAAATGCTGGGTTTGCAGTGAAAGATCTGCGTTTTGGCAGAAGAATATGAATGAATGAATTTTATTATTATTATTATTATTATTATTATTATTATTATTATTATTATTATTATTATTATTATTATTATTACATGGATTTCTATGATCTAAAATCTCTGAAAATATGCCTGCACTTTATGTCCTAAAAATACAAAAATATGATAGAAGAACTTGGAATTATGATGCAAAATGAATATAATATTTTCCCAAAATTACTTACAAAACATTTATATTAATGGTTTATTTAACCTGGCAGATTTAAGGCCATACGGCCTTCTCTAACACTCAACCAGGTGTAAAACTGCGATACTAAAAAACACTACTAATTTACAAAGTACAGCACATACACAAAACTGAAGTAGATATAATCACAATATAATGTAAACAAGTCTGTAGAAATCAGACATAATATACAGTGTCTAAAGTGTATAAGTGGCATCCTTTTCACAGTCGTCGGGGACGGTCTACAAGATCAAAAAATTGTTATACAACGTAGGGTAAAAACTTTACAGTTTTCCCAGAAAAAATATTTATTTCCTTATTTTATTCACGTTATACTGCTTATATCGTTAGTAAAATTACGAAAACAATTACATCAGTAGGTATATCTAGCAAAGAGTTAATATTAGTTTAAATAAATATTTGTGTCAATAATTTCAACCAGAATACGTTCAACCAGAGGTCCCGGGATCGATACCCGGCCCCGGAACAATTTTGCCCTTGAAATTATTCAAATCTGCTTTACAGGAAGCTTTACCTGAAAGACTAGATTTGCAAAATATTTGTGTGTTCTATTATGTTTTCGTGAAATTAAATAATAATGCATGCTTAAATTTTTAATATTCTGGCGTGAGAGAGTGGCAACATGTTTACAATACTAGAATATTACGAAATGTATGAAAACATAAAATCACAGTTAGTTATTTATTATTTTATTTAATTTATGGTTACTAAGTCAAAGTCTGATGTTCGATTGTTTCATAAATTTCCAAAGCCTGCTACTTTCTAAATATGGCCAATTAATTAAGTTATTCTTCATTAATTTTATACATAGGTTTCTTATGACAGTGTTATATCCCTATATCCTATACCCTGAAAAACACACTTTATAATCATGCAATTAGATAGAACGCTGGGTGTAATACGGTTAGTAATTTATTCTTTTTCTACGCGTCATTCGAATTTTAATACTTTGCAGTGGTGAGAATGTAATGTGAATAAGCTTCTGTAGTGTGGAATTCTGTTACAACTGATTCGACTATTACAAAGTATCAAAAATAAAATGTATTCTTATCGCTATGTTCGTAAAGATTTCTGTCTAATGATTTTATGAAAATTATTGATTATTTTAAATATCTCACTATATATTCCAGTCGCTAAGATCTTGAATCCCTCTTTTTATTCGAGATCCTTAAAGACTATGTAATCTTATGTGAAACCATACTCCTTCCCCTAACCCACATTCTAAATTAATTTTCCCTCTATCTTCATGTGCATTAGAACGACGAACTTCTATAGCAATACATTTGATATATTGTGACAGCGACGTGAGATTCGAACTCACGACCAGCGTCCCGCAAGAGAGAAGATCGCGCGGAGCACTTTGGGATGGCGCGCGGTGGAGAGGGAAAGGGCCAACGCGGCGAGAGAGTGGAGAGAGATTGCGCGCGCATCTGGTGCTGGTAGAGAGGAGAGGGCTCTGGATTTTTCTGGAGTGACATCTCTAGACGCGTGGAACTTTCGAGGCTACGTCGCTGTGGTTATAAATTACGGACGCGAAGGAACGACAGCAGTTTTCAGTTGATTAGTCAGCCAGTCAGTGAGAAATCAAGAGCAAGCAAGCCAGTCTTGTGTACCGGAGTTCGACTCGAGTGTGCGTCCGCAACTGTATCAGCATCCAAAGGCCTGAGTTCGAGTGCAGTGGACCGCAGTTGGAGGGACCTGAGTTCGAGTGCAGTGGACCGCAGTTGGAGGGACCTGAGCTCGAGTACAGTGAACTGTCTCTGAAGGTCTGTGGTTCGAGATACTGTGAACTCGAGTGACTGAGATAGAAGAACTGTGAACTGAGAACTGATAGTTCTGATTTGTAAATAGTGCTTTGTAAATATTAGTTAAGATTAACAGTTCATTGTTGTTCGTACTAGTCCAAGTAAATTGTCATTGTCGTCGGTGGAGTGCTATAACGAAAACTGTGTTGAGTAAAAATCCAATTGTTGACGAGAGCGTTTAAGGCAAATTGTAGAAAGGAATTATTGTTGGAAGAATAAAATCCTATTGTTGAGTTGAAATAAAAGTCACATTGGTGTCAGAATCGGGACATTATCGACAATGGAGAACCTACAGCAGATCCTGCAAGCCATCGCGGAAATGAAAGCTGAAATGAAAAAGGACATAAGTGACGTAAAAGCAGAAATGAATAACGATATCAGTGAGGTCAAGAACGACATAAGTGAAGTGAAAACGGAGATGAAAAGTGACATAAGTGAAGTGAAAGGCGACATAAGCGGAGTGAAAGGCGACATAAGCGGAGTGAAAGATGACGTCACTACGCAAATTGAAAGCGTTTCGGCCCACGTAGATGGAATTGTCGCCATCGTGAAAGACGAACTTAAGGCAGATTTGGATAAACTAAACCAGAATTTTACAACTATAAATGAGACAGTAGCCGAGTTGAGACAGGAGGTAGACCATTTCGACGGCAAAATCCGCGATCTCGAACGTCGTCAAGAGGAAACGTGTGTGCTGATGGACCAACATGCTGTAGAAAACAAACACATCCTCGCGTTGGTGGATCGCCAGGCTAGAGAACATAACATAAACAGATAGTTGCCGAGGAGGTTCGACGTGCCAGGCAAGAAGCGGCCACAGAGTTGAGGACTCCATATAGTGGACCTGGGGAACCATCGCCTTTAGCCAGACATTACAACGTCAAGACGCCGAAGTTCGACGGTACGAAGCCCTGAAGCATTTCCACAAATATTTGTATGGCCAGGAATTCCATCTGAGGACAGACCATTCTGCACTCACCTGGCTATTGGGCTTCAAGAATCTGGAGGGGCAGACCCTCCCGTTGGGTTCAACGACTGCAGGAGTACAACTTCACCTCTGAACACCGACAAGGGAAGAAACATTCCAACGCTGATGCCCTATCACGACGTCCGTGCCCGGATAGCTGCAAACACTGCCTGAAAATAGAAGAGCGGGATGGCGCCCACGCAGTCCGAGCAATTGCCGCCCACCCGAGCCCAGGATGGGATAACACCGCCATAAGGAGGGAGCAGCTGGAGGACCCAAACATTGGACAGCTACTGCGTGATGTGGAGTCCGGCAGAGACCAGTGTGGGCCGATATCGCAAACTGTAACACCACTTACAAATGCTACTGGGCCCAGTGGGAATCCTTCAATGTCAAGGACGGTATCCTGAAGAGGATTTGGGAGTCGGCCGATGGAAGGACCCGCATAGAACAACTTGTCCTGCCTAGGAGCAAGGTGAAGGAAGTGCTGGAGGAGACTCATGCTGGAGTGACTGGAGGACACCTGGCAGCCAACAAGCCGCTGGACAAGTTAAGACAGAGGTTCTACTGGTTGCATCAGAGAACCGACACGGAACAATGGTGCCGAAGATGCGACACCTGTGCTGCCAGTCGCGGACCAAGGACACGCAGCAGGGGAGCCATGCAGCAGTACAACGTGGGAGCTCCTTTTGAGAGGATCGCCATCGACGTTGCTGGACTGTTCCCGGTCACGGATCGCGGGAACCGCTACCTGCTAGTCGCCATGGATTACTTCACAAAATGGCCAGAGGTGTACGCGATTCCCAACCAAGAGGCTTCGATGGTGGCCGACACGCTGCTTGACAACTTCATCTGCCGATTCGGGGTGCCCCGAGAATTGCATAGCGATCAGGGGCGCAAATTCGAATCCAACCTGATGGGAGAATTGCTCGAGCGTCTGGGGGTGCATAAAACCAGGACCACTCCCCTCCACCCACAGTCCGACGGCATGGTGGAACGATACATCAAAACCGTGGAGGAGCACCTGCGGAAGGTGGTGTCCAACCATCAGCGAGACTGGGATGCCAGAGTCCCACTGTTCCTCTTGGCCTACAGAGCTTCGGTCCACGATACAACAGGGATGACACCGGCAAACATGGTCTTCGGGAGAGAGCTGCGCCTGCCCTGTGATCTGCTGTTTGGGACGCCACCAAGCGCCGACCAGCCAGCGACTGACTATGTGGCAGAACTCACCGAGAAGTTGAATGGAGTTCACCAACTGGCCAGAGAACACCTCAAGATGGCCAGCGACAGGATGAAGGTGCGCTACGACAGATTAGCCAACTCTGCAGGATTCCAGGAGGGCGACCTGGTGTGGCTGTATCGACCTACCAGGACCAAAGGGAAATCACCAAAGCTGCAGCGTGCCTGGGATGGACCATACCGCGTGGTGACCCGGATCAACGACGTGGTGTACCGCATCCAGCGACAACCTCGAGGGAAGATGATGGTGGTGCATCTGGACCGATTAGCAGCCTACCAAGGGACTGCCCGGGACGAGCAGCCCTAAGGAGGAGCAATGTGACAGCGACGTGAGATTCGAACTCACGACCAGCGTCCCGCAAGAGAGAAGATCGCGCGGAGCACTTTGGGATGGCGCGCGGTGGAGAGGGGAAAGGGCCAACGCGGCGAGAGAGTGGAGAGAGATTGCGCGCGCATCTGGTGCTGGTAGAGAGGAGAGGGCTCTGGATTTTCTGGAGTGCCATCTCTAGAGACGCGTGGAACTTTCGAGGCTACGTCGCTGTGGTTATAAATTACGGACGCGAAGGAACGACAGCAGTTTTCAGTTGATTAGTCAGCCAGTCAGTGAGAAATCAAGAGCAAGCAAGCCAGTCTTGTGTACCGGAGTTCGACTCGAGTGTGTGTCCGCAACTGTATCAGCATCCGAAGGCCTGAGTTCGAGTGCAGTGGACCGCAGTTGGAGGGACCTGAGTTCGAGTGCAGTGGACCGCAGTTGGAGGGACCTGAGTTCGAGTACAGTGAACTGTCTCTGAAGGTCTGTGGTTCGAGATACTGTGAACTCGAGTGACTGAGATAGAAGAACTGTGAACTGAGAACTGATAGTTCTGATTTGTAAATAGTGCTTTGTAAATATTAGTTAAGATTAACAGTTCATTGTTGTTCGTACTAGTCCAAGTAAATTGTCATTGTCGTCGGTGGAGTGCTATAACGAAAACTGTGTTGAGTAAAAATCCAATTGTTGACGAGAGCGTTTAAGGCGAATTGTAGAAAGGAATTATTGTTGTGACGAATAAATTACATTGTTGTTACTAATAAAATTCACAATATTTATTTTACCCAGAATTTGCATCTATGTAAAAATACAGTAACAAATATAAATGATACTCGGGAGGAAATGAAACAGAATAAATATGGGAAATGCCTGTTATTATTCGGTTGAGAAGCTTTTATCATCCAGTCTGTTGTCGAAAAATCTGAAAGTTAGAATTTATAAAACAGTTATATTACCGGTTGTTCTGTATGTTTGTGAAACTGGGACTCTCACTTTGAGAGAGGAACAGAGATTAAGGGTGTTTGAGAATAAGATGCTTAGGAAAATATTTGTGGCTAAGAGGGATCAAGTTACAGGAGAATGGAGAAAGTTACACAACACAGAACTGCACGCATTGTATTCTTCCCTGACATAATTAGGAACTTTAAATCCAGACGTTTGAGATGGGCAGGGCATGTAGCACGTATGGGCGAGTCCAGAAATGCATATAGAGTGTTAGTTGGGAGGCCGGAGGGAAAAAGACCTTTAGGGAGGTCGAGAGGTAGATGGGAAGATAATATTAAAATGGATTTGAGGGAGGTGGGATATGATGATAGAGAATGGATTAATCTTGCACAGGATAGGGACCAATGGCGGGCTTATGTGAGGGCGGCAATGAATCTCCGGGTTCCTTGAAAGCCAGTATGTAAGTAAGTAAGTAAGTAAGTAAGTAAGTAAGTAAGTAAGTAAGTAAGTAAGTAAAAAAATACGAAAACTAATTTTATTGTTATTGCTATCATTTTGATCAGTTTTATTTTTGCATTATTATTGTACCCCTTGTGATAATCGCTATTGGCTAATACATGAACATAAAAATAAATAATTATCGGCATATTATTTTTATTATTAACATTCCTGCACTACGCATATATTTTAATTACAAAATAATTTCCCTCCAATACTTAAGCTCTTCGCCCAGATCTTTTAAGTCTTCTTGTTTCGTAATTCCAGAATATATACGGAATTCTAGAAGTAGTCTTTCTAAAGAAGTGGGATACGCTCTTATTCTGATGATATTTCATTTTCAATTTAATTAAAAACGTTATGCATTCACTGCCTTCAATGCTTGTAATTCTTCTTCTCTGAATGCTGAGACTTACTGGAGAAAATTAATATATTTCTCTTGTAATCTGCTTTAGTCTTCATGATTTAAAACTAAAACTTCACTTACACAGAGCTACCTTGTAAATGAAATAGTTTCATAAAGTGTTAATTGCATTTCTCTCTTCTCATATTATTTCTAGGAGATCTTTTAATAATTTTCACTTCATTAATGAACTATATTTTTAATCCTAATATTATACCAAATTGTGTTTGGAAAAGCACCTTTGTCTTGACTTGCTATTTTAACAAAAAAAAAAGGGGGAAAAAAGTTAACTTTAACCAATGATTTTCCTTGTAAGATTTATAGGTGATCTTACTTTTACATACATTAATATTCTTCTCATGAGCGTAGTGTTTCACCATAGCTACCTTAAATGAAGGGAATACTCCACTGAATATCATGAATATTTTCCATAAAAATGTATATATTGGATATTTCACTTTTTTTTAATGTATATTCATTTTCATTTCATTTAGTGTCCTGCCCAAGTGCAGGTCTTTCACTGCAAACCCAACATTCTTCAATCTTTCCTATGTTCTGTCTTCCTCTTTGTCTCCTCATGTGATCCATATATCTTAATATCATTTATCATCTGATATCTTCTTCTGCCCCGAAATCTTTTCCCGTTCACCATTCCTTCCAGTGCATCCTTCAGTAGACAGTTTTCCTCACCTAGTGACCAAACCAATTTCTATTTCTCTTCCTGATCAGTTTCAGCATCATTCTTTCTTCACCCACTCTTCCCAACACAGCTTCATTTCTTACTCTGTCTGTCCATTTCACACGCTCCATTCTTCTCCATATCCACATTTCAAATGCTTCTATTCGTTTCTCTTCACTTCGTCGTAATGTCCACGTTTCTGCCCCATACAAAGTCACACTCAATACAAAGCACTTTACTAGTCTCTTCCTTAGTTCTTTTTCCAGAGGTCAGCAGAAAATGCACCTTTTTCTATTAAAAGCTTCCTTTGCCATTGTTATCCTTCTTTTGACTTCCTGGCAGCAGCTCATGTTACTGCTTATAGTACACCCCAAGTATTTGAACCTGTCCACTTGCTCTACTGCCTCATTTAAAATTCGCAAGTTTATCTTCTTTACTTTTCTTCCTATGACCATGGTCTTCATCTTATTTGCATTTATCTTCATTCATACTGCTCACAGCTGTCATTTAGCTCCAGTAGCATATCCCTTAGTATCATCTCCTCTTCTGGTAACAAAGCCATATCATCAGAAAATCTTATTTTATTCTTCTACCTCGTACTATCACTCCTCCCATGTTCCGAAAACAATTCTTCACTAAATTCTTCAAGTAGATGTTGAACAGGGTAGGCGATAAAAGGCATCCTTGACGTACTCCTCTTCCTATGTATGTGCTACATAAGTATTCATTTTCCTTTCAAAACCATTTTTTCGTAAATTTATTTTTCTTGATTCAACACCAACGCTTTTTATGTCAAATATTCATCAATCTGGATGAAATTTTTACTGCAAGTATTTATGAGTTATCTTCATGTTTCTATGCATTTATGTCGTAAGAAATGCAGCTGGTTTATTTTATTAATATATTTTTTATAAAATATGGGAAAAATAACATATTCAGAACTTCAAAAATTCAATTTTTTTCTTGTTTATGTTAGTTAATTAGTTAGGATACAATTAATTACGATACTTAATCACTCATTTAAAGTTTGTGTGACTGCAACCTGTGTATATTTTTGTGTGTCTTTACTTTGTTTATAGTGTTTTTTTCTCTCTCTCTCTATTTCTTGTGTAGCTTTATTTTGTATATAGTGTAATTTTTTCTGTTTATTTATATTATTGTATTTGTATTCCTGGTGTTGTGGAAGAGAAGGCCTGATGTCCTTAACTACACCAAAATAAATAAATAAATAAATAAATAAATAAATAAATAAATAAATAAATAAATAAAATGAGATATTTCATAAAACGAATGCTTAGAAATGTTTCTCTATGTCTTTTGAATGTAACCAAGACAAAGGAACCTTCAATTATACTAAAACCTTGGGTTTGAAAATCTTTCTAAAAAAATAAACAAATAAAAAATCAAGAGCGAAAATTAAGATTTCGTTAGTCTGTTTTTGTTAAAAAAATGATTAGGAAAAAGTTGTAATTTTTAGTGAAGTGTTCCCCTAACTCACATATTGGTTTCAAGTGAGCCTACTCAAGATAGCACGAGGCTAAATTAAGACACGAGATATACATGAATTATCTATGAAATGAAGAAAAATCTCAGGTAATGATTTAATTTCATGCAATTACTAACGAAGAACTTTTAGAAGATGAGATCTACATGTTTTCAGGTCAAAGAAGGAAAGGGGGGAGAGAAAGAAAAAAATAGAAATTCTATTCTTTTGTGCCATTACAAAGAGTTAAACTCAATTCACTGATTGACTACCGAGATTTATAAGCGAGAAAATGTAGGTTACAGTAACAGAGAAAGGTGGAGGGTACAAACACACAAAAACTGATAAAAATAGAAGTCAATTTGGAATGAAATTTATAGCAGTTTGTACAAAGTTATAAGACAGACGAAAAAAACACTGTGGTAACATAGGTACAGGACGTAACATAAACTAGGAGACACACTTTAGTGAACATGTTAATACTTAAATACTTAACAAGTAAATAATTTGATACACTAATTTGAGGTAGAAAGTCGTAAAGAAGTGTTCAGAAGAGGTACAGATTGGACTTTTCTATTGCTAGCAATGAAAAAGAAAATTACGAATTTTGAAACACTATCTCAATTTTCGTCTTACGTGGTGAAAACATGAGATTAGAAGAGATTTCCACACGTTGGAGTCATTTCAAACAATTTGCTTGACTAACCAACGGAAGCTTTCAGATTTTGGGCTACGGAGGCAGGGAGCAAACATCATCTGAAGTTCCAAGACAGAGAGAACCCCATCTTTCAACCAGCAATGGAAAAAGTCCAAACTTTGCATTCCATATACAGGGTGTTTCAAGAGTAATATTAAGCATTTTAGGAGTTCATGATATGGGCTATTCCGAGTAGGAAAGTAGGTTACATAAAAGGTATATGTCCAATTTTCAATTAATATGGAGATATAGGTGTTACATATCATCAGGGTACCTACCGAAAATTGAAAAAGAAAAAAAAGTTATATTCCAGCTACCACTAAGGGATATGCTACTGAAGCTAAATGACAGCTGTGAGCAGTATGGAATGAAGATAAATGCAAACAAGACGAAGACTACGATTATAAGAAGAAAAGTAAAGAAGGTAAACGTGCGAATACTGAATGAGGCAGTAGAGCAAGTGAACAGCTTCAAATACTTGGGGTGTACTGTAAGCAGTAACATGAGCTGCTGCCAGGAAGTCAAAAGGAGGATAGCAATGGCAAAGGAAGCTTTTAACAGAAAAAGGAGCATCTTCTGCGCATCTCTGGAAAAAGAACTAAGGAAGAAACTAGTGAAGTGTTTTGTGTGGCATTTTATGGAGCAGTAACATGGACATTACGACGAAGTGAAGAGAAGCGACTAGAAGCATTTGAAATATGGATATGGAGAAGAATGGAACGTATGAAATGGAATAAGAAATGAATCTGTGATGGAAAGAGTGAGTGAAGAAAGAAAGATGCTGAAACCGATCAGGAAGAGAAAAAGGAATTGGTTGGGTTACTGACTGAGAAGAAACTGCTTACCGAAGGTTGCACTTGAATGAATGGTGAACGGGAGAAGAGTTCATGGCAGAAGAAGATATCAGATGATAGACAACATTAAGAAATATGGATCATAATATGACGAGACTAAGTGGAAGGCAGAAAATAGGAAAGGTTGGAGAATGCTGGGTTTGCAGTGAAAGATCTGTCCTGGAACTGAACACTTCTGTATGTATGTATGTATGTATGTATGTATGTATGTATGTATGTATGTATGTACGTACATTCACATATTAGTTAGCTATTGGTAGTAGTAACTCGTTTTTTACTGAATTGGACATTGATCTTTTTTCTCCTTTAGAGTATCCTTCACAGACTAGTATATACAGTGACGAAGCTTGAGTTGTTGAGGGTACTAGGAACAATAGACTGTGTCGGTACTATTTCGCATTGTGATGAGGCGATAGTAGCGATCCTAGTGGTTAGCAACTATCTAGGAATGCATATTCCCCAGGTATTGAGCTTCGAGACTGTATATACTAGAGTGTGGTTTTACTTTCATAAATCAAGATTTAAATCACGGACTAGTAAATTTCCCACTGTGTCATAGTACATGATCTCTTCATAACTTCGAAAGAATGGCAGGGAAAAATCCAAGCGTGAATTAAATCTAGAATTTGAAACTGCCTATAACTCGAGAACAAAAATATATAGGACATACTTCTGTTTGAAATTTTTTTCTTAGTTTTACGTTCTGATCCCATCTCTGAAAGTAATTACCGTAGAAGAGGGTAAAGTCGATCAAAATGTTGCAATTTTTTAATGATATTGAGGTTATGCAATGGAGCGAAGTTCCTCAGAAAATAGCATTTTGTCGTCATATCCTACACTTATGAAGATAAATTACAAGAATTGAATTATAATCTATAACAAACGGTTTTTTATTTGACTTGTGATCGAAGTTACCTGCTTGAATGGGGGTAAAGTCGATCACCATTGAATTTTTAGTTTAAGATCAATTTTAAAATATTGCGGAGTAAAGTCGATCACTGTTTATGTTTTTAAAAAACAAATTAAGTGTGTTACATATATTTTATTTGTTATAAGAGGTGTAAAATAATAATAATCTTCAATATATGCCTATAGCATTATATAGTGTATCTTTTGTTACTGTGATCATACTATTCGATGCAATTAGGCCTATAGGTCTCCCCTGTACAATCGTGACTATGATTGCCAACTTATAAAACATAAAAACACATTTTAATACTTCACATACCAACAAACAAAGATTTAAGAATTCAAAATTTACATTGAAATACCACCCTACAATTATAATCTAAAATTCAATTCAACATTGCTTAGGTTTATATCAGATGTTATTTGAAATCTTCCCCTCCTCATGTCACTTTAGAAACTACGTTGTTCCCATAGTCAGGTACAGAGGGGTGTACAAAATATGTTCCTTTGGCAGTCCTCTTTCCCCACTATCCCATCAATATAAACTATACTATGACACTTTTCTGTTTATAAGTGTTAGTTGGAGGTATTTCGGTGAACAATTTATTCTTCCTGCTCGTCCTATCTGTTTCGAGTAGGTCGATGGCATGATAAACTTAACCCTACAAAGGTACAAGTTTTCTTAAAATAATAAGTTTCAATACTAACTTTACGAACTGCAAAACTATTATTTCAGGATACAATCTCAACGAAAAGTACTTACGTATACTTCCTGTCTCCTTTCACTGCTGACGATAATTTAGAGTTTGTAAGACTTTGTTTTCATTTAAGAGAATAAGTTGAAAATAACAAATTTCACTTCAACGGTAATTACACAGTGTTCCCATTGTTGGCATTCGCAGGCTTTTTGTTGTCCCTCTCGCTTACATTTACAATGTAAGGCAATGAAGTCAGCATAACAAAATTTTAACAAGTAACTGAGAAAATATATAATTTTCAATAAAAATCGCAAATGATCGATTTTACACCCACTGATTGACTTTACCCCACTTCTACGGTACACACTTTGTTATTCCTGTATGGTGAAATTGTCATGAATAAACGTTCATTTTCTCCTGTTTCTATTTCACAACTTTCTTGCCCGGTAGAAACATATTTCCGCTGTCTCTTGGCCTATATTGGAAAGATTGCATTATTGTATTTGGATATGTAATATTAAAAATAGACTATATTTGCGTTTACAAATGCAAAGAAGGAAGCTACGTAGAATACAGAAGTAACTGAATATTTACTGCGGAACGAATTTCGACTTGTACTTTCGCTTATATGTCAACTATGTCTTAAAAATATTTATAACATATGCATTGTAAATATCCACAAAAAATGTAATAAAACATCAAGCTAATAGTTGCATAGCAACGATACTGGAGGAAGTGTACTCAATGTTTTATGATTTTATAACGTTTTCATAAGCAGAGAATTCCACGAAGTTCCCAATAATATTTGTGCAAGGATAATCCCTACCCCAGGACGCGCTGTTCAGGGAGCATTGGCTAAATTACGGGCGACGTGAAGTTTTAATAACGCTGGCATTAAAGAATAATAAAAAAATCCGTCTCAAAAATGCGGTTTATGAATTTTCAGATTCCAGATAAAGCTGGACTCTTCACGTTAGCTTTTTACTCCCTCGCAAAGTATGAAGATAAAATATCGAGATGCAGAAATATATTGATTGCAATAATTTCATGAGAATACAACACTTAATGGCGAGTATTTGGCTGTTTGTCACCCGTATGAATCCAGCAGTGTAGACAATTTTACCGACAGAGTCGTTGCCCAACGTGCGACGTAGGAAGCTGGTCTACGCTACAGCCGAGATGAAACGATGATGGAGATTTCTTGGGATGCCACAGGGGAACTGGAGCTTCCGGAGAGAACCAGGGCTTGTACAACACAGGAATCGAACCCGCGTCTACAGACCAGAGCCATCTACAAAGCCGGAGCATTGGGTCGGCAACACTGTAATTAACTGTCAAGCGGAGGCCTACGATACAAAATCACGTGTTTATGTTAATGTCGATATTCAATGTAAATTAATGTTATAACAAGTGTGTGTCGATGAAATTATGTTCGCGGTCATACCAAAAGTTCATTGTTTATATAATTATAAACTAAGTGCGTGTTGGCGATAAAAGCAAGACAAGAAATGAAAATAAAATATTTGCAGTCGTTGGAAATTTTTACGGTTAATGATGACAAAGTCATTGACAATTCTTCTAGATATTAAATATTGTGTAGACTACATTTATATAGTCTTACTTGTGGTTTATGGTGTATCAGAATTCTAGTCAAATTGTTTGTCTCGCCTGCTATATCAATAAAGTTACGCCGTTCATTTTCAAGTTCATTGTAAACAGCTGTTTTGTGATCCCATAAATGTTACAGTTTTGTTGAAGGTTCGGAATGCCTGCTATACGTCAGAACTACCTATAATTTGTAGATGTAAGGCTTATACACTCGGTTTGTTGGTTTTCAAGTTTTTTTGTATTAATATTATTTTTTCAATAAATTAGTTATAAACATGTTTCTTTTCACTTTATATTTACAGGATTTAAAGTTCACTGAGTTTCGCTAATAATAAAACCGCAGTTTAATGGTATTCCATAGCCTTCGTTATTATCCATGAATTCTGTCATTGTTACAATCTATATATACTGCTAGTTACGTTTCATATTAACAAGAAATGTATCAATTTTATTACAAAAATATAAATTCATTCATTCATTTAGTGTTCTGCCCCAGAGCAGGTCTTTCACTGGGAATAGCATTCTCCAATCTTTCCTATTTTCTGCCTTCCTCTTTGTCTCCTCATACGATCCATATATCTTAATGTCGTCTATCATCTGATATCTTCTTCTACTCCGAACTCTACTTCCGTTCACCATTCCTTTCAGTGCATTCTTCAGTAGGTAGTTTCTTCTCAGCCAGTGACCCAACCAATTCCTTTTCCTCTTCCTGATCAGTTTCAGCATCATTCTTTCTTCAGCTACTCTTTCCAACACAGCTTCATTTCTTTGCATAAATATAACATTTTATTACAGATGCAGAACTGAAATTGAATCTAATTAATTTAAACATTTTACTAAACATTTCTTCTTTGCACGGAATAAAAATTCTTTAGAAAATTTAGGCCAGTCCAGATGTTTTTGTATAATTATTTCATACATAATTTATTTATATTTTATTGGAGAAATACACGGACAAGCTGAATAATGTAATGATAACAGAGCAATAAACTTTATATGCAATGCTTTCTGTGTATCTCTATTTCTATTGTGGATGAAACTTAATTGAGGTTGATTATGTAAGCAACTTGGCAAGTTTGTGTTTAAGCTGGTATGTGATAGTCTTCATTGAAGTTACGCAAACGTTTCTGCTGACAAGGAAATACTGTAAGAAATAAAGATTAACCTACATATAGAATGTATTGAGTCAGCTAATTCAGGTTCATGACTTACAGTATGTCGACATCTGAGCACATTTTTTGAAATAATAAGTTATTATGTAAAGTAAGACCTAAATAATTACAATTAAATTGTGAAAAGGAGCAGATAAATAAGGTTTAAAGTTTTAATGGTTATCACGATTGGTTTAAACATGCACTAAAACCAGACGTAAGTGCAAGTTTGAACCAATAAATTATTGAGATTTGCGATAAAATAATGAGTCTAGGAAATTGTATTTTTAGTATGTAGAACTACATTTGTTTATAGATCTTTTGTTATATTATTAAGCTTTGTACTTGTGAACTATATCAATAAATCAAATCAAATCAAAATCTATTTCTATTGTGTCCTAAGCAAAGTCCTTGTAACACGATAATATTTCAAATCGATAGCGACTTCGACTGGCATTTCTTTTGCAGCCCAGTGTACATACTACCTGTAGCTCCGGTAAAGAGTTTCATAAAAGTCTGTTAGAAGACAAGTTATTAATTTTGTCCATTTGGATTTGTGTATCGCACTTAAAAACCTATCCGAGGACGTTGGGTTTTCAATCGTGGATATCACGCTAATGTATTATATTAGTAACAGCTAATGCATACGCTGCTAACACACCTCCATCAATACCTGACATGATTTGCTCTAAGTGGTGAGGAGGTGTGTACTACGCTTCAAAGGACGAGGCGTATCGCATGCAGGTCGCTGTTGGTTTGTTATTATCAAAGCTCGGAACTTGGGGACTGGTGTCGTGTGCATGAGTAAGGTTACAGGTACAACGTACACAAAGCTCTCCCTGCAAGTGCTCAGGGACAGTCGTGTGTACTAAGAAAGTGGCCACAACGAATGACAGGAAGACGGACGAAGAAACTGTTATGTCGAACCCAATGACATTCTGAGAATTAAAGGTAAACGGTCTGTTTGAGGAAATAGAAAATACGTGTTATTTCGAATGGGTATTATAGAAGTTTGAAAATACATTTTGTTTTAAATTTAAGATACAGAATTTCGTGGAGAATTCGGAGGAGATACATTATTTTTTTCGAATGGTGAGTTTATATTTTGTAAGTTGTGCCACACACAAACTAGAGGCTGGAAACGGAATTCAATGAAAGGCATTGCAGTCCCTCAAATTGGAGAAAAATCTGTCCATAGCCATGGATCGAGACGTAGAGGGACCTGCCCTAGTAGTGACACACTAATTGAAAACTATTTTCGAGAAAAATTTAGGATATACTTATCTTTCTCAGATACGAGATCAGCTAGCAACTGCTGAAAATCGAACAGAAAACAGTAACAGTGAAAAAATTAAATATTTTAAGTCTAATACCGAAAAATCTTCGAATGTAGGTAGTCATATACTGTAATAAAATGTACACAGCAGAACAGTAAATTTGATATATTTTTCATGTTTATTTTTATTATATATATGCTGTGAAATTACGTGTAAATTTGATCTATTTTTAATGTTTATTCTTATATATATATATATATATATATATATATATATATATAAATGCTATGAAATTACGTGTTTCAACCTACCATAATATTATCAATATGTTGTCGGAGCCAGAAACCACTTTTGTAGCAGACCTGACAGTACCTCCGTGCTGGAAGCGGGAGTATGTTGACATTAAAGTCCGGTCGCTTAGTAACGTGCAAAGACACAAGACCCCAAGTTCCGAGCTTTGGTTATTATAAATTTGTGGTTATAGGCCTAGACACCTTTCCCACATAATTCAAGAGTCGCTCGTAATTATCAGTGGCGTAACATGAGATTTTGAGCAGGGGAAGCTAAATCAATTTGTCTTTCATGCAATATGAGAAAACGTATTACAAAAATACAGTCTTAAAATAAATAGTAGTCAATGTCAAGTCAGCAGTCGAAGATTGGTTGGAACCTCGTAAGTAACACCAATAAGGCATGACATCAAATGGTACGTAGTAAAATATGATTCACGGTTTACACATATCTCTAACAAATAGACACGTATACGTATAACACTAGCTCACTCCCTGTCATACTTAGAGAAATCACAATATTAGTATCATTACGTAAGTATGCGTCTGTCTTTTGATTGTGTCCATTGACAGCAAGGGAGTCGGTCATTTGTTTTTTAGATGACACTTTTGTTCGTAAGTCAGTCTTGATAATAGAATTGTCCTAAAAAATTCAAGTAAATTAGTGTCAGGAACTGTTATTTCGCTCATTATTTATTATATCAGCCACAATGCTCACTAACACTTCAACTGAACACAAGTCACGAAAGGGATAACTCGGAAACTACTTATTTTCAATGTCAAAGCTAGCTTCTTGCGAGCCTTGCGACCAGTGTAGTTTAGTTAGAAAGGGATGGAAAATCTGCGGGGTGGGTAACACAGAAGAATGAGTGTAAGAAACCAGTCTGCTTGGAAGCTGGTGTGTGCAGGCTTCTTGTTTACTGCTGCATCACAAATCATCCTGGGCTGCCGCATCACAATATTTAACGCGTAAATATAAATTGTATTAAATAATAAATAATTTTGTCGATAAAGTGCAGGTTTATTATGAAATTATTATTAACTGGGGAAGCTGAGCTTTTTAGTTTACATTGACGCTACGCCACTGGTGATTATTAATCCACGACTTCTCGTCTTCAGTATTGACATAAATATTTCGCTCATGTACCAAGGAATCAATGAAGTGTAAAGGTACGCATTCACTGCATCGTATTGCACGCATCGGACGAATCACACGGATCGGGGGGGGGGGAAACAATCTTTGCTTTAATTGTTATGTAACCGCATTCACTAAATCGTATCGCACGCATCGGCTATCGGTAAATCCGTCCACGATTCTCGGAGGAACAACTTTTCCGATACGTGCGATAATGTATTGTAATTTCTCAACTGTTAATATTACGTTATGCCATGTTCAGTGTCACGCCAAACTGGAAGTCTGAAAACTTTCTTCGCTTGTAGAAAATTACGAAGATTTGCAAGCGAAGCATCGCCATTACAATAATCAAGTCGTTTCTTACATATCGTGTTGTTTTTATGAAACCTCCTATGTGACGATACAGCAAATAATTTTTCAGGAGGGAAAAAAATGAATTAAATATCAATAGGCCTATACTGATACTCTGAAACTAATTTAATGGAAAATCAACAAAACATAACTTACAAGAAATGTCAAATATTTAGGTATAGTTAAGAACATGAAATCAAGTTACAAAACATTTTCAAAATAGTCGTTATCGGTTGTATATTGACTCCTATACTAGGCGTTAGACTGGTTTCGAAACCGGTCCAATAGGTTATCTTTTAAATGGCGAAGCACTGCAGGAAAATAAACTTGGGAGTCTTATGCCATAGATTTGCCACGTAAAAAAAAACTGTTGCTGTAAGAGATACCTACGTTAATGTTTAATCTTGACTCTGATTAACCTACATAGATTAAGAGCAGAATAAGGTATCTATCCAGACCTATGTATATGTATTAAACTGCAGATCACTAATACAAGCTCCCTGTAACAGTAAAGCGTCTATTTACAAGACTGTTTGAAATCATTATTATACAGGGTGTTTCAAAAATAAGGGGCATAATTTCAGGTATGTATTTCCCACATGTAGACAATCAAAATAGTTCATTACAACATGTGTCCGGAAATGCTTCATTTCCGAGTTATGGCCTTCACAAAATTGAAATTCACCGGAACGTTTTTCTTTCCACAGGTCGTTGTCATTACAGAAGACGTTCAAAATGTCCACCTCCTGCTTGATACAGACCTCACATCGATGTCTCATTGAACTGCGAACACGATCCCAAACTCCAGGAGTATTGCGTATGTCCTCAGAACATGCCACAGTTCGATTCCGAAGGGATTCCAAATCAGGCACCGGAGACGAATAAACCAATGATTTTAAAAGGCCCCACAAGTAGAAATCGAGAGGGTTCAGATCATGTGAGCGTGGAGGCCAAGCAATTGGGCCGGGCCACCTCTACCTATCCATCGATCAGGAAACCTTTGATCCAAGTACCGGCGAGCCGTACGACTGAAGTGTGAAGGAGCGCCATCATGCAAGAAGTGAATGTGTTGACGATTGATCAGTGGAGTGTCTTCTAAAACATGAGGTATGGCGTTTTTCAGGAAGTTTGTGTACGCCTGCCCCGTAAATCTGTTTACAAGTACATAGGGTCCAACTAATCGATCACCAATGATACCGGCCCACATGTTGAGGGAGAACCGCACCTGGTGATGAGATGGAACAGTTGCACGTGGGTTTTCATACGCCCATACATGCTGATTGTGGAAATTTGTTATACCAACTCGTGTGAACTGTGCTTCATCTGTAAATAATACTAATGCAGGAAAGTTCGGATTTACACCACACTGCTGCAAGAACCACTGACAGAACCTAACTCGTGCAGGGTAATCTGCTGGTGACAGGGCCTGTACACGTTGCAAATGATAAGGATACAATTGATACTCTTTCAACAGTCTCTAGACAGTCTTGACTTGCAACGCTACCCTTCGTGTGCTGACAGAAGGAGTCATGTTCACAGCCTCCAGAATCTCCTCCTGTCTGTACTTCTGGAGTTGTAGATCTTGGTCGTCCCCTTCCCAAACCAAGAGAGTTAAATTTTCCATACTCGCACAGACGGTAATGGAGACGTACAAATGTCTTCCGATCTGGACATTGTCGCTGTGGGTACCTCTCCTGGTACAATCGACGAGCCAGCGCAGCATTGCTGTCCTCCTTACCGTACATGAAGTGTATCTCTGCCAGCTCTTGATTTGAATACATGTCGCACAGTCTGACGCCTACACAACACTGAATGTAACCTTCGCCTCGGAATGAACTATCAGAGTGCCCTCTTAATATCTCCTTTGACGGCAACGGCCTGCGGAAAGAAAAACTTTCCGGTGAATTTCAATGTTGTGAAGGCCATAACTCGGAAATAAAGCATTTCCGGACACATGTTGTAATGAACTATTTTGATTGTCTACATGTGGGAAATACATACCTGAAATTATGCCCCGTATTTTTTAAACACCCTGTATAATAAACCGCCTCCATTTTCGTGGTATAGAATACAACGTTTAAAATTGGGATTATACTGTTATTTTATGAAACCGATATCACAAAAAGGATGAGTTAAAACCATTAAATTATATCGTATTGATTTTTATAGGATATGTCTGAAAAAGGAAGTTACACTGTTAAAGGGAATACGTTTTAACAATATGCTATGTTCTTTTTTTAATTTACACCTTTACTGTTTCGAAAGATCAGCTTACAGTAGCATTTTACGGTTTAATATTTGTTCGTTCTTCATTTATAACTTATTTTGTTACCCGAGGCGACGATATTTTCCAAAGGTGATTGAAAAAACATACAAGTGGAATACTTAGAAAGTATATATCGCGTATAAAAGCTCTTAATACAAAAAATATATACACGAAATGATATTCTCAACACAAGGCGAAAAGTGAAATTCGCGTAGAGTTTGAGAGTCGGAATTTAAAATATTACTTCCTGTCATTATTTTAATTAATTCGGCACGGGAATCTTTATCTTGTTTTATATAACTACTACCACTGCTATTGCTGCTACTAGTAATAGTAATAGTAATTTATTTGTTTATTAATTGTTTATTAATATTTATATGCTGGACAACACCCAGAGGCCAATTATAGTTCAGCATTATACAATAAAAACAGAAATGATACATGAATATAAAATGCAATGGGTATAAATTATAGCCAGAAATTAAATAATAACAATAATAACAAAAAAATAAATTAAAATGAGAAAAAAATGACATACTGTACAACACCAATACAAAGTAAATACTATGCAGTAAATAGATCTAAATTCATTCCTTACAAATTGGCATATTTTATGCATCTACAGACCGGACAAAGAGATTTTGAATTTCTAGTGTAGAAAGTTTTTTCAAATCTTCATCCATTTGTAGGAATACGAAGGTTGATATTGCTTAAGAAAGATTCACAATCAATATTATTAATTAATTAATTAATTTATTTATTCATTCATTCACTCAATTACTCATTTACTTATTTACTTAATTATTTACTTAATTACTTACTTACTTATTTACTTAGATACTTACTTAATTAGTTACTTATTTACTTAGTTACTTACTTACTTAGTTACCTACTTACTTAGTTACTTACTTATTAGTTATTTATTTATTTATTTATTTATTTACTCTCTCACTCACTTATTTATTTATTTGTTTGTTTGTTTATTTATTTACTCACTCACTCACTTATTTATTTATTTGTTTGTTTGTTTATTTATTTATTTATTTACTCACTCACTCACTTATTTATTTATTTGTTTGTTTATTTATTTATTTACTCACTCACTCATTTATTTGTTTGTTTGTTTGTTTGTTTATTTATTTATTTATTTATTTATTCACTCACTCACTTATTTATTTATTTGTTTGTTTGTTTATTTATTTACTCACTCACTTATTTATTTATTTATATTTATTTATTTATTTATTTATTTATTTATTTATTTATTTATTTATTTATTTATTTATTTATTTGTTTGTTTATTTAGTTATTTATTTATTTATTTATTTATGTTTATTTATTTATTTATTTGTTTGTTTGTTTCTTTATTTATTTACTCAGTCACTTATTTATTTGTTTGTTTGTTTATTTATTTATTTACTCACTCACTTATTTATT
>JAJSOF020000013.1:170889166-171031780 GCA_025594305.2 Periplaneta americana | reverse complement strand
AATAAGGGTGTAATTGTTCGTTTTATTTGAACTCTTGTATCAGTGAAATGTGGTGAGTCAGTGAAGTTATCGTTTTACAGTGCAGTGAATAGTTCCGATCAGTGATAATTTATAGTGTCAATGAAATGTGTTCTACAATGTCAGTGAAATGTGTTATATAGTGTCAGTGAAATGTGTCATAGTGACAGTACAGTGAGTGAGATGAGAGTAAAGTGAAAGATTATTATTAGTACCAATGTGAAACTTATGTAGTATATATATATATATATATATATATATATATATATATAATTTAATTTCTTCCTGTAACCACTACAGGTTGCCATCGACAAAGAGTACCATGATACAATAGAGTAAAAGCCTTGAGGCTTAGTGATAAATTGTTGTTAGATTGAAAAATAAACAATTTGAATTATATTGAAACACATGATATTAAACGAAGTAACGTCAAGGAGGTGCGAATTAGTCATGGTCCATATCTATGATGCCTGAAAATAGCTATTGAGCCTTTGAGTGCTGCAATTGTTAGATCTCTTAAAATACAGGTTGTAATGTAAAATTAGGTTCACTTATTAATTAGGCTACTTTATGTATTATTATTAATTGTAAAGGCCCATTCACAATAAAAATTAAACATAACGTAAACATTAACATAAGCACATAAACATATGCCACAAACTTAAGTAGCCAAGGCCCATTCACAATGAAAATTAAACATAAAGTAAACATAACACGTGTGTGGAAACAAACATACCGAATCAACAAAACTACAGAATCTATTACATAAAAATGGAGAATTGCACAATGACTGACGATGTAGCTATTCAATTTATGTTTCTAATAACTACAATGACATCAGTATATGGCTTTCAATACTTGAAATCAAAGAAACGGAGATGTAAAAAACGATGGTGGATTCATCCATTGAATCAGAGAAGAATACAACAGGGGACTTTTATAATCACATTCACATACTAATATATTTTGAAACACCAATACTTTGAACTATAAAATAATGTTAGCTATAAAATGATTTAACTAATACCTACCTTCAGAATTCATTTCCTGTGCTATTTTTTCCCATACATTCTCTTTTAATGTAATATCTTTGTATGTTTTATGTTTGTTGTCGTATAGACAAGGGTTTTCTTGGTATAAAATAATCAACTTTTCGTCATATGATTCCAGGTTGCGCGCCTAGATATCATCACGCCCAATAGATCAAAATATTGCTTGTAGGCAAAGCCCATGAGATGTTAAACAAAAAGTGAAAACACGCTTTCCGCTTGTGTACTGTTTCCAAATCGCATAAACATAAGCATGAAAGTTTGGAGTTTGCAAACTTTCATGTTAACGTCTTATGATTAAGATTAAGTTTATGCTTATGTAATTCATTGTGAATGCTTTCATTAAATAACATGGACACAAGGTTTTATGCTTACGTTATGTTTATGTTTAATTTTCATTGTGAATGGGCCTTAAGTATTGTGTATAATAATTGTATTGTGTATTCTAATTATATTGTGTATATAATTGTATTGCTTATCTAATTGTATTGTGTATTGTTTATATTGTTTGTACCACGTCCAACGGGTACTTGCCCACTTGCAGTGTAAATAAATATACATACATACATACATACATACATACATACATACATACATACATACATACATACATACATACATACATACATACATACATTATACATGAATAATTCTATAAGGGGAGCCACCGGCGTGGCTCAGTCGGTTAAGGCCCCTGCCTGCCGGTCTGAAGTTGCGTTCGGGCGCGGGTTCGATCCCCGCTTGGGCTGATTACCAACCGTAATGTGAATGCAAGGTAGTCTATGGCGAATCCTCGGCCTCATCTCGCCAAATATCATCTCGCTATCACCAATCTCATCGACGCTAAATAACCTCGCAGTTGATACAGCGTCGTTAAATAACCAACTAAAATAAAATAAAAATCTATAAGGGGAAATTGTTAAATTGCAAATTAAAGAAGAAGTTGAAAATAGACGTGCAATTTTTCTTTGTGTTCATAAAAATGCAAAATAAAAATAAAAATTTCTAAAAATCATCAAACAAAATTGATTAGCAGTCATTTAGCTTTCATTTAAGACAAGATTTTGTTTTTCTGATACTCTTAAGAGGAGATATATAATTTTCTTTATAATACTGCATTTTTTAATGTCTTTGGCTGTACCATAAAGGGCAAAAGTGAAAATTTTGTATTTAAAAGGCTTCATACATCGGTATGAAACCATGTTAGGGAAATAGATGCTCTACTTAAAACAATATTAGAAAAGAGATTTTCTGTAGGTCCTCCCGCTTAAATAGAAATAATTAGAAAGTTAAAGATAATTTAATAATAATTTTATCGTCTTGGTCTTCATGAGAAAGTGATACTACATTAGTGAACTGATTTTTATGCCCTGATATTTCTTCAGCAATCTATGAGTCCTACAAATGCTACAGAATACACAGCGTAGCCCGATGGATTTCATTTACTAGAGATGCGTTCTTTTTTCTGTCATTAAATTAGCAACTACATTTCTTGTCACAATTCCCTGGCGTCTTCGGAAAGGCTAATTTTAAAATTTTAATATCACAGAAAATCGATTCGTAGCAAGTCATTAAGTTAAGGTTTTGCCCTTCGTCGTCCCAAGACAGCTTGATTTTATAATAGCTTTAATCAGTATTGCGAGGAGCGGCAGCCATTAAAACGGAGACAGTTAATTTAGAGTAAAGAAAAGATTAGCTTACGTTAGCAAGACAATGTCAGGCGTGTTCCTTTAAATTAAAATTTTCTTTACATTTCGTAAGCCTGCAGATCACTAATAGCTTTATTGATCCCCAAAATAAATACGCCAAAGTCATAATGCATTTGCTATTAATTGTACTTCCTACTTCAAACACACGAAATATACTGCCAGTAAATTTTTATGAAGCATGTACTTACTTAAGCTCCGTTTTGTGCCCGTGTAGACAAATGAATCATTCGTAAATGTAGTCACTTTTTTATTTCTTTGTTGTCATAGAAATCGTTGCGTAGTTTTTCCTATCATGTTGCGTGAAATCAATTAGTTTAATTTCCCTTGCTTCTGAATAAGGCTTTCATCAATATCTCCTTAAATTTTAGCAATAATTAATTCTTTATATTATCGTCGAAAGACTCATGCCATGTTTACAGTTTTCCTTGAGAAAGGTAAATGCGGTTGCTTCCCGTTGCTTTCCGCACACCACTCTGTCTTTCGCATCTTAAAAGATCCCAGGGGACCCCAGCGTGGAGGTGAGGAGAGTGGATTCAATTACTAAGGCTCTCCGGACTTCACCGAAATTCACAGCAAGAGTTAAATATCAGTTCTATCGGTTTTTTTAACATATCAGAGAACGTCAAGGATGCCCTTTATCACCTACCCTATTCTACATTGACTTGGAGGACTTAGTGAAGAACAGTTTTCAGAACATGAGGGGAGTGATAGTAGGAGGAAGAAGAATAAAATGCATAAGATTTGCTGCTGATATGATGCTAAGGGATAGCTATGCTATGAGCAGTATGGGATGAAGATAAATGCCAACAGGACGAAGACCATGGTCATAGGAAGGAAAGTAAAGAAGGTAAACTTGCGAATTCTAAATAAGGGAGTAAGGCAAGTGGACAGCTTCAAATACTTGGGGTGTACTATAAGCAGTAACATGAGCTGCTATCAGGAAGTCAAAAGGAAGATAGCAATGGCAAAGGAAGTTTTTAATAGAAAAAGGAGCATCTTCTGCGGACCTGTGGAGAAAGAACTAAGGAAGAGACTAGTAAAGTGCTTTTTTGTGCAGTGTAGCATTGTACGGGGGCAGAAATATGGACCTTAAGAGGAAGTGAAGGGAAGGATTTTAAATGTGGATGTGGACAAGGATGGAACGTGTGATATGGACAGACACAATAAGAAATGAAGCTGTGTTGGGAAGAGTGGGTGAAGAAAGAATGATGCTGAAAATAATCAGAAAGAGGAAAAGGAATTGGCTGGGTCACTGGTTGAGAAGAAACCGCCTATTAAAGGATGTACTGGGAGTAATGGTGAACGGGAGAAGATATCAGATAATGATGACATTAAGATATGTGGATCATTTGAGGAGACAAAGAGGAAGTCTGAAAATAGGAAAGACTGGAGAATGCTGGGTTTGTAGTGAAAGATTTGCTCTTGGGCAGAACATTGTGACTGAATGAATTTCTTATTTTGCTTTGTTTAATTTGTGCCAAGAATTTTGAATTAAGTCCACACCTGTGAAGTAACAGCTAGCACGTCTGGCCACGAAACCAGGTGGCCAAGGGTTCGATTCCCGGGGCAAGTTACCTGGTTGAGGTTTTTCCGGGGTTTTCCCTCAACCCAATATGAGCAAAAGCTGGGTAACTCTCGGTGCTGGACCCCGGATTCATTTCACCGGCATTATCACCTTCATCTCATTCAGACGCTAAATAACCTAAGATGTTGATAAAAAAAAGGTAAAGGTATCCCCGTAACATGCCATGAAGGCACATGGGGGCATGGAGGTAGAGCCCCATGTTTTCCATGACCTCGGCACTAGAATGAGGTGGTGTGGTCGGCACCACGCTCTGACCGCCTTTTACCCCCGGGAAAGACCCGGTACTCAATTTTATAGGAGGCTGAGTGAACCTCGGGACCGTTCTGAAAGTTTGGCAACGAGAAAAAATCCTGTCACCACCTGGGATCGAACCCCGGTCGCTCCAGTCCGTAGCCAGCTACAGATGTTACAGCAAAGCGCCGTAAAATAACCTACTAAAATAAAAAAAAAAAAAATAAAATATTAGAATTAACACTAGGGTAAACTAGGGTCTGTTGGACAATCGGGCATGTTGGACACTCTGTACTTTAACGTGTTACCTCGCCACTTGTGGGCACCACATTCTGCTAGAAGTCAATGACGGAAGTAGCCACGAGTGGGGCTACTTCCGTCATTGACTTCTAGCAGAATGTGGTGCCCACAAGTGGCGAGGTAACACGTTAAAGTACAGAGTGTCCAACATGCCCGACTGTCCAACAGACCCTAGTTTACCCTATTCTTAAGAGGAAATTATGTATGTATGTATGTATGTATGTATGTAAATGTTAAATGTTATGTTTTATTTAACGACGATCGCAACTGCAGAGGTTATATCAGCGTCGCCGGATGTGCCGGAATTTTGTCCCGCAGGAATTCTTTTACATACCAGTAAATCTACTGACATGAGCCTGTCGCATTTAAGCACACTTAAATGCCATCGACGTGGCCCGGGATCGAAGCCGCAATCTTGGGCATAGAAGGCCAGCGCTATACCAACTCGCCAACCAGGTCGACTGTATGTATGTATGTATGTATGTATGTATGTATGTATGATTGTATGCATGTATCCACTGCCTACCCCCTTCACTTTACGTGATTCGGGTTCCGCATATTGCGGACATATGGCAGAACTGTGACCCAATTTCTAGATGTACAAAACTTTGGCGGGCCACACTGTATATGATGTGTATCTGTGGAGAGTTATGTCGTGTACTAGGGTGAGTGTATGTGTAAGTGTAGTGTCTGGAATGAGTGATGACGATGAAGATGAGGAAGGGAGAAGGGTAAACTCTTAGCACGTAGCTACTCCTGTCGATTAGCACCAAGGGAGAAGCCAGGCTTAACGTCCCGACCCGTCGGACGAATCACTATCAACAGTGACATATGCCTTCTCTTCATATGCACTGTGGAGAGATTTGAAATTTAACCCAGGCGTATTGGTACACAATTTAGTGATTAGAACTTGTGCACCGCCATCTCTCCTAGTTCCGAGGTAGAAATTTTAGATGAAAATTTCTGACCCCGCTGGGAATCGAATCCTGGCCGGCAAGTCTGGAGGCAGACGCCCTACCACAGAGCCAACTCGGCGGACTGTTAATCAATATCAATAACAGTCTTGGTTTAGGCCTCCAGGCCTGTTCCGCTTCCAGAAGAAAGTTGATCTTTCCATCTTTTCCTTGGTCTTCCGATGTCTCGTTTTCCATGAGGTGTATAGTCCAATAGTCTCTTGGGTAACCTATTGTTGGGCATTCTTAATACATGTTCATACCAGTTGTTGAGGTAAGATTCTATAGTGTCCGTAATGGCGGTGATATTCAATTCTGCTCGGATGTCAGCGTTCCTTTTATGGTCGTAAAGAGTACATCCTGCAAGAGGTCTTAGCAATCGCATTTCAGCAGCTTCTATTCTTCGAAGTTGTCCTTTCGTTAATCACCATGTCTCTGATTCATATAATAATGCCGGGACTGCCATAACTTTATAGAATATCGAAATTGTTTCTGGTCGAACTTTCTTTAATAGAGTTGATTTGATTGTCCTTAACAGTTGCTGAAATTTGGCAAGTTTAATATCTACGTCCCTGGAGTTTATATAAGAAAGACTGCAGCCAAGATAGTTGAATGTGTTGACTTGTTCTATACAATTATTATTGACTAGCCTGTACCGTGCGCTCCGCTGCACCCGTTAGAAATAAATATAAAGTAATTACATAATTAAAATAGGACATTTGATCCAGGGAACATTCGTGTTTGATATAAGGATAAATCGTTTATTATGTTACTTAATTTAAATTGTATTTGCATAATTAAAATGCGATCATTTTGATCCAGAGGCCACTCATTTGGTCATAAAAATTATTTTAGGAAATATAGGAAACGAATGTACAGAATAGCCTATCAAGTTTTCTGTGCGTAAGAAGCTATTTTAATCTTACCTGTCCTCGATTCACTCAGAAGTTACTGTAATAACATTATAGCATTATGTCCATCTAGAGAAACTACACTTTCCAATGGTGAATTAATAATTAATTATACAAATCGGTTAATTTATCTTCTGATATTACTTCATTCAAACACAGAAACATTATCTGTAGCTATCTTTCATAGCTTTCGATTGTTGCTGTCCAAGGCCCCTTATAGATGAAGTCATTTGTTTTTTAATTCATTACACGGCCTTAGATGGCAGTTATTTTAATTTTAAAACTCATTTATCTCATTAAATATCAGTCCTATCAAAATTTTTCAAGGAATAAAACTTATCGGAAATTATTGTTAAAGAAACGTTTGTCATGTAACTTTTTCACAAAAATCAATAATAAGCGAGATATTTCGATTTATTTAATTCAGGCCCCCTTATAACCCCCTTTTAAATAATGTATTTTGAATGCCATATAGCCTAAAATCTAAGATACAACGAACTTAATTTATATTCCAATTTTCATCGAAATCCGTTCAGCCATTATCGCTTGAAAAGGTAACAAACATACAGACAGACAGACATACAAAAATTTCAAAAAAGCGATTTTCGGTTTCAGGGTGATTAATTATATATGTTAGGACCAATTATTTTTGGAAAATCGAAAATTACCAGAAAAATTTCGGCTACAGATTTATTATTAGTATAGATTACAATTTTGGATCTTATATGGTTCTTTCCTTGGAAGGCCATGATTCTGGTTATGTTCATAGAGGTTTCCAAATTATAATTTTTTGCTAGCTTGTATAGTGTGTGTATTGCTCTTTGTAAGTTGTCTTCAGAATTTGCTAAGATTATCTGGTCATCTGCGTAAAGTAATGTGTTAAGGGGAAGTTGTCAATCATAAAATTTGTGAGCAATTCGTTTTCCCAATTTTTGATAATGTTATTTATAGAGAGTGATTTATATAGAACTGACACATTTCTTTCATTAATTGTTTCAAAACGAATTGTGCTAGCGACAACTTATTATACCTAAAATGTAGAGGAATTTTGGGAGATTATTTACCTCTATAGCAAATGTTTTCCGGCGTTGTCAAATCCGGAGATCTCGGTGGCTACAGGTTCCTGGAAATTATTCGGTCGTCACATAACCGGATAAATGGAACATGCTTCATCTGTGAACCATGTGATGGACAATATGGCAGGATTTTGCACAATGAACGTCTGAAACCAACAGCAGAATGTTCTGGAGTTTCGATTCCTTGTCACTAGATGCGCAGATGTTTATGTTTTATTCCTATTGTTGGCAGCTGTTTTCGACATTTTGTGTCAACGTGAAAATGCAGTACACATTAAATCAACGACTCTTCCTTGTGAAGCAATACTGGATTACGAATTCAATTACAGCTACTCAAAGGGCATACCAGAGAGAATTTGGTGTTCGCAATCCTCCCAAAAGAAACAGAATACTGGGACTGGTAAACAAATTGGAAACAACTGGATCTCTGGTGAGTGAAAAGGGCAAGCATCGTTCATCTAGGCTTCCCACGGTTGTTGTTGACGTAAGAGCACGACTGGAGCAGTCACCCAAAAAATCATTAAGACGTTTGTCGCAGGAGACAGGGTACACCTACTCAATGTGTCAGAGAGCCTAAAGCCATATAGGGTAACGGTTGTTCATCAGCTACAGGAACCAGATAAGGATAAAAGATTGAATTATTGTCGTTGGTTTCAGACGTTCATTGTGCAAAATCCTGCCATATTGTCCATCACATGGTTCACAGATGAAGCATGTTCCATTTATCCGGTTATGTGACGACCGAATAATTTCCAGGAACCTGTAGCCACCGAGATCTCCGGATTTGACAACGCCGGAAAACATTTGCTATAGAGGTAAATAATCTCCCAAAATTCCTCTACATTTTAGGTATAATAAGTTGTCGCTAGCACAATTCGTTTTGAAACAATTAATGAAAGAAATGTATCAGTTCTATTATAAACCACTCTGTATAAATATTAAATAAGGTGGGTGACATTGGGCAGCCTTGCCTTACTCCTTGATTTATTGTTGTAGCTTCCTTGCTTAAAGTGTTATTTACTTTCAATTTGATTTTTGTGTTTTTGTACATATTCTTGATTGTGTAAATTAAATTTTGGGGTATGTTAATGATTGCAATAATAGTTCACAGAATAAGAGAAACATGTGTATACGGAGAAAGGGCGGTAATATCTTTATAACCTGTGACTCTTATGTACTATACAAGAGGATAAAGTTCTGTCCTCTTTAATTAAAATCGTAGGATATGCAGGATTATCCCCTACGTGTCCAGTCCCGACCACTGAATAAATCTGACGCCCTTCCTTTAATTAAAAAATGCAATCACAACAATATTCTCGCTTGCTCGGAGGAGGGCTGTAAATCCTCCCGCGATGCACGCCGGGTAACATAACGCCGGGGGAGTGAGGAAGATGACTTTCTCGAAGAATGTGTAATAGGCTCGTAATTTTTTCCTCCCTCATATCTCTGCATACTTGAGTTCCTTTCATACATCGCGTGAACCACAAAATGGTTGTAGGCTCATTCTGTTTACACATTTCTACAAAGCCAGTTTTTTTATCTTTATATTCTGTATCTGCACCCTGAGGGTATGTAATAAATAGAGATACGTCAACTGTTTGTCTACTAAACTGTGTAACTGGCCCTTGTGTTTGTCAATTATTCGTCTTCATCTCAAAGGAATGCACATGTGTGTGTTTTCTTGTATTTTATCTCACTGTACCTGCTTCATGCTCACCAGGGGATGCGGATACTTGCGAATGTCTAGTCTAGTGTCAATAAAAATAATCATACTACAGATGTGTAGGTGGAAATACAGGATGTAACTAAAATGTATGTCAAAATTTTAGGATCTTATTCCTCTCATATAGAGGATGAAAAAATGTTGAATTTCCTTTTTACAGTACAACTATATTCATCAACTCAACTCTTAAAATAAACATTTAAAATCACGGAGCAAAAAAAAAAAAAAAAAAATGATGCATCAGCTACCAATGTATAATAATAACAGTATAACAGTATAATGTATAATAATAACAGTATCTATATATATAATTTGAACTGGTAATGGAAATTTTCGCTCTAGAATATGCCATTAGGAAAGTTCAGGATAACAGGCAGGGTTTGGAATTGAACGGGTTACATCAGCTTCTTGTCTATGCAGATGACGTGAATATGTTAGGAGAAAATACACAAACGATTAGGGAAAACACGGAAATTTTACTTGAAGCAAGTAAAGCGATCGGTTTGGAAGTAAATCCCGAAAAGACGAAGTATATGATTATGTCTCGTGACCAGATTATTGTACGAAATGGAAATATAAAAATTGCAGATTTATCCTTCAAAGAGGTGGAAAAATTCAAATATCTTGGAGCAACAGTAACAAATATAAATGACACTCGGGAGGAAATTAAACGCAGAATAAATATGGGAAAAGCGTGTTATTATTCGGTTGAGAAGCTCTTATCATCCAGTCTGCTGTCCAAAAATCTGAAAGTTAGAATTTATAAAATAGTTATATTACCGGTTGTTCTGTATGGTTGTGAAACTTGGACTCTCACTCTGAGAGAGGAACATAGGTTAAGGGTGTTTGAGAATAAGGTGCTTAGGAAAATATTTGGGACTAAGCGGGATGAAGATACAGGAGAATGGAGAAAGTTACACAACACAGAACTGCACGCATTGTATTCTTCACCTAACATAATTAGGAACTTAAAATCCAGACGTTTGAGATGGGCAGGGCATGTAGCACGTATGGGCGAATCCAGAAATGCATATAGAGTGTTAGTTGGGAGACCGGAGGAAAAAGACCTGTAGGGAGGCCGAGACGTAGATGGGAGGATAATATTAAAATGGATTTGAGGGAGGTGGGGTGTGATGATAGAGACTGGATTAATCTTGCACAGGATAGGGACCGATGGCGGGCTTATGTGAGGGCGGCAATGAACCTTCGGGTTCCTTAAAAGCCATTTGTAAGTAAGTAAGTAATGGAAATTACGGGAAAACGGCTGAACGGATTTTAATAAATGGCCCCTCACTTTGAAGCTTGGAACCCAAAGTTTTTCGGAAAAGTAGTAGTTTTCAACGAAATGTCAATTTTCCTACATAATTTTCCTATTTTCCAAAATCCATCTGTTGTCAGTTTTGAGAACTAATTTTATCGAATCACGGCCGACTTGATTGAATTTCAGAACAAAACACAAACTACAATAAACAATAGGCTATTACACGAAGGCCATGACCTGCAGGATTGCCGACATATTTAGAGCTCAATTCAATTTGTTATTAAAAACTGATTCTGCAGTGTATAATTTTCTGAGTACAGCTGTGTATTGGATATTCAAATCTACGGAACTTGAGGTGGTTTTATGACATTATTACCATTAGAAATTAAATATTATTATAGTTAATATCATGATGCATCTATTTTTCATTAATTGTACATAATATTGATGCTATATTGATGACATGAAAGTGAAACGTTTTGAGGTTATGTAAGTAAATGTAGAGAATATCTTAATTTAGATCTTCATTTCTATAATTTACTGAGTGGCTGCTATATATATAACTACAAAACTTAAGTAAGATAATAATATTGTTATTAAAAATCAAATATTTTTGTACTTATTAGCCCAGGGGGTTTTGTGTCTTTTCATATACTTAATGGCGGTGTAGTGTAGATATTGATATGTACCATTGTCTTCGGTATTGGCTCGAGAGAGCCTAAGGAAAGTTCAAAAGGTATTACGTACTGACAAAATAAGAGGCCTAGAAAATGTTGTAGTCTCCAGATCATTTCAGCAAGATCTCTTAGTAGGATAAAATGATTTTACGCTCTACATTTCCAGTTCTACATGCAGCAGCTATACGAAAATGCTATTGTTTGAAAGCTTAGGAAACCTGACTTTTTAACTTTCGCTTACAATCCACAATGACCTGAAATAGCTACTGCTATCGTCCTGACATTGATATTTGCGTTTTCGCGTTGAAACTCAAAAACTGAAGTTGGATAGGTTCAAGAAAAAGTATTTGACCTAAAAAATCCATTCAGAGGGAGTATGTTTCATTATTATGGAAGCAAATAACTATCAAAAAGACAAGTATTCTTCATTGAAAATAAATCTAAAACATTTTTATTTGAAGGTCTAACGAACTTAGTTTGCAGCAGCATTTGCTGCACAAGCCCCTAGTATAAGTATAACGCACGGACTTAATTTAAATACAAGTAAATCGCAGGCAATCTTAATAGAACATCAAAGATCAAAGTGTGACAAACAAAATTTGCCACCGATAATTGTAAATAATACTACTATTACATACAGCTCGACTGTGAAGAACCTTGGCATTTATATGGATTGTCACCTGGAATGGAATGAACAAGTGAATCACACTTCCAAAATAATATTTTCTATTATTCACTCATTAAAGCGACTGAAGCACTTTCTTCCCGATAAATTAAAATTAATCCTTGTACAAACACTCGTGATGCCACACTTTGACTACTGCGATATTATATTAAGTAACCTAAATGCAAATTTGAGCAGCAGGCTACAACGTGTGCATAATGCGTGCGTCCGTTATATTTGTAATATTCGTAAGTATGATCATGTTTCCCCGTCTTTCCAAACTCTGTCTTGGCTAAGGCTAAGCGATCGACGAGCCCTGCATTCTCTTGTTCTCTTATTTCAAATTCTGCGCACCGCTACCCCAATCTATTTGGCTTCTCGTTTTCTAAATGTATCCGCATATCATCAGGTAAGTACAAGATCTCATCAGAACAATTTACTCATTATACCCTACCACAAGACATCTTTATATTCTTCATCTGATACGGTTTCAGTTGCTAGAAATTGGAACTCGCTTCCGAGTGATATAAGGGGTTGTTGGACAATAACTTCATTTAGGTCAAAATTACATAAATTCTAACTTAACAGATTAATTGCTGATTAATATTTGCTACTTATAATGAAACTAACATCTGTCCATTCTTATTATTATCATTAATTTCTATAAATAGATTTACAAAACCTCTAATGGCAATCTATTTATTTACTTACTTACTTACAAATGGCTTTTAAGGAACCCGAAGGTTCATTGCCGCCCTCACATAAGCCCGCCAGCGGTCCCTATCCTGTGCAAGATTAATCCAGTCTCTATCATCATACCCCACCTCCCTCAAATCCATTTTAATATTATCCTCCCATCTACGTCTCGGCCTCCCTAAAGGTCTTTTTCCTCCGGTCTCCCAACTAACACTCTATATGCATTTCTAGATTCGCCCATACGTGCTACATGCCCTGCCCATCTCGAACGTCTGGATTTAATGTTCCTAATTATGTCAGGTGAAGAATACAATGCGTGCAGTTCTGTGTTGTGTAACTTTCTCCATTCTCCTGTAACTTCATCCCGCTTAGCCCCAAATATTTTCCTTAGCACCTTATTCTCAAACACCCTGAACCTATGTTCCTCTCTCAGAGTGAGAGTCCAAGTTTCACAATCATACAGAAGAACCGGTAATATAACTGTTTTATAAATTCTAACTTTCAGATTTTTGGACAGCAGAGTCATGCTTTTGAATGTGTAATCGCAATCTATACTAATAATAAATCTGTAGCCGAAATTTTTCTGGTAATTTTCGATTTTCCAAAAATAATTGATCCTAACATATATAATTAACCACCCTGAAACCGAAAATCGCTTTTTGAAATTTTTGTTTGTCTGTCTGTCTGTCTGTATGTTTGTTACCTTTTCACGCGATAATGGCTGAACGGATTTCGATGAAAATTGGAATATAAATTATGTTCGTTGATTTTAGGCTATATAGCATTCAAAATACATTATTTAAAAGGGGGGTTATAAGGGGGCCTGAATTAAATAAATCGAAATAACTCGCTTATTATTTATTTTTGTGAAAAATATTACATAACAAAAGTTTCTTTAAAAATAATTTGCGATAAGGTTTATTCCTTGAAAAATTTGATAGGACTGATATTTAATAAGATAAATGAGTTTTAAAATTAAAATAACTGCCATCTAAGGCCGTATAATGAAATAAAAAAAAATGACTTCGTCTATAAGGGGCCTTGGACAGCAACAATCGAAAGCTATGAAAGATAGCCTACAGAGAATGTTTCTGTGTTTGTATGAAGTAATATCGGAAGCTAAATTAACCGATTTGTATAATTAATTATTATTTCACCATTGGAAAGTGCAGTTTCTCTAGATGGACATAATTCTATAATGTTATTACAGTACCTTCTGAATAATATAATATAATATAATATAATATAATATAATATAATATAATATAATATAATATAATATAATATAATATAATATAATATAATATAATATAATATAATATAATATAATATAATATAAAATAATATAATATAGTACAATATAATATAATATATGTAATGTAATATTATATAATATAATTTTAAGTTATTTGAAGGGTTCAGAACCATAGTGGGCCAAACGCCATTTAATGAATACGTAGAAAATAAGGGTTAAAATTAAGTTATTACCATAATTCAATGGAAACATGTAACAAATAAAATAAACTATACACATTAAGTCTAAATGATGTCAATGTTCATTAAACTATGGTTGCATGTAATAAAAATTAAGAAACATGTTAAAGGAATTGTCATTGCACCAAATGAGTGTCTCTGGACCAAAATGATCGCATTTTAATTATTTGGATGCAATTTAAATTAAGTAACATATTAAACGATTTATACTTCTATCAAACACGAATGTTCCCTGGATCAAATGTCATATTTTAATTATGTAATTACTTTATATTTATTTCTAACGGGTGCAGCGGAGCGCACGGGTACGGCTAGTTACATTAATATTCTCATTATAGAAATATATTTTAGATTTATATATTTTTTTCTCCCTGTGACATATTAAATTAATTTTCATCATTTGACTAGCTGTCTCAAATCTTAAATTAATTATAATTGATTGAATTAAATTAGCTCATAAATTAAATTACTATTTTACCTTATAGGTTTATCTAAATTTAAATAAATAAATATGTAGTCTACTAGTCTTTAAAACTTACCTGAAGAATATAGCTGGAGAACCTTTTAAGTGTAGTGTAAATATTCTTAATTTAAATATGTATTGTATTGATTAAGGCTGGTTGAGTGGAAGAGAAGGCCTTATGGCCTTAAATCTGAAAGCGAAAATAAAACATTATTATTATTATTATTATTATTATTATTATTATTATGATTATTATTATTATTATGATTATTATTATTATTATTATTATTATTATTATTATTATTATTATTATTATTATTATTATTGTTATAACTACAGATCTCATTCATATATATACAATTCCGCTTATATGTATGATACGGTACACTATCGAAAAAAAAAAAAAAACTTAGCATAGGCCTACCACATGAAAAAGTCATTATTTAGGCCGTGCAGTGTTGGTGACTTTTGGTAGGACCTCATGTTCTTCCAACTTGCGCATTAAGAAAACGATATTATAGGAACTATAAGAAGAGTAAATGACTCGATAAAACATTATCCAAGACTGAAATAAATGTTGGAAAGGAGAAAGACAATAAATTATAATTAACATAACAGATTGACAGCACGTGCTTGACATAGAATTATCACAAAAAGACTAAAATTCGTAACATTCGCGTGATGAAGTTATACTAACACCTGATTCCGAGTACTTAATCACTAAATACCTCCCACATGTCTCGACCGTTATTTGGGCTGCCTATGCAAAAATGAACAGCTTAAGTCAAACAACCATTACATGAATGTGGCCGTAAATTCCTGTTACATTTTACTACTACATTAATTATAAATCTGCATTGGTCTGTAAACTGAAATTGTTTAATGTCCATATATTTGTAACCATAAGCACCCTAGGCACTTTACGATTTCAATTCTGGAAACAATACGATTCAATTTAGCGTGGTAATTTTGACATAACTAAAATGGTAGTGATTGAAATGAACAATATGAAAATCAAACCATGCAAAATAACTGATAATAATGATTGCAACGTACTACATGAAACTAAAATTACAGAAATACCTAAAAGCATCAAATATTAAATTCTAGTATACAAACTACGATTTTATTCTACGAGGCAACTAGCAATATTATTAACATGAAAACGAGAAAATACACAAAACAAAAATAACATTAGAACTCAGTGCAGTACATATTACAAATTAACATTATTTATTTATTTATGTATTTATTTATTTATTTAATTAATTCATTCATTCATTTATTTACTTATTTATTTATTTATTTATTTACTTATTTATTTATTTAGTTATTTATTTACTTATTTACTTAATTATTTCCTTATTTATTTACTTGTTTATTTATTTGTTTGTTTGTTTCTTTGTTTGTTTATTTGTTTATTTGTTTATTTGTCTGTCTGTCTATCTATCTATCTATCTATCTATCTATCTATCTATCTATCTATCTATCTATCTATCTATCTATCTATCTATCTATCTATCTATCTATCTATCTATCTATCTATCTATCTATCTATCTATCTATCTATCTATCTATCTATCTATCTATCTATCTATCTATCTATCTATCTATCTATCTATCTATCTATCTATCTATCTATCTATCTATCTATCTATCTATCTATCTATCTATCTATCTATCTATCTATCTATCTATCTATCTATCTATCTATCTATCTATCTATCTATCTATCTATCTATCTATCTATCTATCTATCTATCTATCTATCTATCTATCTATCTATCTATCTATCTATCTATCTATCTATCTATCTATCTATCTATCTATCTATCTATCTATCTATCTATCTATCTATCTATCTATCTATCTATCTATCTATCTATCTATCTATCTATCTATCTATCTATCTATCTATCTATCTATCTATCTATCTATCTATCTATCTATCTATCTATCTATCTATCTATCTATCTATCTATCTATCTATCTATCTATCTATCTATCTATCTATCTATCTATCTATCTATCTATCTATCTATCTATCTATCTATCTATCTATCTATCTATCTATCTATCTATCTATCTATCTATCTATCTATCTATCTATCTATCTATCTATCTATCTATCTATCTATATCTATCTATCTATCTATCTATCTATCTATCTATCTATCTATCTATCTATCTATCTATCTATCTATCTATCTATCTATCTATCTATCTATCTATCTATCTATCTATCTATCTATCTATCTATCTATCTATCTATCTATCTATCTATCTATCTATCTATCTATCTATCTATCTATCTATCTATCTATCTATCTATCTATCTATCTATCTATCTATCTATCTATCTATCTATCTATCTATCTATCTATCTATCTATCTATCTATCTATCTATCTATCTATCTATCTATCTATCTATCTATCTATCTATCTATCTATCTATCTACCTACCTACATACCTATCTATCTATCTATCTATCTATCTATCTATCTATCTATCTATCTATCTATCTATCTATCTATCTATCTATCTATCTATCTATCTATCTATCTATCTATCTATCTATCTATCTATCTATCTATCTATCTATCTATCTATCTATCTATCTATCTATCTATCTATCTATCTATCTATCTATCTATCTATCTATCTATCTATCTATCTATCTATCTATCTATCTATCTATCTATCTATCTATCTATCTATCTATCTATCTATCTATCTATCTATCTATCTATCTATCTATCTATCTATCTATCTATCTATCTATCTATCTATCTATCTATCTATCTATCTATCTATCTATCTATCTATCTATCTATCTATCTATCTATCTATCTATCTATCTATCTATCTATCTATCTATCTATCTATCTATCTATCTATCTATCTATCTATCCATCCATCCATCCATCCATCCATCCATCCATCCATCCATCCATCCATCCATCCATCCATCCATCCATCCATCCATCCATCCATCCATCCATCCATCCATCCATCCATCCATCCATCCATCCATCCATCCATCCATCCATCCATCCATCCATCCATCCATCCATCCATCCATCCATCCATCCATCCATCCATCCATCCATCCCATCTATCTATCTATCTATCTATCTACCTACCTACCTACCTACCTACCTATCTACCTACCTATCTACCTACCTACCTACCCACCTACCCACCCACCCACCAACCCACCCACCCACCCACCCACCCACCCACCCACCCACCCACCTACCTATCTATCTAAAGCTGTGAACATAACAGGGCAACCAATTACAATGTTCACTTATATCTACGATATTGATTGTTAAATACAAAACATAAGATGACGAAGACAATCTAATGATATACCGGTAAATACAAGAAACATAAAAAAATATATAAACATATAAGTAACAACAAAGTCAAAAGAAAGTAAATATAAATCTTAAAACAAAGTTAATGTGAATGCAATAATAATCTTAATAAAACGATAATCTTAATACAACAATAATGTTAATACAGAACAACAGAATGGAATATAAGCTATATCATTTTCAGAAATGTATTACAACTGTGTTTGAATTGCTTAACACTCAGGGACGAAAAGAAAGAAAGTCATTTACTTAATGCTTTTAAGGAACCCGGAGGTTCATTGCCATCCTCACATAAGTTCGCCATCGGTCCCTATTCTGAGCAAGATTAATCCAATCTCTAAAATCATATCCCACCTCCCTCAAATCCAATAGAGAATGTTAATGTAATTAATAATATGATTAAAAAATAATACAGTAATAATTGAAGACCTCCCCAGAATAAGGGTGTAACCTACAAATCTGTATTACATGTTTCAGGAGAAGGGAAATAGTTTCAGGGAAATATTTCATTAGCCCTATATTTACTACCTGATCCATTTGATTAAGCAAGGATACAGGTTTATTCAGTATTGAATGCAATGATTTCGTTTTATAAATGTACAGTATATTTGAAAATTATTTTTTCACCGAAGTCACATATTTTATTAGTTTGATGTGACATCCTTTTTACGAGTAGGTCTCCAAGTAATAAATAATTTGCATACATTTTAAATCAGTATTCGGTTTTCGTATTTCGTAGTAATTATTTCATGTGGTCAAACAAAACACATTTATTTTTAGATTAGGCCTCATGAATCATAAATTATTATTTAGCGAAACTAATTAATTTCATGTTGCCAGACAAAATACATTTTAATATTATATGAATCATAAATGAATAAATAATATTAATTAGACAACCTATTGTTTCTGTACACAACATTGTGATTTTGACTAGTTTGGTGATACCTATTAACAGTAGGCAATGTTGAAAATATTAGCTTTCGGACTATTCTTCTAAATCGCACTATATATTTATGGACATATAATAATAATAATAATAATAATAATAATAATAATAATAATAATGATAATAATAATAATATATTAAAATCAACAAGGAGCATCCTAAATTAAATGAAGCACGATCACTTAAAACAACATTTAGATTAAATCTAATAAGTATCTTAACCCTAAGTTCGAACTAAAACCCATGAGTAGGCCTATATGTTCATAAATGCACAAAAAATACCTTTCAACACTACTGTCATATCCCTGTCAACTCACTCACTGCACTGGTACTACGACACATTTCACTGATACTATCCTGATTTCACTAACACTACAAAAACATTTCACTGTCCAAATACTTTGCTCTACCGCTAGAAACAATAAAACTTCACTGACACAACATACTTCGCTAACACAGCATACTTCACTGACACAACACACTTCTTCACTGATACAACACTTCAAATAACAAAACATCAATTACACCCTTTAAATAGTGTGCATAATACACTACCTCTATTAGTAAAGTCCTTAAGCCTATTTTAAATACATTTTTGGTTATTGGTAAAGCCTTTAGTAAGTCTGCAGGTAAAGCATTCCAATCCCTGATAGTACGATTGAGAAAAGAAAACTTTCCAGTGTTCGTCCTCTGTCTTCTTTCCCTCAATTTATATGAGTGGTCGTTCCTTGAAGAGTAATTTGGCGGCTGCAACCTATTTTTTATGTCTCTCAAGGCAGGCTCAACTCTGTATGTTTTGAACATTGCACATAATCGAATTCGCGTTCTCCTGTCCGTGAGTGTGTCCCATTTTAATGGTGAATTATTACGACAACGCTTGACAGCCCGTTTTTGAATCTTTTCCAGTGTCTTAATATGTTCTAATCTGTAAGGATCCCAACATGCAGCACCATATTCCATTACTGGACGACCTGTTATTATTGTTGTTATTGTTATTATTATTGCTATTTTTATTATTTCGTTTTTTTCGTAACAAGCTGTTTTTTACGGTGATGGGTTGTTAGCCCTTCGCCCAACCCCCAAGCTGGAGGACCACCCATCATCGGCTGTCCGCGACTGCTTATTCAATATATTCACAGCAACCCTCCATATCTGGAGGCCATAATGATTATGTCTCGTGACGAGAATATTGTACGAGATGGAAATATAAAATTGGAAATATATCTTTTGAAGAGGTGGAGAAGTTCAAATATCTTGGAGCAACAATAACAAATATAAATGACACTAAGGAGGAAATTAAACACAGAATAAATATGGGAAATGCCTGTTATTATTCGGTTGAGAAGCTTTTATCATCCAGTCTGCTGTCAAAAAAACTAAAAGTTAGAATTTATAAAACAGTTATATTACCGGTTGTTCTTTATGGTTGTGAAACTTGGACTCTCACTTTGAGAGAGGAACAAAGGTTAAGGTTGTTTGAGAATAAGGTGCTTAGGAAAATATTTGGGGCTAAGAGGGATGAAGTTACAGGAGAATGGAGAAAGTTACACAACGCAGAACTGCACGCATTGTATTCTTCACCTGACATAATTAGGAACAATAAATCCAGACGTTTGAGATGGGCAGGGCATGTAGCACGTATGGGCGAATCCAGAAATGCATATAGAGTGTTAGTTGGGAGCCCGGAAGGAAAAAGACCTTTAGGGAGGCCGAGACGTAGATGGGAAGATAATATTAAAATGGATTTGAGGGAGGTGAGATATCATGATAGAGACTGGATTAATCTTGCTCAGGATAGGGACCAATTGCGGGCTTATGTGAGGGCGGCAATGAACCTCCGGGTTCCTTAAAAGCCAGTAAGTAAGTAAATAATTAAGCAAGTAAGTATTACTGTGTTTTATTATTATTATTATTATTATTATTATTATTATTATTACTACTACTACCACTACTACTACTACTACTACTACTACTACTACTACTACTACTACTACTACTACTAATGTTATTATAATTGTTTGTATACATGTGAAGTCTATTTAGTGTAATATGTAACTAGTCGGCGATGATGCATTGGAGGAGGAAAGGAACTGGCCACCCTACCCCATTATCTCCTGACCTAGTTGCCTCATAAGTGGTGCCTGATATCTGTTGTGAAATTCAGACCTGTCTTCAGAGAGTTAAGAAACAACTGTTGTTATTATTATTATTGCTATTATTATTATCATTATTATTATTACTATTATTACTACTACTACTACTACACCTACTACTACTAATGTTATTATAATTATTATTATTATTATTATTATTATTATTATTATTATTATTATTATTATTGCTATGATTATCATTATTATTATTATTACTATTATTACTACTACTACTATTACTATTACTACTACTACTACTATTACTACATCTACTACTACTATTACTACACCTACTACTACTAATGTTATAATAATAATAATAATAATAATAATAATAATAATAATACTTACTTACTTACTTACTTACAAATGGCTTTTAAGGAACCCGAAGGTTCATTGCCGCCCTCACATAAACCCGCCAGCGGTCCCTATCCTGTGCAAGATTAATCCAGTCTCTATCATCATACCCCACCTCCCTCAAATCCATTTTAATATTATCCTCCCATCTACGTCTCGGCCTCCCTAAAGGTCTTTTTCCTCCAGTTTCCCAACTAACACTCTATATGCATTTCTGGATTCGCCCATACGTGCTACATGCCCTGCCCATCTCAAACGTCTGGATTTAATGTTCCTAATTATGTCAGGTGAAGAATACAATGCGTGCAGTTCTGTGTTGTGTAACTTTCTCCATTCTCCTGTAACTTCATCCCGCTTAGCCCCAAATATTTTCCTAAGCACCTTATTCTCAAACACCCTGAACCTATGTTCCTCTCTCAGAGTGAGAGTCCAAATTTCACAACCATACAGAACAACCGGTAATATAACTGTTTTATAAATTCTAACTTTCAGATTTTTGGACAGCAGACTGGATGATAAGAGCTTCTCAACCGAATAATAACACGCATTTCCCATATTTATTCTGCGTTTAATTTCCTCCCGAGTGTCATTTATATTTGTTACTCTTGCTCCAAGATATTTGAATTTTTCCACCTCTTCGAAGGATAAATCTCCAATTTCTATATTTCCATTTCGTACAATATTCTGGTCACGAGACATAATCATATACTTTGTCTTTTCGGCATTTACTTCCAAACCGCTCGCTCTACTTGCTTCAAGTAAAATTTCTGTGTTTTCCTAATCGTTTGTGTATTTTCTCCTAACATATTCACGTCATCCGCATAGACAAGAAGCTGATGTAACCCGTTCAATTCCAAACCCTGCCTATTATCCTGAACTTTCCTAATGGCATATTCTAGAGCGAAGTTAAAAAGCAAACGTGATAGTGCATCTCCCTGCTTTAGCCCGCAGTGAATTGGAAAAGCATCTGATAGAAACTGACCTATACTGACTGTGCTGTATGTTTCACTGAGACACGTTTTGATAATAATGTAAGTTGGAATTTTCAAGTTAAAGAAACGATAAAAAAATCTGTTCCTCCATTCACTGTTTGAGTCGCTTGAGAAACTTCTTACCCCAGCAACTAAAACTTACCCTAGTGCAAACCCTAGTAACGCCGCACTTCGATTATTGTGACGTTTTGTTAAGTGACCTAAGTTCTGAATTGTCAGTCAAGTTACAGCGAGCTCAGAATATGTGCGTCAGATACGTGTGCAACATCCGACGGTATGATCACATATCACCATCCTTCGCAAGTCTCTCGTGGCTCCGACTTAAAGAACGTAGAACTTTACACTCTTTGTCTTTACTCTTTCGAATTCTGCACACTTCAACACCAAATTACCTTTCGTCTCGTTTCTCTTATCTATACTCTAACCACGACGTAAATACCAGATCACTTATCTGTGGCGCGCTAAGTATACCTCTTCATAGAACATCTTGTTATTCATCATCTTTTACAATATCCACCTCGCGTCAATGGAATTCCTTGTCACAAAGTATTAGGGGCTGCAAGACAATAAACACCTTTAAGAACAGCTTAAAAGATAACCTTATTAGCATTTCACTCCAATCATACTGATTTAAACTATCACTGACTACATTGTTACTTTTTTTCTTTAGACATCATCCTGATTGTGCTGTATTTTAATTGTCTCGTAATAATCTCTTTCTATTACCTAATATTATTTGAAATATATTAACATTCTATGTATTTTAGTTTAATTCTGCTACACAGTTTATTTCAGTGTTTAATTAATAGTTCATAGTATTTTGTTGTTTAATTTGTAAATAACTTTTGTATACATGTAACTCTCATCTAAATCAAATTGTTGGATTCTTTGTAAGTTCATGCATATGTATATACACTTTTGCTGGTTGAGTGGAAGAGAAGGCCTTACGGCCTTAACTCTGCCAGCTAAAATAAATCATTATTATTATTATTATTATTATTATTATTATTATTATTATTATTATTTTAATTAATCGAACTAATTTCTTGGGAATACCAAATTCAATAAGAATATCATATAATACTTCCCTCTTAACCGAGTCATATGCCTTTTTGAAATCTATGAATAACTGATATACTGTACCCTTATACTCCTATTTTTCTCCATTATCTGTCGAATACAAAAAATCTGATCAATAATCGATCTATTACGCCGAAAACCGCACTGATGATCCCCAATAATAATAATAATAATAATAATACTAATAATAATAATAATTATTATTATTATTATTATTATTATCATTGCATTTTGAAATGTTTTCCGTAGTACTTATCATTTCCCAGGGCATCGACGTGCACACCTTCTATTTCAACCTGCTCTGTACAAGAAGCGATATTGAAAAGAATGCTTAGATTTTTACCAGGGCGAGGACGTTTTGGAGGTCTGTCGTCCCCCGGTTGTGACGTGTCACTTCCGCACTTTGTAACTCGACTGTCAGGTGGTTCCCCGTTGCTTTTCATTACCTCCAGCAGAAAGCACATGACGGCGGAAATGGAACTGCGGACAGCCGGGAACGATTATATCCGCTGATATTAAAATTAGCAACTCAGAGAGAGTGAGAGAGATCCGTGTCTTCATAGACACACGTTTTATCTTTCCTTGACAACTTACAAAAAATAGCTGCATTCAGTACAGTACTACCAAGAAGAACTTCATGTCTCATGGATGAAAACACATCAAATTAAATTCATTTCTAAAGCTTCTACAGAGATTAACATTCTACACAAAAATTATCTACGTATAGAAATTGTAACTCACACAATTTTCTTTCTTTAAAAATAGAAAAAAAAAAATGCGTTCTCTTCCAGAAGATTTTCTACTCATGCCTAGCGAAGTCCCTGTGGTCACTGAGTAGTCAGCTTGTTAAGCAGGATTCGAGTCCCTGTCAGCCCTGAAATTTTTCATTGAAAACTCTATAATCACACTTTTGGCGGACAAGGTCGTAGTTGAAATTTTTCTCGGGGTTCTCCCATTTCCCCATATCAGACATATGCATAATTCCGTCAATATTTCTCCATTCCCCTTTGATTTGATTACCTAGTTGGGGTTTTTTGAGGTTTTCTCCAACCAAAAGGCAAAAACCGGGTAATCTTTTGGCGAATCCTCGGACCTCACCTCATCTCACTACATCGCGAAAAAATATTCTAAAAGAACTGCACATAATTGTAAAAATTGTAGAATATTACTAAATTGTAAAACTGTAAAAATTGTAATTGTAATATTGGAAATGTTTATACTGAACAACAATGTAATTTTATTATCTCAACAATAACTCTTCACTTTCTACAATTTAATTTCACTCCCGTCAACAATGGGATTTGCTCTCCACACAGCAACACAGCGTTCGTTATTGCACTCCACAGACGACAATGACAATTTACTTGGACTATTACGAACAACAATGAACTGTTAATCTTAACTAATATTCACAAAGCACTATTTACAACATAGAACTGGCAGTTCTCAGTTCACAGCTCGTTTGTCTTGGCTAGTTCTTCTAGCTCAGTCACTCGCGTTCACAGAATCTCGAACCCCAGACCTTCAGAGACGATCCGCTGAACTTTGAACTCAGGTCCCCCAACTGCGGTCCACTGCACTCGAACTCCGGGCTTCAGGCTCCACAGTTACGGACACAACTCAAGTCGCGCTCTGGTCTCGAAGCTGGCTTCACTGCTACACAAGACTAACTCGCTTACAGTCCAAATCTGCCTGTAACAACACTGGCTTACTGACGGGCTGACTGAATGACTGTCTCGCGTTCACTTGAGCGTCGTATTTATAACTAAGCCATAGTTTCTGGAGAGATCGCGGTCGGTCGACAGATGCCTGGAAGATAACGGATATCCAGACTTCTCTGGATCTTTCTCCTCACTCCACTGTACTCCCTGAGCAACAGCACATGCCACAGGAAGCAGATGCGCGCGCAACCTCCGCGCCGGCCGAAATACGGCCGACCTTGCACTTCCTTCTGCTGGTCGTGAGATCGAACCTCACGTGGTTGTCACAATATTGTAAAATTTTGACTTGTTCCACATCTTAAAGCTTCATTGCTCATGTAAGATCTATGGAATAAAATGAATGAATGAATTCCACATCATTCTTTGAACGTCGGTTGGCGACACACGGTGGTTGGCCTAGGAACGAGTAGGGTTGCTTGCTCGAAACCTGGGTATGCAGCGGTGTGGTTTGGGAATGCGCCTAGCTTGAGGGTTTTTTCTCTTATACGGAGGAGGGACCGGAAGGCTTACACTGCAGCCTGAAGCTTATTGTGCTTACCACTCCTATTCTGTGTATGATTCGGTAGCCGAACGGCCGCGCTCTTGTACAAGTAGGCCTACAGCACGCCGCACAGTGAACTTAATTCAGGTTATGGTATAGATGATGATGATGATGATGTCATTTAATGATGATGATATGAATCCGAGATCGCACGCCGAAAGTTATTCAGCAATTCTGCTTCAAATGGTTGAGGGAAAACCTCGGAAGAAGCCCCAAAAAAGTAACTTTTATCAACCGGGATTTGAACTCGGGCTCGTTCCTTTCACGGTCAGACGTGCTAACCGTCATTCCACAGCGGTGGACTAGCTTGAGGGTTAGCGCAATAGATCGTAAAAGGTCATAGTGTCCCCCTTCCAAATATTCCATTCCATCCCTAGCGAAGCCACATCTTTCGCCATAAAAGACGTAGTAGTAGATGGAGCTATTTTACAGTCAAACGTATATGCATGAGAATTAAATGGATAAAACGTTACGGAAGTTTCAACATCTGACGTTATATGCTTAGCAATGGCAAAGAGTTAAGTCTACTGTACATCACTTACTTAGAAATGTATGTATGTATTTATTCACACTGTAAATGGATATATAGGCTACTCGGTGGCAGTGGTAACTAATTACACTCAATAATGACAATTAATAATAAACACAATTAATAAAAAATACAATTAATAATAAATTGATAATAATAGTAATAAGAATTAATAATAATAATAATAATAATAATAATAATAATAATAATAATAATAATAATAATAGGGTAAACTAGGGTCTGTTGGACAGTCGTGCATGTTGGACACTCTGTATTTTAACGTGTTACCACGCCACTTGTGGGCACCACATTCTGCTAGAAGTCAATGACGGAAGTAGCCACGAGTGGGGCTAGAAGTCAATGACGGAAGTAGCCACGAGTGGGGCTACTTCCGTCATTGACTTCTAGCAGAATGTGGTGCCCACAAGTGGCTTGGTAACACGTTAAAGTACAGAGTGTCCAACATGCCCGACTGTCCAACAGACCCTAGTTTACCCTAATAATAATAATAATAATAATAATAATAATAATAATAATAATAATAATAATAATAATAGGAGCATCCTAAATTAAATGAAGCACGATCACTTAAAATAACATTCAAAGTAAATCTAATTTGTATCTTAACCCTAAGTTTGAACTAAAACCCACGAGTATGATATGTTCATACCTGCACAAGTACCTTTTAGCAGTACACTCATTTCGCTGACAACTCACTCACTGCACTGGAACTACGACACATTTCACTGACACTATCCTGATTTCACTAACACTTAAAAAACAGGTCACTGTTCACATACTTTGCACTGCCACTATAAACTATAAAATTTCACTGACAGAAACACACTTCACTTACCACACTTCACACTTCACTGACACGACACGCTTCTTCAGTGATACAACACTTCAAATAAAAAATATAAATTACAATCTTTAAATATTGTGTATAATATACTACCGTCTATTAATGAAGTCCTTAAGTCTAAATGGATTAGGCTTTCACATTAACATCGTGTCTGGTAGAGGAATAGGTTTACTTTCTTGCATAGATAATAATTTTTTATTTTTTTATCAACACCCATACTAACAGTTCCGCAACAAACCAAATCTTCAGCCAAAAATATCCATAAATCATTAGCAACATTTACAGCTTCGGCAAGAGACTTTTTTTTTACTACCACGAAATAGTCCTAATGAATATCAGACATACTACAGACCAGCTGTGGCGAAAATGCGGTCGTGTGCCGAGCTACTGTGTAACCTGCAACGTGCATAGCACATATGGAGGGAGCGGACACCCGAAGGGGAAATGAAGCAACTCTCTGACTTATTAACGGATTTTCATTTTCATTACGTCAAGCACTTAAATATAATTTTATACAGTACAAGGCTACAAACTAATGTTTAGTACGTGTAACGAAGAAAGAAAAATAAATAAGAAAACATAGGACACATTATCACAACCTGAAATTAATTGCCTTCAGAATGTCTCTGCGACAGAATTTCAAAATCAGGAATTATGTCATTTACTGCCAGTCGTAGTTGATCACGAAGGTATTTGTCTGTCAGTCGTGATCTAAATTTGGTTTTACTATTTTCATTGTTGAAAATAATTTTTCACAAACGTAAGTTGTAGCGAACATGGCTTCAACAGAGCAAGCGAAAGAACGAAGTTTCGGATATTTATTTTTTGGCAAAGATTAGAAAAGTTCAACATTTGTCAAGTCCTTACATCTAGGTTTCATTTAACATCACATTGTAAATCTGTGAGTTTAAATTGAAGATCTATTACTGCTGAAAAAGGATCGACGTACAGAGATGATGATGATGATGATGATAATAATAATAATAATAATAATAGTAATAATAATAATAATAATAATAATAATAAGAACACTTAACCTTTTAATGTTTCATGAGTGACATGTAGTATAATGCCGTTTTATGTTATACAACCGTTTCCTCGTAATACTTGTGAACAAATCATGCTTTTAATATTCTCATCATATTGCCAGGAAAAAAATGCGTCCTCCCATCCTACTTGGAACTTTCGTTTTTGTACAGGTACATGGTTTCGAGAGTGGCATTGCGACGATACGCCAGTCGCAGGTCAGAGACAAATACAAATGGAACGGAGTTTGACACTAGTGAATGAGAGGGTGGGGGTTGTGGGAGGTAGGAAACAAGAGAAATGCATAGCTATTATTGCGAGCCATGGCCATGGAAAATTCGGTTCCTACTTTGAAAGATTTAGGATCAAAAGTGCAGAAGAATCTCTGTGCATATGCAAAGAGAATCAGACTGTTGAACATTTGATTTTTCACTGTCCAGTGTTCGAAAGAAAAGACCTTTTTAAGATATCATATCTCGGACTGCAATTTAAATTACTGCACACCCCTTTACCATTTTCTTAGGAAAAAATGTTGTTACAAACAATTCACAGAGTTTATACACCACATCCACGCAAGACTGTAGCTGTTAATTGTATATAAATTAATGATGTTATAAAATCCTAATGAACTATGAAGAAACAAGGTGTCTATCTTTGGGACATAATAATAGTAATAACAACAATAACTATGTTTGTATAATAGAGTTTACTATTGTTGAGTATTTGATGACAGGTATATAGTTTGTAACCATAAGTAACTTTGTTTTTATTTTTTTTTTACTATCGCAAACCAACTATATAATAGGTGTTTTATTTGTAACTAAGCCAATTCTGTGCATTATCTCATTAATATTGCTTAAAATTATGTATAAGATCACAAATTAATGTAATAATCTTGCAATTTCTCTACACCTTCGATTATAATTTCTAATTTTATTTCATTTTGTTTTAACTGAAAGTAATTATTGCATAACGTATTTATTATTGTTTACTGTCTCTTAATTAGTGCATTTATATTGTAACTATGATTCAGACCTGTTATTAATTCTTTAAAATTGTATATTATCACTACATAATGTATTTCACATGTAACAAACTACAACCCTAATATACCAAAGGTAAAATAGGGTTTCAATATTTGGATAACAATAATAATAATAATAATAATAATAATAATAATAATAATAATAATAATAATTTATTTATTTATTTATATTTATTTAATATGCTGTACAACAGCCAGTGGTCAATTACAGTTCAGCACAAATATAACAAAAACATAAAACAAAAATAATTATTACACATAAATATAATTATAATTAATTACAATAATGAAGATGATTGGATAACTAAGAATACTATGAGACAATGATAATTGAGTATAATGCCTAAAAGAATACATAAATGATAAATCGTTGCCAGGAGCAAACAAAGTCTATACATTGAAGGGATCGAATTCGCAGCCATGCATGTTGGCATTTTTAATGCATCTGGAGACTGGTGAAAGGAATTTCGAATTTCTAATATAGAAAAGTTTGTGGGCTCTCATATCTTTTGTTGGAATACGTAAGGTAATATTGTTTAAGAAAGAGTCACAGGATATATCACCTTTGAGGACTTTACAAAAGAACAGATAATCTAGCTCATGGCGTCTAGCATATAGATTTTGACAATTAAAATATTCACATTTTCTCTCATAACTGTACTCGGAATTAATGGGCAGAAATCTGAATGAACATAAGGATATAAATTTTCTTTGTATATTTTCTAATTTAGCCGAGTCCGTAGTTGTAATCGAGTTCCAAACTACAGACTACTACTAATAGTAATAGTAGTAGTAACTTACTTACTTACTTAAAAATGGCTTTTAAGGAACCCGAAGGTTCATTGCCGCCCTCACATAAGCCCGCCAGCGGTCCCTATCCTGTGCAAGATTAATCCAGTCTCTATCATCATACCCCACCTCCCTCAAATCCATTTTAATATTATCCTCCCATCTACGTCTCGGCCCCTAAAGGTATTTTTCCTCCGGTCTCCCAACTAACACTCTATATGCATTTCTGGATTCGCCCATACGTGCTACATGCCCTGCCCATCTCAAACGTCTGGATTTTATGTTCCTAATTATGTCAGGTGAAGAATACAATGCGTGCAGTTCTGTGTTGTGTAACTTTCTCCATTCTCCTGTAACTTCATCCCGCTTAGCCCCAAATATTTTCCTTAGCACCTTATTCTCAAACACCCTGAACCTATGTTCCTCTCTCAGAGTGAGAGTCCAAGTTTCACAACCATACAGAAGAACCGGTAATATAACTGTTTTATAAATTCTAACTTTCAGATTTTTCGACAGCAGACTGGATGATAAGAGCTTCTCAACCGAATAATAACACGCATTTCCCATATTTATTCTGCGTTTAATTTCCTCCCGAGTGTCATTTATATTTGTTACTGTTGCTCCAAGATATTTGAATTTTTCCACCTCTTCGAAGGATAAATCTCCAATTTTTATATTTCCATTTCGTACAATATTCTGGTCACGAGACATAATCATATACTTCGTCTTTTCGGGATTTACTTCCAAACCGATCGCTCTACTTGCTTCAAGTAAAATTTCCGTGTTTTCCCTAATCGTTTGTGTATTTTCTCCTAACATATTCACGTCATCCCCATAGACAAGAAGCTGATGTAACCCGTTCAATTCCAAACCCTGCCTGTTATCCTGAACTTTCCTAATGGCATATTCTAGAGCGAAGTTAAAAAGTAAAGGTGATAGTGCATCTCCTTGCTTTAGCCCGCAGTGAATTGGAAAGGCATCAGATGGAAACTGACCTATACGGACTGTGCTGTATGTTTCACTGAGACACATTTTAATTAATCGAACTAGTTTCTTGGGAATACCAAATTCAATAAGAATATCATATAATACTTCCTCTTAACCGAGTCATAAGCCTTTTTGAAATCTATGAATAACTGATGTACTGTACCCTTATACTCCCATTTTTTCTCCATTATCTGTCGAATACAAAAATCTGATCAATAGTCGATCTATTACGCCGAAAACCGCACTGATAATCCCCAATAATTTCATCTACGTACGGAGTTAATCTTCTCAAAAGAATATTGGACAAAATTTTGTACGACGTCAACAAAAGTGATATTCCTCGAAAGTTACCACAGTTGGTTTTGTCCCCCTTTTTAAAAATAGGTACAATTATGGACTCCTTCCATTGTTCTGGTACAATTTCCTTTTCCCAAATAGCAAGTACAAGTTTATAAATTTCGCTATATAATGCACTCCCACCCTCTTGTATTAATTCTGCTGGAATTTGATCGATACCTGGAGACTTGTACTTTTTCAGATTTTCTATCGCAATTTCGACTTCTGAAAGCGTGGGTTCGGGTATAAATGGCTCAGCAGTTTGTATTTCAATTTCGTCCCGATCATTTCTATTTGGCCTATGTACATTTAGTAGTTGCGCAAAATAGTTTTTCCATCTGTTTAGGATTGATGGAGAGTCTGCAAGCAAGTCACCATTCTCATCCTTGATCACGTTTACCCTTGGCTGATATCCGTTCTTAAATTCCTTTATACCCTTATATAAATCTCGAATGTTTTTATTCTTACTATTTGTTTCTACCTCATTCAGTTTTTCCTTCAAGTAACCTCTCTTTTAATCCTAAGTGTACGACTTGCTTCCCGTCTTTCATTGAAATAATTATCTCTCTTCTCCTCAACTGGATCCTGTAAGAATTTCAATTTTGCCTGTTTCCTTCTTTCTACTACCATGCAACAATCTTCATCAAACCACGGTTTCTTTTTCTTAGTTTCATAATAACCTATGCTCTGTTCAGCTGCAATTTTGATATTATCTCGGATATTTTCCCACATGCTATTAACATCTAGCTCTTTGTCAACTTCGTCGGAACTTGCTAATACGGCAAACCTATTTGAAATTTCGACCTGATAATGTTGCTTAGTTTCCTCGTCCTTTAATTTCAAAATATTGAATTTAGTAATATTAACTTGTTGCTCTACTCGCTTGGCTACTGATAATCTTTCTCTTAATTCTCCAATCACCAAATAATGGTCAGAATTTCAGTCTGCACCCCTGAAAGTTCGAATGTCTACTATACTAGTATGTCTCCGTTTATCTATCAAGATGTGATCTATTTGGTTGTGTGTCAATCCATCTGGAGAAGTCCAAGTATATTTATGTATATCCTTATGGGGGAATGTTGTACTTTTGACAATTAAATTTTCGATGTGGCAAAGTTGACTAATCTAACTCCATTGTCACTACTAATTGCGTGTAGGCTCTCTTTTCCAATAGTTGGTCTAAAAATATCCTCCCGTCCTACTTTAGCATTGAAATCCCCCAATAAAATTTTCATGTGATATCTAGGTAACTGATCAAAAGTCTGTTCCAATTCCTCATAGAAGCTATCCTTTATATGGTCGTCTTTCTCTTCTGTAGGGGCGTGAGCATTTATAACTATGATGTCGCACCATCTACCCTTAAGTACTAAATATGATAACCTGTGACTGATAAATTCGACCTTTTTACTGCTGATTTTATTCTTTCATGAACAAAGAATCCTGTTCCTAATTGGTGATTATTGTTTCCTTCCCCATAATACAACAAGTATAATCTCCTATTTGTGATATGCCATTCCCATCTAACCTAACCTCTTGTACTCCTACGAAGTCTATTCTATATCTAGCTAGTTCTTTTGCTACTAATGTTACCCCTCCTGTTCTATAAAGACTAGTTACGTTCCAAGTGCCAAATCTCAAATCCTTATTCCTTTGCTGTGGTCGTGCCAGAGAATCAGTCCTATTCCGAGGCTTATTATAGGGATACGTAACAAGCTCTTTTTACGGTGATGGGTTGTTAGCCCTTCGCCCAACCCCAAGCTGGAGGACCACCCCTTATCGGCTGTCCACGACTGCTTATTCAATATATTCGCAGCTACCCTCCATATCTGGAGGCCGTCTCCTCTATCCGCAACCTGAGGACGCGCCATGCCGTGGTGATAGGGACCCACAATACATGGAGTAGTAGTAACTACTAATAGTAATAATAATAATAATAATAATAATAGTAGTAGTAGTAGTAGTAGTAAAATATTAGCATTGGGCTAATAATAATAGTAATAATATTAACAGTAATAGTAATAATAATAATAATAATAATAATAGTAGTAATAGTGGTGGTAGTAGTAGTAGAAGTAGTAGTACAATATTAGCATTGGGCTAATAATAATAGTAATAATATTAACAGTAATAGTAATAATAATAATAATAATAGTAGTAGTAAAATATTAGCATTGGGCTAATAATAATAGTAATAATAATAATAATAATAATAATAATAGTAGTAGTAGTAGTAGTAGTAGTAGTAGCAGTAAAATATTAGCATTGGGCTAATAATAATAATAGTAATAATATTAACAGTAATAGTAATAATAATAATAATAATAATAATAGTAAAATATTAGCATTGGGCTAATAATAATAGTAATAATAATAATAATAATAATAATAATAATAGTAGTAGTAGTAGTGGGCAGTAGTACTAGAAGTAGTAGTACAATATTAGCATTGGGCTAATAATAATAGTAATAATATTAACAGTAATAGTAATAATAATAATAATAATAATAATAATAATAATCATTGCGAGCCACAATGTGCTCGCGAGTCACATTTTCGCCACGGCTGCTGTAGATAAACCAACTCTACGTTACCAGATGACAAAAACTCATAACGAATTATGTTAACGAGATATTGATGTCTCCCTATTTGCTCACACGAAGTATAGGGAAAGTGTAATGATGTTGCATGCACTTGCTTGTGGTGCAATCACTGCTTTTGGTAGACATTATTAATGTATTCACCACCCACATGACAGTCTCTAATTTGTTGTTTCGCATACGAGAACAAAACACGCTAAACAAAGGCATTGTAGCGGGAGCTGTATAATTATAGCAATGACATAATGAAGCAAACGTCACACATTTGTCTGGCAGGTTATAAATTTCAGCGGTGTATACCCGCGGTTTACTTTTTAATTAATTTACTTGGTTTACCGCAGAAATATTTGAATTATGATATAATAATATTTCCAATCAATGTATTACCAATAAATGTGGTTACTACCTTGTTCGTCTTTGGATACAAAGTAAGGGTGTTCGATCTCCGACTAGTCAATCAATTTATGTTCTGTAAATAGTCATAACAGCCATCGGCGTGGGTTCGATTCTCGCTTGGGCTGGTTGGATTTTGTCAGAGGTTTTTTTACCGTATGGCGGATGTCAAGTAATCTATCGCCTCGTCTCGCCAAATATCATCTCGCTACCACCAATTCCATCTACGCTAAATAACCTAGTAGTTAAATAACCAAGTAAAAAAAAAATACAACAAATCCTAACGAAGGAATCTTTTCATAAAAATTAGGTCGAATAAATTTGCAATTTGTACAAAGATAAATGTAATATATAGCAGCTAAATTTAGGATGCAAGAAATCATACACAGGGTGTTCACAGAATTATGCTACAAACTTGTAGTGGTGGTAGAGCAGATCAGAAGGAACAATTCTGCAGTGCTTTGGAAAAGTGACATGAGTTAGTTTCCACAAACCATTTTTTTTTAATTTATTGACGACTTACACTGGTTTATGTCGATTTGATTTTTTTCTGTATGAATTATTGTAATGGGAGAAATACTTAGGGGAGAGTCGGGTAGTATCGGACATCTGGTAGTATCAGACAGTGCGTTTCTTTCATCTACCACCATATGGTAGTACCTGAATGACATGGTTACGTTTCTCTATGCGACATCACAGAAATGTAACCATGTAAATCAGGTACTATCATCGTGCGGTAGATGAAAGAAACTCACTGTCCGATATTACCCGATGTCCGATACTACCCGACTCTCCCCTACTTACTTACTGGCTTTTAAGGAACCTGGAGGTTCACTGCCGCCCTCACACAAGCCCGCCATTGGTCCCTATCATGAGCAAGATTAATCCATTCTCTGTCATCATATCCCACCTCCCTCAAATCCATATTAATATTATTTTCCCATCTACGTCTCGGCCTCCCTAAAGGTCTTTTTTCCTCCGGCCTCCCAACTAACACTCTATATGCATTTCTGGATTCGCCCATATGTGCTACATGCCCTGCCCAACTCAAACGTCTGGATTTAATGTTCCTAATTATGTCAGGTGAAGAATACAATGCGTGCAGTTCTGAGTTGTGTAACTTTCTCCATTCTCCTGTAACTTCATCCCTCTTAGCCCCAAATATTTTTCTAAGCAGCTTATTCTCAAACACCCTTAACCTATGTTCCTCTCTCAAAGTGAGAGTCCAAGTTTCACAACCATAAAGAACAACTGTTTTATAAATTCTAACTTTCAGATTTTTTGACAGCAGACTGGATGATAAAAACTTCTCAACCGAATAATAACAGGCATTTCCCATATTTAATCTGTGTTTAATTTCCTCCCGGGTATCATTTATATTTGTTACTGTTGCTCCCAGATATTTGAACTTCTCCTCCACCTCTTCAAAAGATAAATTTCCAATTTTTATATTTAATGGGAGAAATACTTATGTATTTTTTTCCAAGCGAGCAGATGTTCCGTAAGTTGTCAATAAATTACAAAAAAGGTTTGTGGAAATTGACTTATGCCACTTTTCCCGAGCACTGCAGAATTTGTCATGAGGAACCCATTTTGTCGTCATTATGTTAGACGCATGCGCATAATCCAAACGAGGTTTTTTCGGTTGCAATTTTTGAACGCTATATGGAAGGTTAGTTGTGCAGTGATTTTTACTAGATGTGTATCTTTATAATAATCTTTATTCAACTTACAAAGTATATATTCTATATCAAATAGTGGGAGAAATTGTTCCAAGAAACTTACACGTTTCTCGAACCTGAGTATAAAAAATGTAACGCCATAGTATTGATTGTCCTCTCGCCCATTAAAAAAATGCTGTGAAGCATCAGGAATATACCGGCACGTAGAATACGTCACCCAGTTTTGGAAATGGAAGTGCAGTTATATTAGTTTGAATTATTTATTTTTATTTCGGTTTACAAATGGAGAGAATGGATCTATGATGAGAGAATTTATTAATGAAGGATATGCAATACATTTTCTCTTCATATGAAGTGACAATCCGAAATTATTTCCCGCTGAAAACAAAATTATGCTTCTCTCGAAATGTATTTTACGAGTCTGTAGTAATATCACTTTAATATTACAGAACTCTTGATAACAAATCAAGTGAATGGTAGCACAGGTTGTCACTGCTCTCTATGTAGGAGAAATCAAAAAGAATATCTTACTGCTACAACTTAAAAAAAAGTGACATCATTTTGTGATACGAAATGGGGAAAATACCAGTATTTTTGTGGTAAATACCGAATTTGTCAATAAAAATACTGTAGCTCTATTTGGAATGTTTGAACTAATTAATATATTTAGACCTACTGTTACCTGACATTTAAAAGCTTTTTTTGGATAACTGTATTCTTTTGTCATACTTAACCGATGCTGTTTAAATGTATCGTAAGTTGACAATAGCAAACATTGCCTGGTTGCTATGCAGACAAAAGAAATCACAGTCATAAGTAACTGCTTACTGCACTAATGTGCTAGTATAACCTACATACTACCTTGGCAACGACGTTAAAACTTTCTTATAGAAGAAATTTTTACTTATCAAACAAATTTATGCAATAGGGTAGGGAGTTGGATAGGGAGTTGGACACTCTGTACTTTAACGTGTTACCTCGCCACTTGCGGGCACCACGTTCTGCTAGAAGTCAATGACGGAAGTAGCCACGACGGAAGCAGTTTACCCTATTAAAAATTAAAAACAAATGTATTTAAGTGACGAACATCCAAAAATAATGTGTAAGATACATGCTTTAAATGCGTTACAGAATCTCGGAAACTGTCCTCGATTCTGTTAATGCTCTTACCACACTTGTATCGCAATATACTATAGCGTATTTTCTTACTGCTTTTTTAATATGCGCATATGAGACTCTCCATATTTTTGCATTGAGAGTAAAGGAAAAAAGAGGTTTAAATACGCGAGTAGGTAGGGCATTAATTTGCAAGATGTATTGGAGAGTTCAGGGCCATAGTGGGCCAAGCGCCAGTTATTAAAAACGGAGAAAGCAAGGGTTGAAGTTAAGTGAATACCATAGCTTAATGAAGATTCACATATCATTTTGTTCTAATGTTTATACTTTATATTACTTGCTATATATTCCCATTGAATTATGGTTCATTTTAACCCTTGTTTTCTATGGTTTTAGTAGATGGTGCTTGGCCCACTATGGTTCTGAACCTTTCTATTGTCTTATTTTCATTCTATAATTTGACCCCGATATTTATTTAGAGGGGGGCAAAGGCTAATTGGGATTTCCTGGTCTCTAATAGGGACAAAAACCCTGCTAGAATTGAAATTTAACCCATGGGATGAATTTCAGTGAAATCCGGAGGGTCTAATTAGTCAAATCCTCTCTCCTTACCTCCACACTGGAACCCCTGGGATTTTTTAAGATGCGAAAGAGAGAGTCGTATGCGGAAAGCAACGGGAAGCTACCGCATTTATCTTTCCCAAGAAAAACTGCAGGAATGGTTAACCGGAGAAAAGTTCGTGATAGAAGAAGATACCAGATGGTAAACGACATAAAAGATATATTAATCATATGCAGAAACTAAGAGGAAGGCAGAAAATGTGGAAGATTGTAGAATGCTGGGTTTGTAGTAAAAGACCTGCACTTGGGCAGAACACTACAAATGATTGAATATTTATTCACTTGTTCACTAGTCCATTTATTTAGTTTATTCATTAATTAATTTGAGATTATTTTAATTAAATTATGTATTAATTCAGTAATTTATTTTAATATATTTTTCGGAATATGTATGATAAGAACTTTCTTGTGTTAAATTTTAAACGTAACTTGTTAACATGTTTCGACCTATTTTGGGTCATCTTCAGAACTGGTCGTTGTTGGTCTTGGCGCCTCTTGTTTTCTGTGAGGGTGCGTTCATAGTGTAGAGTCAAAGAGTGTATGTGTTTTGAAATTGAGTTGTGTGTTGGGAATTTCGTTGGGGTGTGTTTTCGTGTGTCTGTATATTTCATATTGTTCTAGTGTGTTGAGTTTCTGGCTTTTTGGATGGATGTGCAGAATTTCCATGTCTGTGTTGATGTCTCTGTAGGTGTGGTTGGCATTTGTGATGTGTTCTGCATATGTGGAGGTGTTTTGTAATTTTGTTATGGCTGTGATGTGTTCTTTGTAACGTGTTTGAAATGATCTGCTTGTCTGTCCTACGTAGAAGTTGTTGCAGGTGTTACGTTTGAGTTTGTATACGCCTGTGTGATTGTATTTGTTTGTTTGTTTGTGTTGTTTGTGTGTTGAGATATTTTTGTAGAGTGTTATTTGTTCTGTATGCGATGTTGTAATTTAATCTCTTGAATGAGGTTACAATTTTATGTGTGTTTTTGTTTTCGTATGTTAGTGTGATGTATTTTTGTGTTCTTGTGCTTGTGTTGTATTCTTATGTTTTTTGTGATTATGTTTTGTCTTACGTATTATGTTGTCTATTATGTTGGGGTTGTATCCGTTTTCTTGTGCTACGTATTTGATTGTGTTTAGTTCTTCGTTGTAATCCTGTTGGTTCATTGGTATGTTGAGTAGTCTGTATGTATTTATTTACACTGCAAGTGGGCAAGCACCCGGTGGCAGTGGTATACACAATATAAACAATACACAAAAAAAAAATGATAAGCAATACACAATAAATTTACAATACACAATACAATTACACAATACACAATACAATAAGAATACACAATATAATTTAACACAATAATAGTAAAACATAAATAAAATACCTAATTTTTCATTACAACCTACATAATTATGTATAGGCCCTACATAAGTTTCAATAGTCTTTCACTTTATTCTCATCTCACTCACTGTAGTGGCACTATGACGCATTTCACTGACACTTTAGGACACATTTCACTGACAAGACACATTTCACTGTGTACCATTGTTCGGAATGCAGCTTGTTTGTGTTGTGTGGGGTGGTTGGATGTGTTGTGTATGTGTGTTGTTGTTGTTGTGGGTTTTCTGTATACTTTGAATATGTGTTTGTTGTCTACTTTTGTTATTGTGATGTCTAGAAAATTTATGGATTTGTTGTTTTCAATTTCTAATGTGTAGTGTAGCCAGCGAATAGGGATTATAAAGAATGAACACTTCGCGTCGGTACCTTTGATGTAGCCGGACTGATTTCAATGACCTTCAAGCCAGCTAGAGCGTCAGATTCTGCTTTCTCCCTAGAGTTGGCGCTGACATCACACCAGCTAGCAGTCGACACAGCGGAAATATAACACATATAATTAATATATCTAGGTACATTATGTACTCAAATAAAATAAATTGGATCCATAAAATAATAAATCCGTCATTATCTGTAATATCTAGACTCTAGATTTCCTTTATAATGAGAGTTAAGACGTTGACCCCAACAACAATTAAAATATGTAATGATTTGATAGCACTGAAAATGGAAAAACAAAACTCTTATGAGAAGTAAAACCATATACCTATGTTATATTATATACAAATATTAAACGAATTTGATACATAATTTTATAATGTATTATATTATTTTATAATATAATTTATTATATCTGAAATATAAAAAAATATTATTACAACTAGTTCGTCACTGAGAAATAAGGAAAAGCTGTTAACTTGAATTTATTTAAAGCAAAGCGTTACTGGATTATGCAATAAGGTAGGCGATGTTTGGATCCTGTGTCTCAACTCTATTCTCAATTGTTATCTTAGCGTATGCTCGATTACACTAAACTCTAGCGCTTGAAAGTGGAACTAAACGCTGGCGCACAGAGAAACAAAACACAGGAAAATTCGCTCAGTGTCCATTCTTTATAATCCCTATTCGCTGCTGTAGCTTTGGGTGTAATTTGTTTATGTGTTGATATTAATATTATGTTATTGTGTTGTGTTAATACATTTATTGATTTACTCCAGTGTCCGTCAGAGAATAGTCAGGATGTCTTGACTAAACTGACTCTTGAGGGGCACATTTCAATCACCCTTCCTTTGTTACACTCAGTCTTCATTAGTCGTGTTACGCTTCTGATCTATCACGGCGTAAAATCAATTTTAATAGGCTAAGCAGGAAATGTTGATGACATTGACTTCGTTATTTGTGTGTTAATTATATTCCATGTATGTCGCATTACCCCGTGTTCGTGTCAATTTGTGCGTTGGCGTGTCTTCTCCAGCGCCCTATCAAAGCAGACATACGGATAGTCAAACACGACCTGTCTATCGTGCAGTTTGATCAATACATAGCGTGCGATGTTACGTACAGAAGCATTTCCCACAATAATTAACGCGCGTAGTGCATGGAATCACTTGCTACATACATAGATACTACTTCTTCTTCCTTTTACTCAGAAACTTACGATAAAATCTTGTTCAAAACATTATACAGGATGTAACGAAAAGAAGTGGACAATATATATATATATATATATACACTCAGGGACAAAAAAACCGGGACACTTTAATATTTGCTGGTATTTTGCAAAACATTATCTTCTCATACAATATTATGGTAGCCATCTGTTGTTATGGAGACGTGTATACATTGTTGATTGTTTTTTGTTTTATAAACAAGCCATTACAACCCAATATTCCAATTTTACTTTCGGAGTCTCAGCTATAACAATTTTGTCTCAACCATTTTGTGCTTCATTATCGTTATCATTAGTTATTTCTTTATTTTTACATTTTCTGGGTTTAAGTGGGGTTGTAACATTTGTCTTAAAACAACATGCGACCTGAAGATGTGGCTCGAGCTGTAGCCCTTTACGATGATGGACGCAGTGTACGTTACATTGCAAATGTTATGAATATGGCTAGAAGCACAACCCATGATGCCATAAAACGGTATAGAGAGACCCTAGAATGTACCAGAAGACCAGCTTCGGGTCGTCCAAGAGCTACAAATCCAAATGAAGACAGGTATATGGTGTTGAGAGTTATTAGGGAGCGCAACCTGCCAGCTACTAGTGTAGCCCAGCAATTTGTTAACATGCATGGACGCCCAATTTCGGCCAAAACAGCTAGAGGAGGTTGAAAGCAAGTGGACTGATATCAAGTAGACCTGCAACTGGTCCCAGACTTCTCAGGATGCATCGAGTTGAACGACTGCGTTTTGCAAATGATCACAGGGATTGGAGAAATGGACAGTGGAGCTGTGTTCTGTTCACCGATGAGTCCCGTTTCAATCTGTGCTCACCTGATGGACGTGAAAGAGTTTGGAGAAGGAGGGGAGAACGATTTTCACAGTGTTGCATTTCTGAAAATGTGCCGTATGGAGGTGGTGGAGTGATGGTTTGGGCAGGAGCGTGTACGGATGCTCGTACAGAGTTGGTTTTTGTTGAAAATGGAAGACTAACAGCTGATAGGTATATAAATGAATGTTTGGCTGATCATGTTGTGCCATTTGGCCAATTTGTAGGCGATAATTTTGTTTTAATGCATGATAATGCACGGCCGCATATTGCCCATGCGGTCGGAGATTATCTCCAAGAAGTGGGAATCCATGTTCTTCCATGGCCAGCAAGGAGTCCAGACATGAACCCAATTGAACACGTGTGGGACATGCTGGGACGGCGTGTTAAGAATAGACGACCGAGACTAGAATCGTTACATGAGTTGAGGCGAGCACTTGGAGAAGAATGGGAACTTATTCCTCAAGAAGACATTGCTAACCAAATTGAGAGCATGCAGCTATTCAAGCCAGAGGGGGGTAATACCCGTTACTAAAAAGAGTTTTTAATGTTTAAGGCACCATAAAATGAAAAAACAGTTAGACCAAACGATGCCATAGTTATACGCCCTTTGTAATTTTTTGTAAATTTTTCTCATCAGAGATTTTTTTTCAAATGTTGTCGTATAAGGTGCTAAATGAAACATTATTTTGTTTAAATGGGTTTTGTTTCATTTTGAAATAATTGGCAACAAAATACAAGCAAATATAGAAGTGTCCGGTTTTTGTCCCTGAGTGTATATATATATATATATATATATATATATATATATATATATATATATAATTTGAACTGGTAATGAAAATTACGGGAAAACGGCTGGACGGATTCTAATAAATGGCCCCTCATTTTGAAGCTTGGAACCCAAAGTTTTTCGGAAAAGTAGTAGTTTCCAGTGAAATGTCAATTTTCCTACATAATTTTCCTATTTTCCAAAATCCATCCGTTGTCAGTTTTGAGAACTAATTTTATCGAATCACGGCCGACTTGATTGACTTTCAGAACAAAACACACACTACAACAAACAATAGGCTATTACACGAAGGCCATGACCTGCAGGATTGCCGAGCTCAATTCAATTTGTTATTAAAAACTGATTCTGCAGTGTCTAATAATTTTCTGAGTACAATTGTGTATTGGATATTCAAATCTACGAAACTTGAGGTGGTTTGATGACATTATTATCATTAGAAATTAAATATTATTATAGTTAATATCATGATGCACCTATTTTTCACTAAATTGTACATAATATTGATGCTATATTGATGACATGAAAGTGAAACGTTTTGAGGTTATGTAAGTAAATGTAGAGACTATCTTAATTTAGATCTTCATTTCAATAGTTTACTGAGTGACTGCTATATATAACTACAAAACTTAAGTAAGATAATAAATGTTTTATATTTATTAACCCAGTGGGGTTGGGTCTTTTTCATATACTTAATGGCGGTGTAGTGTAGATATTGATATGTGTCATTGTCTTCAGTATTGGCTCGAGAGAGCGCAAAAATTACAGTTCCTAAGGAAAGATCAAAAGGTATTACTTACTGATAAAATATGAGGCCTAGAAAATTTTGTAGTCTCCAGATCATTTCAGCAAGATCTCTTAGTAGGATAAAATGATTTTACGCTCTACATTTCAAGTTCTACATGCAGCAGCTATACGAAAATGCTATTGTTCGAAAGCTTAGCAAACCTGACATTTTTTAACTTTCGCCTACAATCCACAATGACCTGAAATAGCTACTGCTATCGTCCTGACATTGATACTTGCGTTTTCGCGTTGAAACTCAAAAACTGAAGTTGGATAGGTTCAAGCGAAAGTATTTGGCCTAAAAAAATCCATTCGGAGGGAGTATGTTTCATTATTACGGAAGCAAATAACTATCAAAAAGACAAGTATTCTTCATTGAAAATAAATCTGAAAAATTTTTATTTGAACGTCTAACGAACTTAGTTTGCAGCAGCATTTGCTGCACAAGCCACTAGTATATATATAATTTGAACTGGTAATGGAAATTACGGGAAAACGGCTGAACGGATTTTAATAAATGACCCGTCATTTTGAAGCTTGGAACCCAAATTTTTCAGAAAAATAGTAGTTTTCAGTGAAATTTCAGTTTTTCTACATCATTTTCCTATTTTCCAAAATCCATCTGTCGTCAGTTTTCAGAAATAATGACTTTTTGAGAATAAAACAAAACACAAACACACTACAATAAACAATATCACACGAAGGCTACGACATATTTAGAGTTCAGATGGCTCAGATTCTCTGACATCATAATACCAATATGTCGATCTTCATTTGTGTAACTTTTTCAGAATGTTTCTGTAATATTGGTTATTAAAAACTTCAAGATTTACTAAAAAAATTTACAGATCAGATTCTCTGGTGTGTAATTTTCTGAGTACAGCATGTCTGTGTATTGGATATTAAAACTACAAAACTTAAGAATGTTTGATGACATTATTACCATTAAAAATGAAATATTATTATAGTGAATGCCATGATGTGAGTATTTTTAACTTATAATACAGACTGATGCTTTATTGATGATATGAAAGTGAAAGCTTTTGGGGGTATATAAGTAGGCATAGAGAATATCTGAAGTTAGATCTTCATTTCTATAATATTTACTGAGTGACGGCTTATATAGTAGTCCATACAAAACATAAGATAATATTGTTATTGAAAATGAAATATTTTTATAGTTATTAATCAAGTGGTATAGGTCTTTTCCATATATTTAATGAAACTCAAGAACTGAAGATGTATAGGTTCAATAAAAAATATTTAGCACAAAGAAAACCATTCAGAGGGATATGTTTCATTATTATGGAAGCAAACAACTTCCAAAATGTCTCGTATTCTTCAATAGAAATAATTTTGAAAAATTTTAATTTGCACTTCTAATGAACTTAGTTTGCAGAATTTGCTGGACAAGCCACTAGTTTCAGATATAAATTCCTCGTTTGTATACTTACAAATGGTATTTACATAACCCAAAGGTTCATTGCCGCCCTCACATAAGCCCGCTATTTGTCCCTATCCTGAGCAAGATTAATCCAGTCCCTAGCATCGTATCCCACCTCCCTGAAATCTACTTAAATATTATCCTCCCATCTACGTTTTGGCCTCCCCAAAGTTCTTTTTCCTTCAGGTCTATCAACTAACTCTACACGAATTTCTGGATTAACCCATACGTGCTACATGCCCTGTCCATCTCAAACGTCTGGATTTGAAGTTCCTAATTGTGTTAAGTGAAAAATACAATACATGTAATTCTGTGATGTGTAACTTTCTCCATTCTCCTGTAAATTCATTCCTTTTAACCCCAAATATCCTCCTTAGCACCTTATTCTCAAACACCCTTAACCTCTGTTCCTCTCTCAAACTGCGGGTCCAAATTTCACAACCATACAGAACAACCGGTAATATAACTGTTTTATAAATTCTGTCAGTTTGTTTTTAAAGCAGACTAGATGATGTGATGTGTAACTTTGTCCATTCTCCTGTAACTTCATTCCATTTAGCCCCAAATATTTTCCTAAGCACCTTATTCTGAAACACCCTCAACCTCTGTTCCTCTCTCAAACTGCGTGTCCAAATTTCACAACCATATAAAACAACCGGTATTATAAAGTAAATTCTAACTTTCAGTTTTTTTAAAGCAGACTAGTTGACAACAAAGTATATGATTCTGTCTCGTGACCAGAATATCATACGAAATGGAAACATAAAAATTGGAAATTTATCTTTTGAAGAGGTAGAAAAATTCAGATATCTTGGACCAACAGTAACAAATATAAATAACACTCGAAAAGAAATTAAACGCAGAATAAATATGGGAAATGCCTGTTATTATTCGGTAGGGAAGCTTCTGCCATCCAGTTTTCTGTCAAAAAATCTGAAAGTTAGAATTTATAAAACAGTTATATCACCGGTTGTTCTGTATGGTTGTGAAACTTGGACTCTCACTTTGAGAGAGGAACAGAGATTAAGGGTGCTTCAGAATAAGGAGCTTAGGAAAATATTTGGGGCAAAGAGGGATGAAGTTACAGGAGAATGGAGAAAGTTACACAACACAGAACTGCACGCATTGTATTCTTCACCTGACATAATTAAGAACATTAAATCCAGACGTCTGAGATGCGCAGGGCATGTAGCACGTACGAGCGAATCCAGAAATGCATAATAGAGTGTTAGTTGGGAGACTTGAGGGAAAAAGACTTTGGGGAGGCCGAGACGTAGATAGGAAGATAATATTAAAATGGATTTGAGGGAGTAGCGATATGATATTGAGACTGGATTAATCTTGCTCAGGATAGGGACCAATGGCGGGCTTATGTGAGGGCGAAAATGAACCTCCGTGTTCCTTAAAAGCCAGTAAGTAAATAAGTAAGGAAATACTGATATTTGACCTTTTTTAATTAATTTACTTTTTATCAGACAATCTATCAAAGGTTGAGAAGTGACCTTGCATCATATTGTAGATATGACATGCATTAATACACACAAAACATTTCATCTCAGAATGTTAGATAGTTTTTGAGTTATGTGGGAAACGCTTCATCACTGTACAGTGAACTGAATTTTGAAAAAAAAATGCAAATAATTATTTTTAATCGTAAAAATAGTTTCTTCACATAGTAGAAGGACAGTGTTTTACACATACTAATTTTCATTATAGTACAAGATACAGTAATGGAGGAAAAAAATGTTGAATATTTTCAAAATGTTACTGCTGTAAGCTGTACCTAATCCCTTAAGGGAGCAGTGTATTATGATAATAAATTATTGAAAGAATTTTATTTTTGTCCTTTAAATGTGCAGAAATTTGATACGATCAATAAAAAATGTAACATTGTAAAATTCCTTTGCAGAATGAAAAATTACATTTGTTCGGATCAAATTTCTTCAGATTTAAAGGACAGAAGTGAAATTCTTTCAATCGTTTATTATCATAATACACTGCTCTCTTAAACTAACTGAATTTGGAATGAAATCAATGGTTTTCCCAAACCACTCTATGAGATGTTTCATATAAAACAATTTTTATCTCGAAAAGGTGGCAAAAACGAGCAAAATTGTATTAAAGTTTTTGTTCCAAATATCTCAAAGAATAACCCCCCTTCAACTAATGACTTTATTTACAACTGACACTTTATAGTGCACACAATGAGCCAATGTAACCATCTGTTAGAATCCGTACCAGGTACTATCTCGGAAAAGTTAAGGCAAGATCATAAAACTGAAATTAATATCTAAATGACGTATCAGAAAAAATTGTACATCGCTCAACTACCGGTGTTTATTATGGATGCAGACTAGAATTTCCTTATGGAATCCATCTTCCGAAAACGCATTGTCCACGGCCGACTTTGAACCTGCGAACCATCGGACCAAAAGGTTAAAATTGTAAGAGCATAGACCAGTCATGTCAATTGATGCCCACAGGAGCAAGCGCGCGCTTTAGAGCTCAGGAGAGCCTGAGCGCTTTACAGCGGAAAGGAAAGAGACAGACGAAAGAGGTAGTATATGCCGCTTGGTCAAGCTATATTCAGGGATGGCCAGCACTGATTCAATAGATAAAGGGAAGAGAACTTATTAAAACTGTATCCATGTTAATTTTTAGATTTGTCTGAGAAGTATAAGTGCATTATAAGAATGTAAGTTTTAATTTTAATGCTCATTTTTCACAAGTTTGATTTTTTTATTCAAAAGAAATATTTTTTCAACTTTTCGTATAGAAAAGTGAAATTTTCAGACATAGGCCTATTTATTTAGTAGCCTTACAGAATGTTTTCGTAAATCTAATATACCGTAAATACGTATTACTGAAGATAGTGTATTGAAAATTTTGAAAACATTCGCATGGAAATTGTTTGTAAGGAAATGAATTAACAAAGCAACTACTGTTACATCATAAGCAAAATATACGTGCCCATGTGTTGTAAAAATGTCAGCTCTATAGCTTTAGCAGATTTCGAGAAAATAATTTAATATTCTGATGATAGGAAGTTGCTCACAAATATCACCTTAAAAGCATAATGCGATAAGAGTTTTGTTATGTAATATTAGTTACACTTAAAACAGATACAGTACCTAGGTAACTTTGCTTTGTACTGTAATATTGTTTTGATTAGTTTATTGATTACTTTTGTAAGGCTAAAGATACCATCAATATAAATTCCAACTTATTATGTCATACTCAATCTCTTTCTATGGAATATCATTTTCATTATGAATGATGTGTTTCATCCACTTAATACAGTATAATATTATACTACTATGGAATTTAAGTGAATATTCCTTCTTAACTCTCTATTATATTATTAAGATTTAAAACACTACTGCAATATTAAGAAATCAGTTTTAGTATCTTTGTTTTACACACAATATAGATAATATTAAACAGAAAGAAGCCACATAAAAATAACGACATAAAATTTCACGTTCCGTTTGAAGTTTGTGCACCACTGTTTTCTCAATCCAACAGGTTGCTTATTCATATACACAACCCTTCCTCTTTCCATACTTAGCGCTTGCTGCCCGCGCACGACGTCAAAGTCAGAAAAATGCGCTTGCTTTGACGTCACTGCCATAGACCATAAAGGAAAACCATTTTGCCGTCGTTGTAAATATAAGAACTTAAAAGGGAGATTAATAATTATTAAAAATTCCATTGCATTCAGTAGTCTATTGAAATATTTATTAAAGCTATTGTGGTCAGATTTTATCAGCATTGTTATCTGAATATATAAAACAATCTGTTGCGGTTATAAATATGGTCAGAGCTTAGTGCGGTGAATGTATACTGATTAAGGTTGGTAATGACGATGATCTTTTGTTTCATAAAATGGTTGTCATAGTGAAATCCAGTATTGATCTTTCTGTCTTACCCTATGTGAAGAGATGTATGTGCTGATTAGAGTTGGTAACGAAATTACGCTTTTGTTTTTCCATTAAAATTTAATATATCTTCATTAGTAACATGGTAGTGGTAATATTGTTCTACTTTTATATAAATTAATTTTGGATAATTAGTTTTTTGACTGACATTTCATAGCGTCTATCATTGAAGGTCCAATGTATGTTACTTTATTATAGCCTAAAATATGAAACGCATAAAACTGAAATGCTAGTATTGTCGGAGTAATAATAATAATAATAATAATAATAATAATAATAATAATAATAATAATAATAATAATAATAATAATGTAATGCAGAGTTCGTATAGGTCAGTTTCTGTCAGATGCGTTTCCAATTCACTGTGGGCTGAAGCAAGGAGATGCACTGCCACCTTCACTTTTTAACTTCGCTCTAGAGTATGCCATTAGGAAAGTTCAGGATAACAAAGAGTGCTTGGCATTGAACGGGTTACATCAGCTTCTTGTCTATGCGGATGACTTGAATATGTTGGGAGAAAATACACAAACGATTAGGGAAAACACGGGAATTTTACTTGAAGCAAGTAAAGAGATAGGTCTGAAAGTAAATCCCGAAAAGACAAAGTATATGATTATGACTCGTGAAGGGAATATTGTACGAAATGGAAATATAAAAATTGGAAATTTATCTTTTGAAGAGGTGGAGAAGTTCAAATATCTTGGAGCAACAGTAACAAATATAAATGATACTCGGGAGGAAATTAAACACAGAATAAATATGCGAAATGTCTGTTATTATTCGGTTGAGAAGCTTTTATCATCCAGTCTGCTGTCTGAAAATCTGAAAGTTAGAATTTATAAAACAGTTATATTACCGGTTGTTCTTTATGGTTGTGAAACTTGGACTCTCACATTGAGAAAGGAACAAAGTTTAAGGGTGTTTGAGAATAAGGTGCTTAGGAAAATATTAAGGGTTAAGAGGGATGAAGTTACAGGAGAATGGAGAAAGTTACACAACGCAGAACTACACGCATTGTATTCTTCACCTGACATCATTAGGAACATTAAATCCAGACGTTTGAGATGGGCAGGGCATGTAGCATGTATGGGCGAATCCAGAAATGCGTATAGAGTGTTAGTTGGGAGACCGGAGGGAAAAAGACCTTTAGGGAGGCCGAGACGTAGATGGGAGGATAATATTAAAATGGATTTGAGAGAGGTGGGGTATGATGATAGAGACTGGATTAATCTTGCACAGGATAGGGACCGCTGGCGGGCTTACGTGAGGACGGCAGTGAACCTTCGGGTTCCTTAAAAGCCATTTGTAAGTAAGTAAGTGCATTTATTTTTGTCCTATACTTATTTGTAGTGGTATCAAGAAATGAAATTTGTATGTACAAAAATCTATTGCAGCTCTCCCAATCCACAAGTTCACGAGCCGCCACTGCAGTGAAGCTTTTGTTTTAATCCCTAATTCATTAACGGACGAACTCGTCTGTTAGCTTTCGTGTCCCAGAGGTACACATGCATGTATCATTGTATCTCGCTAAACTCTCTCACTCTCTCTTCGCTCTCCACTTCTCTTCGTGTCTGTAGCTTGTGATATTTTATTTATACACGCCGTCCTGCTTTTGTAAACAATGGGGACAGACAAAGCGAGTAATTTGCGAAATATCGTACACCTACATCGTAGCCTGGAATAATTGCAATTGCATCTTATTTATCATTTCAGGCTTCAAGTATTTTTGTGCCGATTTACAAGGGCAGAGGATTATGTCCTGCGTCCTGCTTCACAGGTATGCATGCTTTATTTACAACACAGGAAGGCAGAGTGCAGGAGAGAAGAATGGAATTTTAATTAGGTATTAGTCTTCTGGCTTTAATAATGCAGAGAAGGAAGGCCCATGAAATACAGTCCATGGGCACCGAACAACTTTTCCAACATTTGTGTGACTCCCATCAAATATTTTATAAATATTCTAACGTGAAAGCGTATAGAGACATGAAAGGCAGGTAGAGGTACCCACGAGAAAGAGGAACCCATACTGATGATATTGCACTAATAGGAAACGTATGAGAACTTGTAATAGAATAGTAAATTATACTTACTTACTTACAAATGGCTTTCAGATCGGCAGACACTCAACTTGCAATCTACCAGTTCATTCTGAATTATCTTAGAATTACCTTTAAACAGTGGGATGTTCCAAATGATTTTTGAGAGGCTCGTTTAGATTACTAACGAACTGTAGCAACCCACGAAATACACCAGGGTTCTTCGAATCGTTTTTTCATCATGTCCCCTAAGGGGAAGTTCATATTGGCCACAAAATTTGATACAATCAATATTTTTTAAAATAATTTCACGATTTTTCTCACTTCTTGATTATGTTTGAGAATGTTTGTTCTGTTCGTTTCATGTAATTGCGCAGCAATATAGTTTTGCCTAACATAGCCAATGAAACAAAATTTTTCAGGTGAGATTGCGAAGATTCGTGCTTTTTAATTTTTAGGGGTAAATGTCCTAAATCTGTCACACCACTCCTAGTCCATGCAGTATCACCACCGAAGAGGAGGCAACCACAAATGCTTAGCGTAAATTTCATTGTAATACTTCCTTACATAATATACACTATTTCGGCTGGATGAAGCTTGAGTAAGATTTAAGTCGGGTAACGAACGACCCTTTAATTTCACTTCATTACATCAATTTTCTCTCCAAGATAAAGTTGAGAAAAATAAAATTAATATTCTGTAATCCACACACACTCATGCTTGCAAATTTGCACCACTCAGATATACTGATGGTCAACAATTTTCTAAAACTGGAAAAGAAGTCTCTTTCGTATTTTACGTGCTATATCAAAAGGATTCTACTCGTGCAATCATTTTGAGTTAAAGCAAATATTAGGTTCTGCTGGAGGCTGGATATATACGTAATAATAAGGCGACAGAGAATATTAATTTCGTTATATTAACTCGATAAGATTCTACAACAATAAGTATGTGAAGAGAAAATTAAAATTTTGTCATTAAGTTCCAAGGGAATAGAGAATCCATTTGACGCAGCATTACAATAGCGGTGTGGGAGTGGACGAAAGATCTTCTCTTGTGGCCTGGCTCTGCAAGCCACTGCAGAGAAATATGGGTTTTAAACAGCGGCAGTTTCCCTCTGCTTCCCTTCACCTCTCTACCCCCTGACCAAGCAAGAGACACTCTCTATGATCAGTCGCACCCTGCAGATCCCAGGAAGACTTTGAATGCAGTGTCAATTCCAGTACAGTCGACGCGCAAAAATATTATGCATAAGATAATAGTAGGCCTACATATTCCCGGCCAGATGAAATATAAAGCAATTTACGAATAAAAGCTGTAACAATTCTTCTACAAATGAAAAAAAAAATATATATATATATAATTTGAACTGGTAATGGAAATTACGGAAAAACGGCTGAACGGATTTTAATAAATGGCCCCTCATTTTGAAGCTTGGAACCCAAAGTTTTTCGGAAAAGTAGTAGTTTTCAGTGAAATGTCAATTTTCCTACATAATTTTCCTATTTTCCAAAATCCATCAGTTGTCAGTTTTGAGAACTAATTTTATTCAATCATGGCCGACTTGATTGAATTTCAGAACAAAACACACACTACAATAAACAATAGGCTATTACACGAAGGCCATGACCTCCAGGATTGCCGACATATTTAGAGCTCAATTCAATTTGTTATTAAAAACTGATTCTACAGTGTATAATTTTCTGAGTACAGCTGTCTATGGGATATTCAAATCTACGAAACTTGAGGTGGTATGATGACATTATTACCATTAGAAATTAAATAGCATTATAGTTAATATCATAATGCATCTATTTTTCATTAATTGTACATAATACTGATGCTATATTGATGACATGAAAGGGAAACGTTTTGAGGTTATGTAAGTAAATGTAGAGAATATCTTAATTTAGATCTTCATTTCTATAATTTACTGAGTGCCTGCTATATATAACTCCAAAACTTAAGTAAGATAATAATATTGTTATTAAAAATCAAATATTTTTGTACTTATTAGCCCAGTGGGGTTGGGTCTTTTTCATATACTTAATGGCGGTGTAGTGTAGATATTGATATGTGTCATTGTCTTCAGTATTGGCTCGAGAGAGCGCAAAAATTACAGTTCCTAAGGAAAGATCAAAAGGTATTACTTACTGATAAAATAAGAGGCCTACAAAATTTTCTGGTCTCCAGATCATTTCAGCAAGATCTCTTAGTAGGATAAAATGATTTTACGCTCTACATTTCAAGTTCTACATGCAGCATCTATACGAAAATGCTATTGTTCGAAAGCTTAGCAAACCTGACAGTTCTTTAACTTTTGCCTACAATCCACAATGACCTGAAATTGCTACTGCTATCGTCCTGACATTGATACTTGCGTTTTCGCGTTGAACCTCAAAAACTGAAGTTGGATAGGTTCAAGAAAAAGTATTTGGCCTAAAAAAAAATCCATTCAGAGGGAGTATGTTTCATTATTACGGAAGCAAATAACTATCAAAAAGACAAGTATTCTTCATTGAAAATAAATCTGAAAAATTTTTATTTGAACGTCTAACGAACTTAGTTTGCAGCAGCATTTGCTGCACAAGCCACTAGTCATTTTTATTTTCCTGTCAAAGCAGGGAGTGCTGCAGCTCCGCAGCTCTTATGGACGAGCCGCCCCTGCTTCACTGCACCCCTGTTTTAATTCTCCGCCTTTTGAAACGAGTTTATTAAAAAAAGATAATTTCCTATTAGAAGCGCTCAAAATTTTTCCTCCATTAGTGGTAATATGATCGATCTGTTGTCCCCACATCATAATGTCTGTGTCTGTCCTATCAAGTACGAAAAGCATTTTGATATGGGTACTCGATGGTCTGTAGTAAAAACATTCTAACCCCTATGTGGGTCGCTGCAATAAAGACTGTTGGTATGAGAATTTGTATTACAGGGCCGGCTCCATTCATGGGAACATAAAAATAATAGAGGAATGGAAAGCTCGTCAGTCCATTTTGGCAGAATAAAGACATAGCTACACTGGACATCCCATTGGGGATTGCAGTGCGAGGTATATGAAATACTGTTCGCAGATAGAATGCTGTATCGTAAAATGAGCTTTTATATCGCCCTGGCCCTGCGATAATGACAGAAGGGTTCGATGCAGTCCATTCACAACATTGTTCTAATACTTGGACCGGCAGGGGTGAGAAAATAAATGTACGCAAAGGGTTGAGAAATTAAAAAATTACGAGTAAATTAAATGCAGCGATTTTGCTCGGTTAGCCATACAGAGCTCAGTTACAACTTGTTTTTACATTCTTCTAGTAGTGACTTTTTATTTTATTAGTAGTTGTTTCCAAAATCACGATTGAAAATTCGAATCTCGCCTATTTAAGAGTACCAATGGGACGTCCTGTGAGATTGCTATAGTCACAGAGAAGGTTCTACTATGTGTCCGTATGGTCCTACATCGAAAATAGTCAATGGAGACAAAGGATAACTCAGGATGTAAGACTCTTGCAATATCACTGTTATTTTATCGTTACAATTATTGTAATTACTATTATTATACTACTGTTATATTCCATACTGGAAAGGATCAGGACGAAATTCAAATACAAACTGCTGAGCCATTTACACCCGAATACCTGAACCCACACTTTCTGAAGTCGAAATTGCGATAGAAAATCTGAAAAAGTACAAATTCCAGCAGAATTAATACAAGAGGGTTGAAGCGAAATTTTAAGCTTGTACTTGCAATTTGGGAAAAGGAAATTTTACCATAACAATGGAAGGAGTCCATAACCGTTCCTATTTTTAAGAAGGGGGACAAGATTAACTGTAGTAACTTTCGAGGAATATCACAATTTTGACGTCCTACAAAATTTTGTCGAATATCCTTTTGAGAAGATTAACTCCATATGTAGATGAAATTATTGGGGATCATCAGTGTGGTTTTAGGCGTAATAGATCGACTATTGATCAGATTTTTGTATTCGACAGATATTGGAGAAAAATAGGAGTATAAGGGTATTATACATCAGTTATTCATAGATTTCAAAAAGCCATATGACTCGGTTAAGAGAGAAGTTTTATATAATAATCTTATTGAATTTGGTATTCCCATGAAACTAGTTCGATTAATTAAAATGTGTCTCAGTGAAACATACAGCAGAGTCCGTATAGACCAGTCTCTATCTGATGTTTTTCCAATTCACCGCGGGCTAAAGCAAGGAGATGCACTATCACCTTTGCTTTTTAACTTCGCTCTAGAATATACTATTAGGAAAGTTCAGCATAACACAGAGAGTTTGGAATTGAACGGATTACATCAGCTGCTTGTCTATGCGGATGACGTGAATATGGTAGGAGAAAATCCACAAACGATTAGGGAAAACGCGGAAATTCTACTTGAAGCAAGTAAAGCGATAGGGTTGGAAGTAAATCCCGAAAAGACTAAGTATATGATTATGTATCGTGACCAGAATATTGTACGAAATGGAAATATAAAAATTGGAGATTTATCCTTCGAAGAGGTGGAAAAATTCAAATGTCTTGGAGCAAGAGTAACAAATATAAATGACACTCGGGAGAAAATTAAACGCAGAATAAATATGGGAAATGCCTGTTATTATTCGGTTGAGAAGCTTTTGTCATCCAGTCTGCTGTCAAAAAATCTAAAAGTTAGAATTTATAAAACAGTTATACTACCGGTTGTTCTGTATGGTTGTGAAGCTTGGACTCTCACTTTGAGAGAGGAACAGAGATTAAAGTATTTGAGAATAAGGTTCTTAGGAAAATATTTTGGACTAAATGGGATGAAGTTACAGGAGAATGGAGAAAGTTACACAACACAGAACTGGACGTATTGTATTCTTCACCTGACATAATTAGGAACATAAAATCCAGACGTTTGAGATGGGCAGGGCATGTAGCACGTATGGGCGAATCCAGAAATGCATATAGGGTGTTAGTTGGGAGACCGGAGGAAAAAGACCTTTAGGGAGGCCGAGACGTAGATGGGTGGATAATATTAAAATGGATTTGAGGGAGGTGGGATATGATGATAGAGAATGGATTAATCTTGCTCAGGATAGGGACCAATGGCGGGCTTATGTGAGGGCGGCAATGAACCTCCGGGTTCCTTAAAAGCCAGTAAGTAAGTAAGAGCACTAATATTTACATTTGTTAGACCACTAATATTTACAATTGTTAGACCACTAATATTTACATTTGTTAGAGCACCAATATTTACATTTGTTAGAGCGCCAATATTTACATTTGTTAGACCACTGATATTTACATTTGTTGTAGCACTAATGTTTAAGGTAGAAGCAGTAGTTTTTTTGACTTTACTGGCTTTGAGACAGAAGCCGTTTGAGGGCCTTAGACGCGCAGGACGCCCTCTCCAGCCATTGTACATAAATAATAATTAAAATATATTTACATATATGACACTATTTCTGGCCGAAGTGTCAGTAGGTGTGTGAGTGCAGTGTTTTTTTATTTATTTTTTATTTTTTTATTTTCTTTATTTATTTACTTATTTATATTTATATTGGTGTAGGCCTAATTTGTTAATTTGCGATGCTTAAGGATGGTGAACGGGACAAGAGTTCGTGGTAAAAGATATCAGTTGGTAGACAGCATTAAGGTATTATATGGGGAGATTAAGAGGAAAGCAAGAAATGGGGAAGGATGGGAAATGCTGGGTTTGCAGTTAAAGACCTGCTCTTGGGCAGAACACTGTACATACATACATACATACATACATACATACATGGATAATAATCTCAACTGGGACATGCAAATCACAGAAACCTGCAGAAAAGTATATTCTATTATTCATGTGCTGAAAAGAATAAATGTTCATCTTCCTCTTGCTTAAAAAGTCCCTTGTGCAGACCCTTGTATTTCCCTATTTTGACTATGCTGACATTTTACTGACCTTTCCAGCGACAACAAAATGAAACTTCAACGTGCTCATAATTTGTGTGTACGTTTTGTAAGCAATGTTCCTAAATATGATCATATTACCCCATCCCTGGAAGCAATAGGTTGGCTTAAACTAGATAAGAAAAGAAATTTACATTCACTTCTCTTTCTCTTCGAAATCTTGAACTCTTCTATTCCTTCGTACCTGTCGTCTCGCTTCACTTACCTTTCTTCCCACCACAATCTGAACACACGCTCTCGCCATGAAACAATACTAACAATACCATCCCATCGCACCTCTTCATACTCATCCTCTTTCACAATAGCCCTGCCAAGACTCTGGAACTCGCTACCTGCTAGCATCAGGGACTGTCGAAATAAAATTCAATTCAAACGCAAACTTACTAGGCACTTGGTCAGTAATTGAGACTCGTTCAGACATGGTTTCTTGTAAATAGTTCTTTTAATCTACCACAAAATATCTCAATATCCGGTAATTTCATCACTATAGAATTTTGTTATTGTAGGTTTAATTTGTAATTTAGTAAATACAGAAATATTCTTTGTTCTTAACTTCTATGATAAAATGTCTAGCTTTCATTAATCAGGTATTCTTGTCGTACTTTAATTTTTATTGTAATTGTAATTGTAAATTTAATATTAATTGTAATCTTATTGTTCATGTTATAGTTGTAATCCCCTGGTAGAGGGGCAGAGAAGGCCTGACGGCCTTATCTCTACCAGGTTAAATAAATAAATCTAATCTAATCTAATCTACATACATACATGCATACATTTTTTTTACATTCCCCTTCCGTTGCCAGAAGCGTCTGAATCGTTATGGGGACTTTCATGGTTTGGTGTTATTTTATTGATCTGCCTCCCTGTTGCTGTAGTGTGTCCTCTCAGACAGTATTCAAATTTCCAACACGTGTTTGCGGTTTTCTTTATGCGTGTTTTAGTTTAAGCAGAAAGGCACCGAACATATGTAACGAAGAGGAAAGATTGAACGAACTTAATTATAATTGAGTAATAACTATGTTTTTTTCACATTTTCTGTCTTTCTATTAAAAACTCGATTTATTTAGACTTTTTTTTAAGAATGAGTCATTGTGATGTTGTGGTTAGGCACTATTGCTATACATTTTAATTCAAAAGTGTTTCTGCTCTTGTCTTGAACATTATCGTCCTTTGCCATTTATTGCTCCATATGTTGTTATGAGCAAAGCTCGGAACTTGGGGACTTGTGTGTCGTGTGCATGAGTAAGGTTACAGGTACAGCGTACACAAAGCTCTCCCTGCAAGTGCTCAGGGACAGTCGTGTGTACTAAGAAAGTGGTCACATTGAATAACAAGAAAACGGACGAGGAAACTGTGTCATGTCGAAGCCAATGACATTCAGAGAATTACAGGTAAACGGTCTGTTTCAGGAATTAGAAAATACGTATTAGTAGTAGTAGTAGTATTTATTTATTTAACCTGGTAGAGATAAGGCCGTCAGGCCTTCTCTGCCCTCTACCAGGAGATTCCAACTACAATATCAACAATAAAATTACAATTAGTATTAAATTTACATTTACAATTACAAATAATATTACAGTTAATATTAAATTTACAATTACAATAAAATCAAAGTACGAAAAGATTACCTGAATAATTAAAGCTAGATAATTTATCATAGAGAAACAAAGAATATTTTATATTTACTGAATTACAAATTAAATCTAGAATAACAAAATTGTATAATGATGAAATTACTGGATATTGAAATATTTTGTGATAGATTAAAGAAACTATTTACAAGTAATCAATTACTGACCAAGTGCCTAGTAAGTTTTCGTTTGAATTCAATTTTATTTCGACAGTCCCTGATGCTAGCAGGTAGCGAATTCCAGAGTCTTGGCAGGGCTATTGTGAAAGAAGATGAGTATGAGGAGGTGCGATGGGATGGTATTGTTAGTATTGTTTCATGACGAGAGCGTGTGTTCAGATTATGGTGGGAAGAAAGGTAAGTGAAGCGAGACGACAGGTACGAAGGAATAGAAGAGTTCAAGATTTCGAAGAGAAAGAGAAGTGAATGTAAATTTCTTTTCTTATCTAGTTTAAGCCAACCTATTGCTTCCAGGGATGGGGTAATATGATCATATTTACGAACATTGCTTACAAAACGTACACACAAATTATGAGCACGTCGAATGGGTATTATAGAAGTTTGAAAATACATTTTTTAAATTTTAGGTACAGACTTTCGTGGAGGAATTCTGAGGAGATACATTATTTTCTTCGAATGGAGAGTTTATATTTTGTAAGTTGTGCCACACACAAACAGAGGCTGGAAAATGGGCATTCATTGAAAGACATTGCAGTCCCTTAAATTAGTGGAACATTTGTCCATAGCCATGGATGAAATCGTAGAGGGACCTGCCCCAGTAGTGACATACAAATTCGTCGGCCTGGTTGGCGAGTGGTATAGCGCTGCCCTTCTATGCCCAAGGTTGCGGGTTTGATCCCGGGCCAGGTCGATGGCATTTAAGTGTGCTTAAATGCAACAGGCTCATGTCAGTAGATTTACTGGCATGTAAAAGAACTCCTGCGGGACAAAATTCCGGCACATTCGGCGACGCTGATATAACCTCTGCAGTTGCGAGCGTCGTTAAATAAAACATAACTTTTTTTTAACACACAAATTGAAAACTATTTCCGAGAAAAGTATTTTAAGTTTGATCCCGTCAATTCATGTGAAGCGAAAATGAGTTTTCTCGTTTCAAATCATGTTTAACTAACAGGCGAAGAAGTTATGGGTTCGAAAATTTTTGAATGTACGTACACTGTAATAAAATTTACAGAGGAGAACAGTAAATTTGATATATTTCTCATATTTATTTTATTATGTATATGCCATAAAATTACGTGTTTCAACCTACCATAATACTATCAATATGCTGTTCCAGACAGAAACCACTTTTATAACAAACCTGACAGTACCGCCGTACTGGAAACGGGAGTTTGTTGACATTGAAGTCCGGTCGCTTAACCACGTGCAAAGACACAAGTCCCCAAGTTCCGAGCTTTGGTTATGAGGCAATCCAAGTGTGTTTTAAGCAGATACAAGTTCTAATGTCACACTGAGCCTACAACGTGAGGTTCCTATCCCTTGCAGTCTACCTAGTCTCATGTCAAAGTAACTTCAGACTTCCCAAGTTATGTGCACAGCGAGTGTTGTTTTCCTCCTCAAGTTTCTGACTCGGCTGACGGAGTCAAGAGGGAGGCGAACTTTATTGCTCGCAGTAATCTGCGTCATTTCTTAAAGTATCACACACATAGATTACACTGTGCAGAAAATGTTATCTTTATGGCACGAGAAGAAAGAAATCCAAGTCAGAAGGACGGAGTTTATTGCGTTCAATAAACTTTAAGCGTCGTTAAATTAACAATGCGGAGGAACCAGATTTCTTTCACGAATTTATTTTTAAAACGTGGGATAGTTACTTATTTGAATGAAGTCGCATGCTGATATCCAGACACTAATTCCTACCAAAGACTGGACTCTGTCCAAAAGAACGGCAGCAAGAGTACCATGGCAGTCTGCTTAAGAAATCCAGTGCTAATGCTGAATTAATGTGAGGAAATTCAGTCAGTTCTTAGTGGATCAAGCCGTCGTAACGTATTCGGTCAAAAATTCAGAAGGTCCGACTTCAATTCTCGGAAAGTTGCTTGAGATATGAAATACAGAGCGATCCAAAAATTCCGCACATTAAAATTTCTTCTTCTTCTTCCTCGTGTTTTAGGATAAATCCTGTATTTTCCAACTTTGCTGTCTTAATCCGAAGTTGGTGTCCAACTTTCCTTCCACCGTTTAGGGAGTCGTCCCAAAGGTCTTGGGGTGTCCAACTTTCCTTTCATTACGATTTTCGGGAGTCTGTCTTCCGTTATCCTTAACACATGGTCCCGCCACCCTTTTCTTCTAGTCTTGATCCATTTTGTCACGTCCTGCACTCCACATTTTTCCCTAATCTCATCATTCGTCTGCCCGTCATACAACGTAACGCCAGCTATACTTCGTAATGTCCTCATTTCTGTTGTTGTCATCATTTTTGCAGTTTTTTTGTTTCTGCTCGAGTTTCAGTTGCATATGTTAATACTGGCCTTATACACGTTTTATATATTCTGATCTTGCTTTCTATGTTCATGTATTTATTTTTCCAAATTACATCTCTTAGATATCCTGATATTACAGTAAAACCCCGATTATCCGTCACCCTATTAACCGATTGGCGGATTACCCGACTGTCTTTCTCGCTCGCATAAAAAAAAATATGAAGTACTGTACATTATATTAGTACGGATTTTTTCTACAGTGTTTTTATAAACCTTTACCCTTACGAATTATGACCTACTCTTCGAGTGGCCGTACTGTTTAACTTCTAGGCAGAATGTCTTCTACTGAGTGTTCAGTTCAAAGTGTGTCATGGCTCGCCGTATGTCGTCATGTGGCTAGCCGATGAGCCTAGAGAATTCAATCTTCCTACATATCCGCAAAGGCGTATTACCTATATGCAAGAGAAGTTGCCTACCAAGTACGGCGTTCATTCTGAAGAGTACTTACCGATACGTACCGTAACGCCTGTAGTGGCAGGAATGTGAACTGTTTGGAAACACGTACTGAGGTGAGTTTTTTTCTTACTGTCGGGATATGGGGAGAGGGTTAAGACGATTACTTACGTACAGTATTTGTTGACATTAACTTCGACGGTCAACATGGACACGGAGCATTTGATTTGTATTTTGGAATGTTGCCGTACGCAACCGATGATAACAAATACCCTGGGTACGACTTGCCCGCGCAAAACACAGTTCGAAAGAGGTTATGGTAGCACACAGACCGTACAGACCGCCATCTGTTGCTACGACGTTCAAGTTATACCGTACACGTTCTTAAGTTCAGATTGAACGCCTTGATTAATAGGCAACTTCTCTGACATAAAAGCTGAAACTCGCTTCAAATCGCTGACTCACCAACAGTGACGTCATGACACACTTTGAAATGAACACCCAGTAGAAGTGTCAAAAGAAAACATGTTGTACGGCGGAAAAAAGTGCAAGTAATTGAGTGGTTTGGGAAAAGAGAAAATGTGGTTCATCTCACATCACAATACGAGATATGAATTACAACTGTGCGCGATTTAGGCTAATGAAAAATAAAATATTAACTGTATAAAATTTGTAACTCTACAACATGAAACCTCTACTACTTCTATCTTTCCACAGACAGTTACCATAAGAAGTTTTCTTGGCCATTAAAAACCCGTCGTTGAAAACGAAACATAAGTACAATAAATAATGTTTTAATAACTGACTTATCGGAAAATCAAACATGAATTGAAAAAAAAAAACAGACTTACATTATTAAACTTTTGATCCACTACCTAGCGTATTAAAAGAGAAGACCACGGAGGGAATTACGAAAATATTATGTACTTAAATGACAATTTATTACATGTGCCGTCTATGCTTATCCTTATTTAACAAATATATTGGTTATACAATATTTTGTTACATAATATATATTTATTTGAACGTTTTCGGCTCTATGGAGCCATCATCAGAAACAAGTAAGCCCATATGTATGGTGTGAGTACACTATATGTTGCCGTACAAGTAAACTCAATAAATGTTAAAATTAAAAGGCATGTTTCTATTTAAAATCAATAATTGTAAGGCAAAAATTACAATATAAATACAAGGCGGCTCTATGGGCCGTGATAAAATGTTACAATTGCTGATGATAAAATTAACTAAAATGCTTTAAAATTATTAAGATCAGAATTAATAGTCGTCCGGTTTGATGGTTATGTAGCTTTCCATATTTGGTGGGAGCTGGGGCGACAGTATGATGAGTGAGGATGTGTTCTTGAGTTCACTGAAGACAGAAAGCAACTCTAAATTATGTACTTAGTTTATGAAAAATTTTTATGATACGGATTATCCGATTTTTTCGATTAACCGTTCACTCCATCCCCTTTATTACCACGGATAATAGAGGTTTTACTATATATTTGCTTTAGTATTCTGTTCTTTTACTTCTTCCTCCAAATTTTTATTGCTTGTTATTTTTGTTCCTAAGTAACTGAAACTCATTATTTTTTTTTTTTTTGAAAATTTCAAAATTTATTTACAATTTACATTTCAATTTACATATGAATAGATACCCAAAATGAGCATATGCTCGTGCTCGGGTACAGTCCAGTAGTCTACATAAATTTTACAGGGTTCAAATAATAATGCTGATGATATAAAATAATAATAACAATAATAATAATAATAATCGTGACAGAAATGATACGAAGATTGTAATACAAAATAATTCATTAATAATAATAATAATAATAATAATAATAATAATAATAATAATAATAATAATAATAATAATAATAATAGTAGTGATAAAACAAAAATATTTACAATAATAAAATAAATACTAAGACGGATAAAATAAAATATAAAACCACTAGCGAGAGTTAACACAACTTAAATAAGCATATAATAACCGGAAAAAATGCCAAACTCGAAAATCAACAGAAAAGTTCGTTGTATCGCAGACGACAGCAACCGCCGTATTGACATTGTGTTGTGCATTAATGGTAGTAGAGGGGAGCTGAAAGTCTACGTAACTGCCGTTCTCTTCGAATCTTCTCGTAAAATCATGGGAAGTTAATGCTAAAAAAACAAAATGTCTACGAGTCAAACTGTTCATTATTACCAGGATAAATACAAATAATACTGAAATATATTAATCAAGTTTCAGTTATAGATCTCTCCTTTTGTGCAAGAGGTATCATATCAAAATATTTTATGTATGGCGGGGAAAATATAAATTTCAAGAACTCTCTAGTGACAAGAGATAGTGACAAGTACAATCAAGTGTATCTGTGGCGATGCTAAGAAATCATTTATTGGAGATATACACTGTTATTAATTAAGAAAATGATCTATTTATTTTTATTACAATGTTTTATCTTATAGGTTACATGCATCAGATAAATACAATAGAAATTAGTATCATATAATGCTAGTAACACTTTAAAAATTTATAATAAAATTTATCAAATATCATACAAACATTTTCACTTTATTTTTAAACTTAAGAATGAGTAAATTGCTTAGGTCTGGATTATTTTTCAATACTAAATTATATAGTCTTGGTCCATAATTCCTACTGTGTCTTAATCCAGGTGTAGTGGGGCACTTGTTTTATGGGTTTATCGTATGCTGCAAGTTTACATCTGAGTGGCTGCCTTGAGATAGTTTGTGATTTTGTTTTATTTTCTGATATCACCATGTTAAATCGTTCTGCTGTTATTTGAAATTTATATAGCAATCTCTGTAGGTTATCTTCGTTATCTGCTAAAAGGATCACATCATCAGCATAACATATTATTTTAATGTCTTTATTCCCTAATCTGTAGCCTCTAGTCCCTGCTTCAGTTTCCTTTATTATTTCGTCCATGATCACATTGAACAGAATAGGGCTAAGGCTGTCACCCTGTCTCACATTAAAATTATAGTGTCTATATTGAGTAGTGCAGTTGGAAAGTGCTATCGGAAACCGCTAGATAGCATCATAGGTATTAACAGCAACAAATATAGACGTCATTGTCCTTTGTTTATCCCTCGGCAAAAATGGCGTTTTCCCAAGAGCAACGAGTTTTCATTGTTGAACATTATTTTTCCATTGGTTCTTATGCACGTGTTGTACTGTCTTCGCGCTACGAGTTGGCGCGGGGAGTAGATAGGCGGGACGGGGGAACTTTACGCTACTCTCTGACCTGAAAACTTCGTCCACTTACTTGGCTACACGGGAACGGAGTCAGACATAAAAGATTCCGCATCTTCGCTATAGATTGTCAATCCTTGTTTCCTCTTTGTCGACATATTTACAATAAACAAAAAGCTGCTATAAACCTAAATAACAGTATACAATAACAAATTCTATTAACTATATTATTATCAACACTATTAGCACGGAAAGCAAAGGATAACTAAAGCAATACAAGATTTGTGGTATACTGAAAACAATTGTCTTGTTGAAACTAATAAAACACTACAGTAAAACCCCCACTATTATTTTCACAAATAGACCTGTAGTAGATGTTTGTGAAACAGGAATATTGCAGTGAACAGCGCGGTGCGCATGCGCGACTGCTTCCCCTCCGCCCCGTCTAAGTACTTCAGCCGCCTTCTCCTGGCGTGACAACAGTAGACGAATTTCATACGAATTTTCCGGATGTGGCAGTGTCTAACAATTCGACCATAACAACATTAATCACGCGTTTTAGGGAATGTGGATCAGCCCTTCTTTACAATGATGAACTTGATTCTTGGTTCCAGCAAGACAGTGCCACATGTCACACATCTAATGGAAACCATGCAGTTTTTACGCCAGTGTTTTGGTGGGCGTATCATTTCTCAAGGATTATGGCCCCCACGTTCCCCCGATTTGACGTCCCCACATTTCTTCCTGTGGGGTTAACTTAAAGGAAGGGGTATACAAAAACAGACCGCACACTCTGGAGGAACTAAAGAGGAACATAACAACAGAAATTAACAATATCAATGTACGCGTGCTCAAAAAAGCGGCTGCAAACATGGTAAAAAGAGTTCGTACATGCATTACTGAACGAAGCTGCCATTTTCAGTATATGTTGTGAAAAAAAGATGTAACTCATGTGAAAACTGATGTAAGTAAACGTAACAAATTCAACTTTATAAATATATGTGAACGTATTATTAACATGTACGCGACTTTTGGAACGCTCTGTATAACCTCCTTTCATAGAAGTTCGGAATATGCACCTCATCTTGTGTTACTATTTATTAGGGATCAGAAGTTGATGAAATGTCATCTTTTCTCTGCGACATCACAGACAATGCTACTATATGACCTCCTTTTACTATGGCTTTTAAGGAACCCGCCATTGGCGGGCAAAACTAATTCAGTCCCTACCATCATATCCTACCTCCCTCAAATCCATTTTCATATTATCCTCCCATCTACGTCTCGGCCTCCCCAAAGGTCTTTTCCCCTCTAACACTCTATTTCTGGATTCGCCCATACGTGCTACATGCCCTGCCCATCTCAAACGTCTAGATTTAATATTCCTAATTACGTCAGGTGAAGAATACAATGCGTGCAGTTCTGCGTTGTATAACTTTCTCCATTCTCCTGTAACTTCATCCCTCTTAGCTCCAAATATTTTCCTAAGCACTTTATTCTCAAACACCTTAACCTCTGTTCCTCTCTCAAAGTGAGAGTCCAAGTTTCACAACCATACAGAATAACCGGTAATATAACTGTTTTATAAATTCTAACTTTCAGATTTTTTGACAGCAGACTAGATGACAAAAGCTTTTCAACAGAGTAATAACACGCATTTCCCATATTTATTTTGCGTTTGCGTTTAATTTGCGTGTCATTTATATTTGTTACTGTTGCTGCATTTTTCAGACGATTTAGCTCTGGTGGCATCTTCATAAGATGAATTACAACGTTCAATTTTTAATTTTAACAAAATTTGAATTAAATATGATATGAAAATCAATAAAGAAAAAACTAAAATTATGGCCTTCTGCGGAAAATAACCTGTGCCTAGCAAAATATATTTAGATTAAAAAATATTATAAAGGATAAATTATTTTCCATATCTCGGATACACATTATTTTTTTTTCGATGAAGTAGACATTTCACAGAAAATTTCTAAATACACCAAAACAATGAGGATAATTAACACCATTATGAAACCTTCCCTAGTACAAAGGGATATTATAATTCGCCTTTACAAGACCTTGGCGAGACCTGTACTTTGTTACGGCAGTGAGGCATGGACATTGAGGAAGAAAGAAGAAAGCAGAATAACGGCTAATGAAATGAAATTTATGAGATATACAGGTGAATATACAAAATGGGATCACAAACGCAATGAAGATGTAATGGAAGAATTACAACTAGAACCTGTAATTAATCACGTAAAACATTATCAGAACAACTGGATAAATCATCTGCATCGCATGCGTAGAGATAGAATCCCAAAGTCATGCTCCACTATCGTCCAAACGGGAAGAGATCTCTCGGTCGTCCAAAGAAGAGCTGGATCGAAAATTCAACTGTGAGATCGTAACAGGCCATTTGGCCTAATACTTGAAGGAAAGAAGAAGAAGACTGTTGCTACAAGATATTTGAATTTTTCCGCCCCATCCAATTTTTATATTTCCATTTCGTACTATATTCTGGTCACAAGACATAATCATATACTTTGTCTTTTCGGGATTTACTTTCAAACCTATATCTTTACTTGCTTCCAGTAAAATTCTCGTGTTTTCCCTAATAGTTTGTGGATTTTCTCCTAACATATTCACGTCATCCGCATAGACAAGCAGCTGATGTAACCCGTTCAATTCCAAACCCTCTGTGTTATCCTGGACTTTCCTAATAGTAAATTCTAGAACAAAGTTAAAATAATAATATTAATAGTAATCTATACTAATAATAAATCTGTAGCCGAAATTTTTCTGGTAATTTTCGATTTTCCAAAAATAATTGATCCTAACATATATAATTAACAACCCTGAAACCGAAAATCGCATTTTTGAAATTTTTGTTTGTATGTCTGTCTGTATGTTTGTTACCTTTTCACGCGATAATGGCTCAACCGTTTTATATGAAAATTGGAATATAAATTAAGTTCGTTTTAACTTAAATTTTAGGCTATATGGCATTCAAAATACTTTATTTAAAAGGGGGTTATAAGGGGGCCTGAATTAAATAAATCGAAATATCTTGCTTATTATTGATTATTATGAAAAATATTACATAACAAACGTTTCTTTAAAAATTATTTCCGATAAGTTTTATTTTTTACAAAATGTTGATAGGACTGATATTTAATGAGATAAATGAGTTTTAAAATTAAAATAACGCCATCTAAGACGGTGCAATGAATTAAGAACAAATGACTTCGTCTATAAGGGGCCTTGGACAACAACAATCGAAACAGGGGCCTTGGCCATCAACAATTGAAAGCTATTAAACATAGCCTACAGAGAATGTTTCTGTGTTTGTATGAAGTGATATCAGAAGCTAAATTAACCGATTTGTATAATTAATTATTATTTCACCATTGGAAAGTGTAGTTTCTCTAGATGGACATAATGCTATAATGTTATTACGGTAACGCCTGAGTAAATCGAGGACAAATGAGCGAAGCAGATTATCTTGCGCTGTTGTAAAAGTTGTTGCCTGGATCAAACGTCCTATTTTAATTATCTAATTACTTTATATTTATTTCTAACAGGTGCAGCGGAGCGCACGGGTACGGCTAGTGATATAATAAGAATATGATAAAGAATTATAATAATCACATAAGTAAACAGTTCTCAAGATGAATAACTTTTATTCTAGTTCTGGCAAAATTTTTATCGCATCTGGCATGACTTCAACAAGCATAGTTGGCAATTTTCGTAGCTTCGCATCTATTTTGAGGTTAGTGTCTGTGATTTGTAGAATCAGGGTATACAAAAAAATTGAATAAACAGTAGCGAATATTTTCTACTTTTTTTACTTCGCTGAAGGGTCGGTGACGGTACAAGCACGCTTCAGATAGAATTTGGTTCGAAGACTGTCCTGTAGACCTAAGTAAGGCAACAACTCGTTCATAAATATGTTGATGGATCGAGATCCGCAGGTTGCGGGAGGCAGCATTGTTTTGTTTCACCGACCAGGTCGGCCCTCGCACATTTGCAGCGGACACTTGTATGGAGCCGCGTGCAGTGCTTGTCCGCTCTTTATTAACTATGATCGATAGTTCGGTGAGGCAGTGGCAACAACTCGACCCTGTGGGCTGACAACAAATTTCTGCCCGTGCAGAATCTCGCTAATGTTAGGCTTTCCACATCGGAGTCCCGCATTCAAATCCAGGAGAGGCGAAGTTTGAATTTATTTAGATTTACGGCAATTATGCAGGTAAAAAAGGTAAACATTTTTCAAGTTACGAGGGCCCAAAGGGAGTGAAGGAATAGAGTCATAACTAGGGATCGCATTCTGTTCTAGGAGAAGATAGGGTTAGTTGTTGATGTCATTTGGCGCATGGCACAGATACTATCAGGAACACTTGTATCTTATTTGTGACGCAATTTACATTCTATTCGTGATTCAAAACTAGACTTGTTAGACATTGAAAATGCATTCTAGTGATAAAGATTGATACCACGATGAACTTTTCTACATTTTTAAATTTAAATTCAAATATACAGAATAAAGAAATATAATTACAAAACAAACAAAGAGAAATACAAATAAAATAATACAAGCAATATAAAAAGAAGATACAGTAGTATTAACAAAATTTGAGACCGAATGAGCAGCGCTCGTGCTCGGTTGCAGTTCAGATATAATATTAAAATAAAAAATAATAATAATAATATAAATAAATAAGTAAAATAAAATAGGAAGTAAAATATAATTACAGCGGCAATGGAATTATATAATATGATATTAACACTAGAGAAGAATAATATCGCACGTGAAAAGTAGGACTAATATATATTTCAAAATTATAGAATACAAATATAATATAGGTTGATTAATTCATACACATAGGCTATAAATTTATTCAATCAAATTGAAGATATTAACACATTTCTAATTTTCTTGTTATATGTTAGTGTGTTACATGTTAGAAGTTCTGGGTGTAATTTAGTTAAAGCATTGTACAACCGAGGGCCAAAATTTATGCTATGCTTTAGACCATGCTATGCTTTAAATTATTTGTTTATTCGTTTCATTGATTTATTTTTACTGGTATAGGCAGAGTTAAGCCATAAGGCCTTCTCTTCTACTCAACCAGTATAATCAACCTTCTGAATGTATCCAGCTGTTTCCTGACAACATAAAGTCCACTATAGTCCACTGTAGTCTATTCAGTTGTTGTTTTTCACGAGAAATGAGGGATATTTTGATCGGTGTTCATTATAGATGCCTGTTGCTAGTAGCCAGAGTTGGGGTGTAGTCAATATATACTGCAGGGCTGTGTCTTCTGCACTGGTACTGATGATTTTAATTCACTTCTTTTGTGGTTTATGGGTGGACAGTATAGAAGAATGTGTTCCAGATCTTCATCATGATTATTGCACCACATACAAGTAGGATTATCAGAAATGTGAAATGGGTGTAGATACAATTGAGTGGCAATGTGACCTGTTCTGGCTCTTGTTAAAAATGTTTGAACATGTCTGGGCAAGTTTTTGTACATTTCCAGGTCATTTGGTTTCTTTTGTACAGACTGTAAAATTTTTCCTTTGTCAGAAGAGAGCCAATTGTTGATCCATAGGTTTGTAATATGAGACTTTACTGAAGCAAAAGCATTGGATAGAGATATCACTTGAAGGGGTCTTGGTTGCAAATATGTTGCCTGCTTTGCAATATTATCGACTTTCTCGTTTTTCAGGTATACCACAATGACTAAGTATTAATTGAAATGTTATTTCCTTTTGAAGTTCTTTTAGTTTACTTAGTTGTTTCTGAATTGGAATAATTCTATGTGCGTATAGGTTTTGTACATATTTAATTATATTAAATACAGCCCCTTGGAGTCGGTAAGTATGCAAATAGATTTTTCAGAAATTTGAGTAACAAAGCAGCATCAATAGCTAGCAATTCAGTGTCAAGACTGGAGGAGGATGAACATGGTATGAAATAACTTTCTTGATATTTTGGAATATAATACCCTGCTCCGGATCAACTAGTATAAAAATACATAGGAAATATAAATAACATCAAAATAAAAATTTGAATAACCACCTCTGTGGTGTAGGGTTCAGCATGCTGGTCTCTTACGCAGATGGCCCGGGTTCGATTCCCGGTCGAGTTGAATTTCCTGATTGACGTTTCTCAGGTGTTTTCCTCAACCGTAAGGCAAATGCCAGGAAAGTCGGACCACAACATCCCTGAATATCACCGGCCTCATTCATCACCGAAATCATATTCATAACAAATCAGTAATACATATAGGCCTACAGTCGCCATCTAGTTCACAACAATAGAACCATTCTCAATAATAGTACACAGGCCTTCGGATATCAACCAAAGATTAACTCGCGATATGATCAGAGATTTTAAAGCGAGTATAAATAACAGCGAGAAAAATGGAATAATAATAATGATAATAATAATAATAATAATAATAATAATAATAATAATAATAATAATAATAATAATAATAATAATAATAGTAAGAGCAAAATGTAGGGCAAAATCGTTGGAGATGCAAATCAAGCTTTCAGGTATAACTCCCTGTAAAGTTGATTTGAATAATTTTGAGGGAAATCAACTTTACAGGGAGTTATACCTGAAAGCTTGATTTGCATAATACACGCCACTGTTCGTTAACAGAAAACCACAATTTAAGTCACACAGAGTTAGTGTGCACTCAGTGTTGGTTGCTTGATGGTTGTCAGCCCACTTTGAGGTCTGTAGATATAGAGGGAAAAGTTGGGTCGGTTTCGGGTAGAGTTCCCAGGTAGCTCAGTTGGTAGAGCGTTGGAACGGAGAAAAATTCTCTCCGGCGCCGGGAAATATCATATGTACTTCGGCACATTAAATAACATATATGATATGCGTAAATCACTTCGTGATTTAAGACGGCGCTCATTCCGTCGGATCCCGGCCAACTAGTCACTCATAACGAGTGCACCTCAGCACATGTGTGGACTTCGGTCCTACGTTCATAGACATCTATGACGTAGTGCAAAGAACGGCCACTAGAGGGAACCCAAGAGTTAGAGCTTAATCTGAGACGATTCTATCCGACGTCGGGGTTGTATCCGGTGTGGCTTAGTGGATAAAGCATCAGCACGTAGAGCTGAAAACCCGGGTTCAAATCCCGGCGCCGGAGAGAATTTTTCTCTGTTCCATTACTCTTTCATCGTATGATGACGCAGAATATCTGCATGGAAATATCATATGTACTTCGGCACATTAAATAACATATATGATATGCGTAAATCACTTTGTGATTTAAGACGGCGCTTATTCCGTCGGATCCCGGCCAACTAGTCACTCATAACGAGTGCACCTCAGCACATGTGTGGACTTCGGTCCTACGTTCATAGACATCTATGACATAGTGCAGAGAACGGCCACTAGAGGGAACCCAAGAGTTAGAGCTTAATCTGAGACGATTCTATCCGACGTCGGGGTTGTATCCGGTGTGGCTTAGTGGATAAAGCATCAGCACGTAGAGCTGAAAACCCGGGTTCAAATCCCGACGCCGGAGAGAATTTTTCTCCGTTCCATTACTCTTTCATCGTATGATGACGCAGAATATCTGCATGGAAATATCATATGTACTTCGGCACATTAAATAACATATATGATATGCGTAAATCACTTCGTGATTTAAGACGGCGCTCATTCCGTCGGATCCCGGCCAACTAGTCACTCATAACGAGTGCACCTCAGCACATGTGGACTTCGGTCCTACGTTCATAGACGTCTATGACGTAGTGCATAGGGCGGCCACTAGAGGGAACCCAAGAGTTGGAGCTTAATCTGAGACGATTCTATCCGACGTCGGGGTTGTATCCAGTGTGGCTTAGTGGATAAAGCATCAGCACGTAGAGCTGAAAATCCAGGTTCAAATCCCGGCGCCCGAGAGAATTTTTCTCCGTTCCATTACTCTTTCATCGTATGATGACGCAGAATATCTGCATGGAAATATCATATGTACTTCGGTACATTGAAATAATATATGATATGCGAAAATCACTTCGTGATTTAAGACGGCGCTTATTCCGTCGGATCCCGGCCAACTAGTCACTCATAACGAGTGCACCTCAGCACATGTGTGGACTTCGGTCCTACGTTCATAGACATCTATGACGTAGTGCAGAGAACGGCCACTAGAGGGAACCCAAGAGTTGGAGCTTAATCTGAGACGATTCTATCCGACGTCGGGGTTGTATCCGGTGTGGCTTAGTGGATAAAGCATCAGCACGTAGAGCTGAAAACCCGGGTTCAAATCCCGGCGCCGGAGAGAATTTTTCTCCGTTCCATTACTCTTTCATCGTATGATGACGCAGAATATCTGCATGGAAATATCATATGTACTTCGGCACATTAAATAACATATATGATATGCGTAAATCACTTCGTGATTTAAGACGGCGCTCATTCCGTCGGATCCCGGCCAACTAGTCATTCATAACGAGTGCACCTCAGCACATGTGTGGACTTCGGTCCTACGTTCATAGACATCTATGACGTAGTGCAGAGAACGGCCACTAGAGGGAACCCAAGAGTTAGAGCTTAATCTGAGACGATTCTATCCGACGTCGGGGTTGTATCCGGTGTGGCTTAGTGGATAAAGCATCAGCACGTAGAGCTGAAAACCCGGGTTCAAATCCCGGCGCCGGAGAGAATTTTCTCCGTTCCATTATTCTTTCATAGTATGATGACGCAGAATATCTGCGTGGAAATATCATATGTACTTCGGTACATTGAAATAATATAAAACAACGAAGTTAAAAAAAAAAAGAACAACTGACCATGTGTTCAAAGAGCTGTGTAGTGTGTTACCTTTTCTTGTAATGGAGTTGTGAAACTCTGGACGGAGCAGGGCAATTAAGACAGAGGAAAAATATAATTTCACAACTAACGGGGCCGGCGAAGGGGTGGGTTGCAGAGAACAGTGATCTTTATGTGTCCCTTGTGGTTAACGAAACGCAGCAAGTAAGAATTCAAGCATTAACTTTCGCGGTTAAATATTAAAAACCCTCATATTAAATTACTGCTGGCGCCCGTATGCATTCTCTAGCCAGATTAAAAAGAAGGAAAAACTTTATGACACCCGATATGAGGGTTGTCAGCGTACATTACGTGTTTTATCTACGGTATGACGTGAGTTCCATGTTAGTGAACATTGCGAAGAACATGTTCACTATTTCAGTTCCGCAGTTATAAATTGTGATCTTTTTTATTTTACACTATTTGTTCCCAAAAAGATGACATGGGATTCATTGAAATCCTAAAATTACACGAAATATTTATGCTGTTCATGATTGTTATTATGACCATTATTGAGATTTAAGAATATTTGGGATTTGAAGTAAAAGTTATATATACAGGGACATCATTTTATTTTTTCTAACATTTTTAATATTAACCTGTCTATACCTTTAGAGAACCGGAAACACCGCTTGCTCCCCCTCCAAGACTGGAGTTCGATGATACTGGCGTAAAACACAAATCACTCTACTAGGTATAGGATGGAAGAAAAGTAGTTCATCCATTTACGTAAACTAGGAAATATCGCGATTTTGAGTTTGATAATTTTCATTAGGTTTTTCTTTAATCAAAGTACATGCGAACGTATTCATTATGCAGTGTATATTATACTTTCTACAGCACATTAGCGTACAATATAGAGAAAGAAGTTAAATTGAAAAATAATCATAATATGAATATTTAAACACAATTTTGAAAATGGTGGCCGTTCATTTCGATACAGGCTTCAGTTCTTTTGTGCATATTATCGCACTATAGACTATTGCATCTAATTCCAATTGCCAGTTTCGTTCTTCGTACTAGTAACTCATGTTGAAATAATTCTGTACCTACTCTACGTACTGTAAATTCAATCTTCACTTCTGCCCGACCCGAAAATATAAAATTACTCAGACATGCTATCTACTGTCCGTCCAAGTGGTTATGCCGCAGGATTGTAGAAAGAGAGGAAATCACGTGACAGTTAATTACTTAACGAGGCCCTTTTATTTAAGTTAAATTAAACAGCTGTATAATATTACGTAAACGTCCAATTCCTAAGAGAAATTAATGTTTTCAGAAAAGAGCTAAGACAGCCCAGCTTTTACAGAGGGGCGAGCAGAAGCAGGTGGGGGAAATCGGGATGCGACGTGGGCAAACGGACAGTACCTGTGCGAAAATATGATTCAATATTCAAAGGTCTTTCGTCACTGGAAAACGCGAACATATTTCTGGAACGTACTATACTCAGTAACTCAGTACTGCTTACTATCTGCGGTCTTGGTTCTGTGTGGAGTTGGAACTTCCTTAGTAGAAGGGGTGGGAGTGAAGTACATTCAAAAACTCAGGTACAATAAAAATTGAAGTAAAAATAAAATGATGTCCCTGTATATAGAGGGTGATTCACGAGGAAAGGACAAAAATTTAGGATACGATATCTTAGGCCATTTTGAGTGAAAAAGTTCATAGGTCCGTTTTCGAACGATGGCGGAGCGAGATGAATTTTTTTTGGTAAAACGTCTCGCCCCAATGTGAATCAGACGTTACCATATGCTGCTGACGTGAGACAAGATCACCGATGAATGACGTAACATTGGAATCTGCATTGTGAGCGATATAGATAAGAGAAGAGAAACAAACCGGGTGGTGAGGCATTACAAATGCCACAACAAATATGCAATCATTTATCACTTCACAGCAGTTCAGTCAGCTATCTACAGTACAGTAGTTATACAGGTACAGTTATCGGAAGTGTTACAGTCGAGCCGTTCTTATTTCCGGCAGCAAATCACACGACAGCTTCTGGTCAGCTGACACGCTGCTTCACTGGCAGTGGTTGTCGTCAAGGTTATGCAGACGACATACCGCTTCCCGCTCACGGTGGATGTTACTGCGTTGTCAAGTCTACCCTTGTACTCTTAACGAAGTTTTAGCACATGTCTAGTCTTAAACATCGAACGAAAAATTATTTCCTACGATAAATAATTAGTAATATATGAATACATAATATTATATATTATTGTTATTGTTGATCCTAGCATCCCAGGACACAGAAGACTTACCATGTTGTGCTATAATTGGTTTTTCCGACCATTTGAAGTAACGATTTTCGTAAATACAGAAACAATATTAGAAATTACTAAAATGGTAGAAAGCTGTAAAATATAATAAATACACACATTTTTTATGTGAATGAATATCTAAAACCACACAACCTGTAAATTAAGTAAAATATGTTAGTATTAAAAATTTTGTCACGATAAGTCATTGCTACATAAAAACACGAAGAAGCTTGCCTAACGGTATTGTTCAATTTAGAAGTGCTACGCCTAGATCGCTACAATCATTGTTAGTACCTGCCACCGCCGCCATAGTTCTCAGTTTATTTTCTTTGCCGGATCGTCCGTACTTCTCTGTCGTTATTTGAGAAACCGTGAACTTGTTCACATCACACGCATCAGCTGTTCTTTGCACCACTTGCATTAAAGGCAATAAACTACTCTTATTTTACGTTCATTTTCGAAATAATCTCTAACGCTAAGAATCATTTCTCTGCTTTGCGAATTGATGGTCTTCCGACTCCTCCGCGGCATTGTGATGCTGAAAACTCAGCGATAATGCAGCACTAACAACAATACCGACTGATTGTTCGACAACCAGCTATTAGAACTGCGTCCGTTCACTATTGGCTTGACAGAGATTTAGCAACACCGCTATTGCCTACCTTCTTCGCGCCAAAAGTCGAGAAGGCGTGGCCACGCCGGAAATAAGAACGGCTCGACTGTAGGTTGTGTTTTTCAAGATGCCTTATAAATTTTCGATTACAGAATACGCCGATATTGTGTATGTTTATGGTTTGTGCGTTGGAAGTTCCTTACGTGGCGTCGCTGAATATGAACGACGCTTTCCGAACAGAAGGGTACCAAATCGAAGAGTATTTACTGTCTATGGGGTTGGGTGAAAGACTTGGTATAGCAAAGGAACGGGGAAACGAGAGAAGCGCTAATCGACCGTATTTTGGATGCGGCATAAAGACAGCCACGTGCAACTCTCCCGAGCGACAAGCGCGATTCACGCCCGAGCGCAACGGTGCATTGAAGCAGAAGGAGGTGCCTTTGAAAACGCGCGAAAACATCGACCCCGACTTTTAGAATATTAGGTATGTATGCATACGTGAATGTAAACTTTAAATTTGTCCGTTATCTGTCTCTAAATGCGAGTTAGTACAATAGAATCTCAGAAGTTTTTGTGAAATCAAAGAGCCATATCTCCGTAACCGTTCGAAAACGGACCTATAGTCATATGAACTTTTTCACTTAGAATGACTTCAGAATTCACATCCTAAATTTTTTACCTTTCTTCGTGAATCACCCTGTATATATATTTTAATAGGTTATTTTACGACACTTTATCAACATCTTAGATTATTTATCGTTGGAATTAGATGAAGATGATAATGCCGGTGAAATGAGTCCGGGGTTACGCAGCATTTGCTCATATTGGGTTGAGGGAAAACCCCAGAAAAACCTCAACCAGGTAACTTTCCTCAACCGGAAATCTAACCCGGGCCACCTGGTTTCGCGGCTAGACGCGCTAACCGTTACTCCACACGTGTGGAATATATAGTTGAAGTGAAATAATACTCTAGATTGAAATGAGTACACTTAAATGGATAGAAATCTATATTAAGTTTTGTGATTAAATGCACTGTTAATTAGAAAATGAGTTTGAAGTTCCAGTAATATGGCAACTCGCCGTTAACACACTGCTCTTTCTTCTCGTAATACAGTTGTAAGAGGACAACGAACGAACGTGAACTATCTCCCACCTCTCTTTCTGACTGTAATGTTGCAAGCTGGTCGCATGTTTCAGAGACATGAATTTAAATTTGCACAAAACCCGTCCAAGCTATTGAAATATGACAGAGAGATAAATGACTCTTAACTAGATTTTCTATCGATATGGACAAAACTCACGATTTTACTCGCAATAGTTACCGAATAGAGGGGTTTTAAACATTTGAAAAAAAAACATTGTCTTTTTGGAAAACTATGAACTTTCCCCGGATCGATACCCGGCCCCGAAACAATTTTTCCTTGAAATTATTCAAACCTGCTTTACAGGGAGCTACTACCTGAAAGCCAGATTTGTATAATACATTCGTTACTGGAGGTACGTTAACAGAAAACCACAATTTAAGTCACACAGAGTATTGTGTGCACTCATAGTTGAGTTCTGGCGTCGTGTCAGCTCATGTGAGTTGTGTGGATATAAAAGGAAAAATTGTGACGGTGTCGTGTATGGTTCCTGGGGTAGCTCGGTAGAGCGTTTGCGCGCTAAGCGAAGGGCCCCGGGATCGATACCCGGCTCCGGAACAATTTTGCCTTAAAATTATTCAATATATAAATAATGAAATAATGGCACAAAAAAGCATTTATTTTGTAAATTAGGCATTTATATTAAAAAAGGCAAGAAAAGGGCAATATAAAACTGTGACGTTACAATCACAAAGGTATAATTCGTACGGATTTACTTTCAAAATGAAGATAGATTTAACACATTTAGGCCCAATTGTATAAAACTCCCTGACGAAAGATCAACTTTGATCGAAGATCGAAAAGTGAACCGAGCTCAGACACTTCTTCTATTGTATAAAACTTTTCTGCGATCAAATTACCTTGGTTCAAATGCAATCTAAGTTCACGTGAAAAAGATTTGGCAACATCGCAAAAACAGGTGAAATACGTGATGCGCTGACCATGTTACACAGGTTTGTTCAGTGTTGCCATTCTAGTGACTTTAACTCTTTTTCAACAACAATTTCTTTTAACTTTTATATTGCTTAAATATGGATTTAGTGACCTTTTTAGCACCCCATAGTGACAAAATTTAATCTTTCTTTGTTGATAATGAGAAACAACTACAACTACTTTTTGGCGACTTTCCGTATTACATTCTGTTGGAGACACTGGTTTTTTGTGCTATGTAAATAATGGCGGACAATAAGAAGAAGGTTGACTGTTCTCCAAGTTGTTATCATGTTATGGTGTTTGATACTGCTAAACATAATAAAGCTTTATAAAACGACAATTTTCTTTTAGTAATACAGTCAATTGAACATTTATGAATGTACCTATCATATCCATTAATAATTAATGGTTGTTATAAACATAATATAATTATAGGTTATGTTATTTGATACTGCTGAACACGATAGAGCCTTATAAAATATAAGAATGTTTGTGTATTAAGGCAAGAAATTGAAAGAAATATATATATAAATGTACCTAACATATCTATTAAAATTAATAATAATGGATATTTTATTTGCACAATCTGTCACTCGTATATTTCAAACAGAATCGAAATAACTGAACTTGGATCATCTAACTTAATCGGAGAAATTTCTTCAGTCAAAGTTGACTTTAGTTTGAGACAAATTAATCTCAGATTAGACTTTATACAACACAAAATTCCAAGTTCAAGGATCAATTTAACTGCTGATCTAAGATTAAATGGTTTATACAATCGGGCCTTAGAAAGTCATTCTACCAAAGTTCCGGTCTCTAGTTATTAATTGACTGAGTCGACTTTGCATTTGAGTTTCCTGAATGAATTGAGGAACTTGTGCGACACCCGGTGTATGAATAATAAATGCAGAGATTAGCATGTTGGCTGCTATAGAACCGCATGTGCGATGAGTGGACAACACGGAGCTGTGTCCCTTCTCTTAAGAGCGCTATATTTTGTGCCAGTGACAGCTTGAAAGAGATTAGCTAGCGGGCTTGCTTCTCTGAGGAAAATTTGTAAGGCCATGCTTCAAAGCAGATTGCTAATGCATCCATTGGGTTTAGCAGACTTGTTGCAGCCCCTCTCAGGGGCAGCTCAGACTCGACCGCAAATAGACGAGTCGATCTGCAGTGATAATGCGTGTGCTAAGTAAGTCTCGGTGTCTAATCCTGTCTGTCCGCTGTGTTGTAGCTTTTATTGGATTGCTGGCTATAAAGACTAATTTATTTCCTGGACATTTATTTGTGTGTTCTCCGCTAAGACAGAAGTGCACCTTATTGCAGGCTTTACACTGACCAGTAATTCATCTATAGTTTTCTGTCCAAGGACAGGAACTTCACTGTAAACCCAGCATTCTCCAGTCTTTTCTCATTTCCTTCTTCCCTTAGTCTCAGCATACGATTAATATTATCTTCATCTAATAGGCCTATACAGGGTTAGTACAAAAGAAATAGACACTTTCAACGTCTTATATATACAAAATTATTACCAAAGCTCGGAACTTGGGGACTTGTGTGTCGTGTGCATGAGTAAGGTTACAGGTACAACGTAAGCTGTAAGTGCTCAAGGACAGTCGTGTGTACGAAGAAAGTGGTCACATCTACGCACGAGGAAACTGTGTCATGTGCCAATGACAATCAGAGAATTACAAATAAACGGTCTGTCAGAGAAATTAGAAAAAAGTGTTATTCGAATGGGTATTATAGAAGTTTGAAAATACATTTTTTTAAATTTTAGGTACAGAATTTCGTGGAGAAATTCGGAGGAGATACATTATTTTCTACGAATGGAGAGTTTATATTTTGTAAGTTGTGCCACAAACAAACTAAAGGCTGGAAACGGCATTCATTGAAAGACATTGTAGTCCCTTAAATTGGTGGAAAATTTGTCCATAGCCGTGGATCAAGTCGTAGAGGGATCTGCCCTAGTAGTGACACACAAATTGAAAACTATTTTCGAGAAAAATTTAGGATATACTTATCTTTCTCAGATAAGAGATCAGCTGGCAACTGCTGAAAATCGAACAAAACAGTGACAGTTAAAACATTTATTTTAAGTTTGCTCCCGTCATTACATATGACGTGGAAATAAGTTTTTCTCGTTTCAAATCATGTTTAACTCACTGACGAAGAAGTTATGGATTCAAAAATCTTCGAATGTAAGTAGTCATACACTGTAATATAATGTACAGAGCAGTACAGTAAATTTGATATATTGCTGATGTTTATTTTTATTATATATATGCTATAAAATTACGTGTTTCAACCTACCACAATACTATCAATATGTTGCTTCAGCCAGAAACCACTTTTATAGCAGACCTGACAGTACCTCCGTACTGGAAGCGGGAGTTTGTTGACATTGAAGTCCGTCGCTTAGCCACTTCCAAAGACACAAGTCCCCAAGTTCCGAGCTTTGATTATTATAGTTATCAGTAGACTTCGTTGAATTGCCACACGCAGCGTGCAATCAGGTTGCCGATGTACGGTAGTATAGAGGAGGTGAGCGACCGCCCGGTCTCGTAGTACAGGGACATCATTTTATTTTTACTTCAATTTTTATTGCACCTGAGTTTTTAATGTACTTCACTCCCACCCCTTCTACTAATGAAGTTCCAACTCCACACAGAGCCAAGACAGCAGATAGTAAGCAGTACTGAGTTACTGAGTATAGTACGTTCCAGAAATATGTTCGCGTTTTCCAGTGACGAAAGACTTTTCAATATTGAATCATATTTTCGCATAGGTACTGTCCGTTTGCCTACGTCGCATCCCGATTTCCCCCACCTGCTTCTGCTCCCCCTCTGTAAAAGCTGGGCTGTCTTAGCTCTTTTCTGAAAACATTAATTTCTCTTAGGAATTGGGCGTTTACGTAATATTATACAGCTGTTTAGTTTAACTTAAATAAAAGGGCCTCGTTAAGTAATTAACTGTCACGTGAGTTCCTCCTTTCTACAATCCTGCGGCATAACCACTTGGACGGACAGTAGATAGCATGTCTGAGTAATTTTATATTTTCGGGTCGGGCAGAAGTGAAGATTGAATTCACAGTACGTAGAGTAGGTATAGAATTATTTCAACATGAGTTACTAGTACGAAGGACGAAACTGGCAATTGGAATTAGGTGCAGTAGTCTATAGTGCGATAATATGCACAAAAGAACTGAAGCCTGTATCGAAATGAACGGCCACCATTTTCAAAATTGTGTTTAAATATTCATATTATGATTATTTTTCAATTTAACTTCTTTCTCTATATTGTACGCTAATGTGCTGTAGACAGTATAATATACACTGCATAATGAATACGTTCGCATGGCTAACTCAGTTCGTGAGTAAAAACACTTATTCTTAATACAGTACTGTACTTTGATTAAAGAAAGACCTAATGAAAATTATCAAACTCAAAATCACGATATTTCCTAGTTTACGCAAATGGATGAACTACTTTTCTTCCACCCTATACCTAGTAGAGTGATTTGTGTTTTACGCCAGTATCATCGAACTCCAGTCTTGGAGGGGGAGCAAGCAGTGTTTCCGCTTCTCTAAAGGTATAGACAGGTTAATATTAAAAATGTTAGTAAAAATAAAATGATGTCCCTGTATAAGCAGTTCATGTTAAGAGTTGTGACCGGTCCAAATAGATAGAGCAGCTACAGCTAATGTTTACCTAAGTAAGCACTTGTTTTTGCATTACTGTGGTTGGAATAGTCAAAGCTTAACATTTGTTCAGTGCAGACAAGAATTCAATCAAACATACTACAATGAGAGTGTTGCTGTTCCAAACAATTGCCTCTGGAATAACCTTACCCCCGCAGCCAGTCTTGACCCGTTGGGGAACGTGGTTGGATGCTGTTAATTATTATTCAGAATATTACGGCAAAATAATGGAGGTAATTGATGCATTAGATAGCACAGACAGTTCCGCTGTTGCAGCTGTAAAATCATTGCCTTCTGAACAGCTATTGGAAGATATTCTGTTCATTGATTCTAATTTTAAAATCGTGTCCACAAGCATCACCCTGTTAGAATCGTCTAAACTACAACTCTCAAAAGCCCATAATATAGTGGATAAAGTATCACAAATCGTTATCCAAAATATCACTAATTTCAGAAATAGTGAAATGTAAGTTGAGAAACATTATTGCTAAAAATTCTGCCTATTCACAACATCGTACTTTAATTATGTACTATCACGTCACGACAAGACGTGTGAAGTGGTGTGCTAAAAAATAGTGACTTCCCGTTCTTCAAATATGCACCTATTACATCGTGTGATGTTGAACGTACATTTTCCCAAAATAAAAACTGTTTAAGTGACCATCGGAGGAGGTTACTTTGCAGTCTCTCAAAATGTACGTAACTCTTCACTGCAATGCACATATTCAAGGATGATGTGAGTATCTTATATTAAATTTTAAGAGTTAATATATCTCACTACAAAATAATTGTGTATTTACATGTTTAGACATTTCCTACTTCAATGATCATTCATTATATTTCTTGAATGCAGGATACAGGTTTCATTGTAACCGCAGTATACTGCTCAGTGTTTACATCAGAGGCATACTCCATTCTTTGCACCCCCTTCTCATGCAGTCTATACCGCGAGCGTAGTAAACCTTACGATTCTCGTGGCAATTCCACGAAGTCTAGTTATCAGGAACCAATTGACGTTTTGGATATTGGATATTGGTTATTGCTAGTAAAATAACATGAACAAAAATACAGTCTTAATTCTTCCTTGAAGGAGTAAAAACTCGTGCTCAGGGAGTTATCTAATCACATACTTAACACAAGCACAGATAATTATTTGACACAAAGTGGGTCAAGAAAAAAATTATAGGAATAAATTAACTTTAAAAATCCAGTTTACATTTTAACAATTTAACTCATACAAATACATAGACATATTAAATCAATATATATTCTTTAAAAATTAAACTCCTAACGCTATTTTTGAAATTTATGATACTAAACTTTTCCAAATTTGGGTATTTTTGAATTATTTTATTATATAACCTTGGATCAAAGTAGGTACCATGGCTAAGAGCTGTGCTTGTGAAACACTTTGGTTCCTCTAGTCGTATAAAATCGGATCTTTTAGTTCCATATTTATGACAAGCCGTACCCGTGCGCTCCGCTGCACCCGTTAGAAATAAATATAAAGTAATTACATAATTAAAATAGGACATTTGATCCAGGGAACATTCGTGTTTGATAGAAGGATAAATCGTTTAATATGTTACTTAATTTAAATTGCATCCAAATAATTAAAATGCGATCATTTTGGTCCAGAGACCACTCATTGGTACAATGACAATTCCTTTAACATGTTTCTAATTTTTATTACATGCAACCATAGTTTAATGAACATTGACATCATTTAGATTTAATGTGTATACTTTATTTTACTTGTTGTAGGTTTCTATTGAATTATGGTAATAACTTAATTTTAACCCTTGTTTTCTACGTATTCAGTAAATGGCGTTTGGCCCACTTAAATCATATTATATTATATAAATATTATATTACATAACATTACATTACATATATTATTTTATATTATATTATATTACATTATATTATATCAGAAGTTACTGTAATTACATTATAGCATTATGTCCATCTAGAGAAACTACACTTTCCAATGGTGAAAAAATAATTGATTATACATATCGGTTAATTTAGCTTCCGATATTACTTCATACAAACACAGAAACATTCTCTGTAGGCTATCTTTCATAGCTTTCGATTGTTGCTGTCCAAGGCCTCTTATAGACGAAGTCATTTGTTTTTTATTTCATTATATTACGGCCTTAGATGGCAGTTATTTTAATTTTAAAACTCATTTATCTCATTACATATCAGTCCTATCAAAATTTTTCAAGGAATTATTTTTAAAGAAACTTTTGTTATATAACATTTTTCACAAAAATCAATAATAAGCGAGATATTTCGATTTATTTAATTCAGGCCCCCTTATAACCCCCTTTTAAATAATGTATTTTGAATGCCATATAACCTAAAATCTAAGTTTCAAAGAACATAATTTATATTCCAATTTTCATCGAAATCCGTTCATCCATTATCGCGTGAAAAGGTAACAAACATAGAGACAGACAGACAGACATACAAACAAAACTTTCAAAAAAGCGATTTTCGGTTTCAGGGTGGTTAATTATATATGTTAGGACCAATTATTTTTTGAAAATCGAAAATGACCAGAAAAATTTCGGCTACAGATTTATTATTAGTATAGATGATACAATTTGAATTTATTGCGATTTTTGTGTATGAAGTTTAATAACCTAGTAGTTGATATAGCGTCGTTAAATAACCAAATTAAAAAACTTAAAAAAAAACTTTCTTCTCTCTCACCATTCCTTCCAGTGCATCATTCAGCAGGTAGTTTCTTCTAATCCATTGGCCCAGCCAATTTGTTGTTTTCTTTTTTCCTGATCAGTTTCAGCATTATTTTTCCACTGTAGCATGGGGCAGAAACATGGACATTATGACGAAGTGAAGAGAAACGATTGGAAGCATTTGAAATGTGGATATGGAGAAGAATTGAGCGTTTGAAATGGACATACAGAATAAGAAATGAAGCTGTGTTGGAAAGAGTGGGTGAAGAAAGAATGATTGTGAAACTGATGACGAAGAGACAAAGGAATTATATGGGTTATTGGCTCAGAAGAAACTGCCTACTGAAGGATGCACTGGAAGGAATGGTGAACGGGAGAAAAATTCGGGCCAAAAGAAAATATCAGATGATAGACGGCATCAAGATGTATGGATCATATGAGGAGTCTAAAAGGAAGGCGGTTAATAGAGAAGATTGGAAAATGCTGGATTTGCAGTGAAGGACCTGTTTTTGGATAGAAAACTAAGAATAAATTAATTTAATGATAGTATTACTGCGCGTTTCGTTACGGAATGTGCGCTGGTTCGAGTCCTCAGGGGGGAAGAAATTTTCTCATGAAATTTCGGCCAGTGTATGGGACCGGTGCCCACCCAGCATCGTGATGCACTTGGGGAGCTACGATAGGTAGCGAAATCCGGTTGCGAATACCAGCTATAACGGCTGGGGGGATCATCGTGCTAACCACACGATACCTCCATTCTGGTTGGATGATCGTCCACCTCTGCTTCGGCATGTTGGCGTGAGGCCAGCAGCCAGCTGGTCGTTCTAGGCCCTTCACGGGTTGTAGCGCCACGAATTATTATTATTATTATTATTATTATTATTATTATTATTATTATTATTATTATTATTATTATTACTGCGCTTTTAACGACTGTATTTGATAAGCAGTTAAAGCATAGATTTTCACGCAAGAGACCGGAGTTTGAATTCCGTGAAGTGGAAATGGAATTTGCGGCCGAAAAAAATTCTGTCGGGTTATGCATGGATATGCCGCCACCATTGCACCATTTCTGCATAATACGCTATTATCCTCATCAAAGGTTTGGCAGCAAAGGGAAATTACTGCTCTGTGGAGTGGGTCGATTAGCGTGACACCAGAATTCCAATTAGTTCAAGCGGAGTCCTCCTCCGTGGTCTAATGGCTACCACGCCTGTCCCTGGATCCGAGGTCCGTGAGTTCGAACCCGACCGAGGACCAGTAAAAGCCTCAGTATGGTTCCTTTGCAAAGTTACAGCTGCGGACCATATGTCGTTGATTTGCGACGTATTAAAGCAATCTGTCTCAAAATAAGAAAGCTCCAGGAATAATTTAGTGGTTTTTTCTCGCCAACTTACAAATCAGGACGCTACTTGTGCATTTGGCCCAATTCTACCACACCATATCATGCTGCAGGGACTGTTAATATTGCTGTGTTATGAAAGAAAGCAAATGAATTATCATTTATTTATTTATTCATTTATCTATTTATTTATCTATCTATTTTTATTTATTTACTTATCTATTTATTTTCATTTAGTTTTATTTATTTTTATAATTATTTTTATTTGCTAATTTATTTATTTACTTATTTGGTTATATATTTATGTATATATTTATTTATGAATTTATTTAACTATTTCTCTATATATATATATATATATATATATACATACATACATATTTCTTTACTTATCTCTTTATATTTATTTATTTATCTGATTATTTTTGTTTATATATCTATTTATTTTTATTTAATTTATTTATATTTTTATTTTAGTTTTTATTTTAGTAGGTTATCAAATCTCAGGTTATTTAGCGTCTGAATGAGATTAAGCTGATAATGCCGGTAATATGAATCCGAGGTCCAGCACCGAAAGTTACGCAGCATTTGCTCATATTGGGTTGAGGGAAAACTCCGGAAAAAACCTCACCCAAGTAACTTGCCCCGACCGGGAATTAAACCCGTGCCACCTGGTTTCGCGGCCAGACGCGCTAACCGTTACTCCAAACTTGTGGACAATTTATTTATACATTTCTATTTATTTATATATGTATTTATTTATTACTTTTATTTATCTATATATTTATTTATCTATCTGTTTATGTATATACTCATTTATCTGTTTATTTACCCATTTATTTATTTAATTATTTATTTATTTATCAATGTATATATTTATGTTATTATTTATTTATTTAATTATTTATTTACTTACGAATGTATATATTTATATGTTATTATTTATTTATGTCTATGTTTATTTATCTGTTAATCTTTTATTTGTATTTATTTACTTATCTATTTATTTTTATTCACTTACTTATCTATTTATCTTCATTTATTTTTATTTCAATTTTTATTTATTTATCTAATTATTTTCATTTACTAATTTATTTATTTATTTACTCATTTAGTTATCTATTTTTGTATATATTTATTTATGTATTTATTTAACTATTTATCTACCTATGTTTATACATACATATTTATTTATTTACTTATCTGTTTTTATTTATTTATCTGTTTATTTTTATTTATATATTTATTTATTTTCTTTTAATTAATTTGTACATTTTTATTTATTTTTCTATTAGTTTTATTTAAGTATTATTAATTCATTACGACCTTTGGGGAGGCCGAGACATAAATGGGAAGATAATATTAAAATGTATTTGAGGGAAATGGGCTATGATGATAGAGACTGGATTAATCTTGCTCAGGATAGGGGCCAATGGCGAGCTTATGTGAGGGCGGCAATGAACCTCCGGGTTCCTTAAAAGCCAGTAAGTAAGTATTATTAATTCATTTATCTATATATTTATTTGTATATCTATTTATGTATATATTCTTTTTCTGTTTATTTACTCATATATATATATATATATATATATATATATTTATTTATGTATATGTTTACTTTATCTATTAATCATTTATTTATTTATTTACTTACTTATTTTTCTATATACTTATTTATTGATTTATATATATATATTACTTACTTACAAATGGCTTTTAAGGAACCCGAAGGTTCATTGCCGCCCTCACATAAGCCCGCCAGCGGTCCCTATCCTGTGCAAGATTAATCCAGTCTCTATCATCATACCCCACCTCCCTCAAATCCATTTTAATATTATCCTCCCATCTACGTCTCGGCCTCCCTAAAGGTCTTTTTCCCTCCGGTCTCCCAACTAACACTCTATACGCATTTCTGGATTCGCCCATACGTGCTACATGTCCTGCCCATCTCAAACGTCTGGATTTAATGTTCCTAATTATGTCAGGTGAAGAATACAATGCGTGCAGTTCTGTGTTGTGTAACTTTCTCCATTCTCCTGTAACTTCATCCCGCTTAGCCCCAAATATTTTCCTAAGCACCTTATTCTCAAACACCCTGAACCTATATTCCTCTCTCAGGGTGAGAGTCCAAGTTTCACAACCATACAGAACAACCGGTAATATAACTGTTTTATAAATTCTAACTTTCAGATTTTTGGACAGCAGAGTGGATGATAAGAGCTTTTCAACGGAATAATAACACGCATTTCCCATATTTATTCTGCGTTTAATTTCCTCCCGAGTGTCATTTATATTTGTTACTGTTGCTCCAAGATATTTGAATTTTTCCACCTCTTCGAAGGATAAATCTCCAATTTTTATATTTCCATTTCGTACAATATTCTGGTCACGAGACATAATCATATACTTTGTCTTTTCGGCATTTACTTCCAAACCGATCGCTCTACTTGCTTCAAGTAAAATTTCCGTGTTTTCCCTAATCGTTTGTGTATTTTCTCCTAACATATTCACGTCATCCGCATAGACAAGAAGCTTATGTAACCCGTTCAATTCCAAACCCTGCCTGTTATCCTGAACTTTCCTAATGGCATATTCTAGCGCGAAGTTAAAAAGTAAAGGTGATAGTGCATCTCCCTGCTTTAGCCCGCAGTGAATTGGAAAAGCATCAGATAGAAACTGACCTATACGGACTCTGCTGTATGTTTCACTGAGACACATTTTAATTAATCGAACTAGTTTCTTGGGAATACCAAATTCAATAAGAATATCATATAATACTTCCCTCTTAACCGAATCATATGCCTTTTTGAAATCTATGAATAACTGATGTACTGTACCCTTATACTCCCATTTTTTCTCCATTATCTGTCGAATACAAAAAATCTGATCAATAGTCGATCTATTACGCCGAAAACCGCACTGATGATCCCCAATAATTTCATCTACGTACGGAGTTAATCTTCTCAAAAGAATATTGGACAAAATTTTGTACGACGTCAACAAAAGTGATATTCCTCGAAAGTTCTCACAGTTGGTTTTGTCTCCCTTTTTAAAAATAGGTACAATTATGGACTCCTTCCATTGTTCTGGTACAATTTCCTTTTCCCAAATAGCAAGTACAAGTTTATAAATTTCGCTATATAATGCACTTCCACCCTCTTGTATTAATTCTGCTGGAATTTGATCGATACCTGGAGACTATATATATATATATATATATATATATATATATATATATATATATATATATATACCATTTTTCTAATTTTTCTCCATTCACTTTGCTCTTGCCACTTGCAAACAAAAAATGAAAAGTAACTATAGAACAGAATCTGCATTGCAAAGTGTACGTTGAAAAGGTGCAGAGTTCATTGATGGAATAATCCCTTGGAAGTTACTTGAAAAGGAATAATTATGACCCACTTTACTGCGCTATTCAAGCACAACTTCAGCGAACAGAAAAATGTGAACTATAATGACTACCTCGGGGATGGAGCTCCGAACTGCTGTAATACAAAGCCTTGACTGTTAGCTAGCCCGTTCGCCACCTTTTACACAATCACGAAACTGTGGAGCTAGCGTTGACCGCAGATACACAAATGTGGGCGTTTTCACGTAACTATTTACTGTCCACCATGTGGCATTGTGCCGCTGATCCGGGTCCATTGTACGCCCCCAGGGAGATGAGGAAATTATGATTATCAAAGATGAATGGGGTACAGCGCTTTGGATAAAGGGAAACCAAGCAAAAACCACAGACGCTGTTATCTGGGTCCTCCATTCATATTACATCCCAGTATTATCTTGTGACGTGATCTATGTGATTTCTGCTGAGGCGGCGTGGGTTCGTTTCTCATCAGAGACAAACCCGACCGGCGGTGATGGATTTTTAAGGGCAATAAAATCCTTAGCATGACTTCTTGTAAGATAAAAGTAAACTTGTAGTTTTGTGGCGCGAAAAGATACAGTACATGTATCTGATAACTGGATACAGACAATATACAGGGTAAATCGTGAGTAATCTCATTAATTTCTGGGGGTTATTCTTTGAGGTATTTTAAACAAAAGAGCTTAATACAAATTTGTTCACTTTTGCTTTCTTTTCGAGATAAAAATTGTTCATATGCAACATTTCATAGCGTGTTTTGGGAAAGCCATTGATTTAATTCCCAATACGCTCAGTCAGTTTAAGAGAGCAGTGTAGACTATTATGACAGTCATGTCAATTGATGCCCACAGGAGCAAGCGCGCGCTTTAGAGCCCAGGAGAGCCTGAGCGCTTTACAGCGGAAAGGAAAGAGACAGACGAAAGAGGTAGTATATGCCGCTTGGTCGAGCTATATACAGGAATGGCCAGCACTGATTCAATAGATAAAGGGAAGAGAACTTATTAAAATTGTATCCATTTTAATTTTAGATTTGTCTGAGAAGTATAAGTGCATTGTAAGAATGTAAGTTTTAATTTTAATGTTCATTTTTCACAAGTTTGATTTTTTGTTCAAAATAAATATTTTCTCAACTTTTCTTTATAGAAAAGTGAAATTTTCAGATATAGGCCTATTTATTTAGTAGCCTTACAGAATGTTTTCGTAAATCTAATATACCGTAAATACGTATTACTGAAGATAGTGTATTGAAAATTTTGAAAATATTCGCATGGAAATTGTTTGTAAGGAAATGAATTAACAAAGCAACTACTGTTACAACATAAGCAAAAGATACGTGCCCATGTGTTGTATAGCTTCAGCACATTTCGAGAAAATAATTTAATATTCTGATGGTAGGAAGTTGCTCACCAATTACACCTTAAAAGCATAATGCGATAAGAGTTTTGTTATGTAATATTAGTTACACTTAAAACAGATACAGTACCTAGGTAACTTTGCGTTGTACTGTAATATTGTTTTGATTGGTTTATTGATTACTTTTATAAGGCTAAAGGTACCATCAATATAAATTCCAACTTATCATGTCATACTCAATCTCTTTTTGTGGGATATCACTTTCTTTTTTTGAATGATATGTTTCATCCATTTAGTACAGTATAGTTGTATTAATATGGAATTTATGTGAATATTCCTTCTTAACTCTTTATTATGTTATTAACGTTTAAAACACAACTGCAATATTAATAAATCTGTGTTAGTACTTTTGTTTTACAGACAATATAGAAAATAACAAACAGAAAGTGGTCATATAAAAATAACGACACAAAATTTCACGTTCCGTTTGAAGTTTGTGCACCACTGTTTTCTTAATCCAACAGGCTACTTATTCCTTCTTCCATATCAAGCGCTTGATGCCCGCGCACGACGTCAAGGTCAGAAAAATGCGCTTGCTTTGAAATCACTGTATTATGATAATAAATGATTGAAAGAATTTCAGTTTTGTCCTTTAAGTATGTAGAAATACACCGTGTCACGCTTAGAAGGATCGAGAAATAAGTGCTAATTTAAAGTATAAATAATGGTTTTATAACATAACTTTTTGTACAACTTGATTGAAAAACTCTCCGAGTTTCGGAGAATGGTCAGTGCAACCCGATGTGTGGTGAAGACATCCAAAAGGTACTCAACCTTCTGCGAAGTGATTAGCATTTATAATGCGTTGTCTCAGTTTTTCCAAAATATCAACTGTACCACGTTGGTACACAACATTCGTCATAAAGCCCCAGAAAAAAGTCAATGGACGTCAAGTCGGGTGACCTAGGTGGCCAGGCAAGGGTCGTTGCTGAGAAAACCGTTCCTGGAGGAGTTGATCAACAACAAAAGTTCTGCAACATGTCCAGATACACATTCCCTGTGACTGTCACCTCGATGAAGAAGACTGGTCTAATGACGGAATGTTCTACTGAATTGCGCCTGGCTTGTTTTCACGATAAATGTTAGTGCGCATGCGCATTAACATGCAATTGTTTTAAACCATTGGTGCATAATCTTGGACAGTTTCTGCATCTTGTCAGATGTAAATCAAAACAATATCTTCATCTGATTTTAAATGGTGATCATTTATTTCTCGATCCCTCTAAGCGGGTCACGTTGTTTTGATAGTTGCCTCTTTACCAGTAGATAAATTGTTAATCCCGTGGAGTTTCTTATTCTTGTGATAGCAGGGTGATAAAACCGATGTTTTAGACACAGTAAAATGAAACAGGAGCTATGTGGGGCACATCCAGAATTACGCAAAGGGTTAAGGGGTTAGGTACAGCTTACAGCAGTAAACTTTTGGAAGTATTCAATATATTTCGCCTCTATTATTGTATCTTGTATAATAATGAAAATTAGTAGCCTATATGTAAAACACTATCCTTCTGCTATATGAAAAAAAATATTTTTACGATTTAAAGAAGTTATTTACATTTTTTTTTTAAATTCAAAATAATGACAGTACACTGTGAAGTGATGAAGCGTTTCCCTCATAACTCAAAAATTATCCAACATTCTGTGATGAAATGTGTTGTGTGTATTTATGTATATCATATCTAGAATGTGATACAAAGTCACTTCTCTACCTTTTACAGATTGTCTGATAAAAACTAAATTCATTTTTAAAAATGGTCAAATATCAGTGTTTTCTTCTAACACAAAATAAAAAGAAAATATTATTTACTCGTATTAAGGAACGTAATTTAAGAGCATGGTATTGTAAACCTGAGTTTCAGCAATAAAATAAAAGAAAACATGAAAAAGTTAACAAGTTTATGAGTTGTGAGGGAAAAGCTTCATCACTGCACAGTGAACTGCCACCATTTTTTAATTAAAAAATATATATAAATAATTTTTTTTTTCAATCGTAAAAATATATATTTTTTTCATATAGCAGAAGGGCAGTGTTTTACACACATTAATTTTCATTATTGAATAAGATACTGTTCTTTATGGTTGTGAAACTTGGACTCTCACTTTGAGAGAGGAATATAGGTTAAGGTTGTTTGAGAATAAGGTGCTTAGGAAAGTATTTGGGGCTAAGAGGGATGAAGTTACAGGAGAATGGAGAAAGTTACACAACGCAGAACTGCAAGCATTGTGTTCTTCACGTGACATAATTAGGAAAATTAAATCCAGACGTTTGAGATGGGCAGGGCATGTAGCACGTATGGGCGAATCCAGAAATGCATATAGAGTGTTAGTTGGGAGGCCAGAGGGAAAAAGACCTTTGGGGAGCCCGAGACGTAGATGGGAAGATAATATTAAAATGGTTTTGAGGGAGGTGGGATATGATGGTAGAGACTGGATTGGTCTTGCACAGGATAGGGACCAATGGCGGGCTTGTGTGAGGGCGGCAATGAACCTCCGGATTCCTTAAAAGCTAGTAAGTAAGTAAGTAAGTAAGTAAATTGAACAAGATACAGTAATCAGGGAAAAAATGTTGAATATTTCCAAAAAATTTTACTGCTGTAAGCTTTACCTAACCCCTTAAAACAATAATTCGATAAAACATTTCTTAAAAATCTGTAGTATTCATAGGAGGAGATTTTACTTTATTTTCTATAAAATATGTGAAAAGACCATGTAGCAACCATTTCGCATTAAAAGTTAGTCCAACATGAGAGATGTACTGCTACATGCACTATTTTAAATGGGCAGTGGTTGGGCAGGATTATCACTGTTGACGCAATGCGCAAATGAATGACTTGATGTGAGTGGAAGGTAACCAAGTTACGCGGTAGTTAGCGAGAGGGACGGACTCGTAAAGTCAACGTGTTTTTGAGTAAAGTTGGTTGCCTGGCAACACAAAAGCTACATCCACACGTTTCAATTTACCTGGATCCCTGTCAACTTAATGCTGGAATAAATAAGTTCGTATGTGAGGGACGACAAATTCAAGGATACCCAATTATTTCTGCTGTCATTTTTTCTTCTACCTATCGATCCTTCCTCTTCCCCTCTTATTCGACTATTTTCGTTACCTTTCATACCTAGAATCGGGAGAAAAACCGACTGAATCTCGAGAGATCCTACCGCCTTTCACAGTGGAGTGTTTCTCAACATTATGTGGATATATTTTTTGAAATTATACTGGATAAAGTACTGCAAACGAAATGTATCCTACAAAAAACTATACCTACACCATTAAGAACTAGAATATGCATAAATTTAATTCTAAAAATGTAGCAAAATATTGTCTTGTTTTACTAGTTTAGTATAATTTTGGTTTAAAATTTATTAAAAACGTTCATCTCGGATGCAGTCCTAATGAATAAAAGTTAGCATTTAAACAAATATTATACAGACAAAAACAATATACAGATAATAAAAATAGTTATCTATCTATCTATCTATCTATCTATCTATCTATCTATCTATCTATCTATCTATCTATCTATCTATCTATCTATCTATCTATCTGTCTGTCTGTCTGTCTGTCTGTCTGTCTGTCTGTCGGTCCGTCGGTCCGTCCGTCCGTCCGTCCGTCCGTCCGTCCGTCCGTCCGTCCGTCCGCCCGCCCGCCCGCCCGCCCGCCCGCCCGCCCGCCCGCCCGCCCGCCCGCCCGCCTATCTATCTATCTATCTATCTATCTATCTATCTATCTATCTATCTATCTATCTATCTATCTATGTACTTATTTATTTATTTATTTATTTATTTATTTATTTATTTATTTATTTATTTATTTATGTGCTGGTCAACACCGATGAGCCAGTGATAGCCCAGCACGATTGATACAATAATAATACATAATAAACAGAATTAAATATTGAATACAATTAATTTACAATAATAGTAGTAATAATAGTAACAATAATGATAATAATAATACTTACTTACTTACTTACTTACAAATGGCTTTTAAGGAACCCGAAGGTTCATTGCCGCCCTCACATAAGCCCGCCAGCGGTCCCTATCCTGAGCAAGATTAATCCAGTCTCTATCATCATACCCCACCTCCCTCAAATCCATTTTAATATTATCCTCCCATCTACGTCTCGGCCTCCCTAAAGGTCTTTTTCCCTCCGGTCTCCCAACTAACACTCTATATGCATTTCTGGATTCGCCCATACGTGCTACATGCCCTGCCCATCTCAAACGTCTGGATTTAATGTTCCTAATTATGTCAGGTGAAGAATACAATGCATGCAGTTCTGTGTTGTGTAACTTTCTCCATTCTCCTGTAACTTCGATAATAATAATAATAATAATAATAATAATAATAATAATAATAATAATAATAATAATAATAATAATAAGGAATTTGAAATAAATACATTAAATTATTATGTTAATCACTGGATGCATGTAAATGAAAATAAAAATAACAGTAACGATAAAATAAAAATAAAAATAAACAAACAATCTTCAACGAAGAATTTTCTTCTAATTTATGATACATTACACTAACACCTAATACCTATAATGTAATCTTTTTTACTTGGTTATTCAACGACGCTGTATTAACTACTAGTTTATTTAACGTCGATGGAATTTGTGATAGCGAGATGGTATTTGACGAGATGAGGCCCAGGATTCGCCATAATTACCTGACATTCGCCTGACGGTTGAGATAATCCTCGGAAAAAAACACGACCAGGTAATTAGCTCAAGCGGGAATCGAACCCGCGCCAGAACGCAGCTCCCGATCGGCGGCAAGCGCCTTAGCCGACTGGGCTACGCCGATGGCTCTTCGCCTAATCTCTAATCTGTAATCTCAATGGTTTTGCAGATTTAAGGTACAACAGAAACAGTCTAAGAAATGACTTTTCATAAATGTAGATTATACAGGCATCCAACCTTTCGGAGCTGAGTATCAACTCCATTATCTGACGAGGCAGGAAGGAACAGAATCAACCTGTCGAATACCTTGCCAAAACTATTTTTCAGGATGGGCAAGTTTTACCAGTAACTCAACGGTCACCAGATCTTATGTAACTCTCATGTAGGCCTACTTAAGAGGTTAGGTACAGCTTACAGCAGTAAACGTTTTGGAAATATTCAACATTTCTTTTCTTCCATTACTATATCTTGTACAATAATGAAAATTGGTATATGTGAAACAATGTTCTTCTGCTATACAAAAAAACATATATTTTTATGATTTAAAAAAAATATTTAGGTTTTTTTTTTCAAAATTCAAAATGGTGGCAGTTCACTGTGCAGTGATGAAGCGTTTCCCTCATAACTCATAAACTTGTTAACTTTTTCATGTTCTCTCTCTTTTATTTTATTGCTGAACGTCATGTTTAAAATATCATGCTCTTTCAAGTACATTCCTTAGTAAATAATATTTTTTTAGAAGAAAATACTTACATTTCACCATTCTTAACATGAATTTATTTTTATGAGACAATCTATCAAAGACAGACAAGTGATCTTGAATCATATTGTAGATATGACATGCAAAAATACACATAAAAAATTTCATCACAGAATGTTGGATAGTTTTTTAGCTATGTGGGAAAAGCTTCATCACTGCACAGTGAACTGAATTTTGAAAAAAAAAAAGTGTAAATAATTTCTTTAATCGTAAAAATATATATATATATATATATATATATATATATATATATATATATATATATATATTTTCATATAGCAGAAGGACAGTGTTTACACATAATAAATTTCATTATCATAAAAGATACAGGAATGGAGGAAAAAAAAGTTGAATATTTCAAAATTTTACTCCTGTAAGCTGTGCCTAAACTCATAACTCATAACTCATAAACTTTTTAACTTTTTCATGTTCTCTCTCTTTTATTTTATTGCTGAAACTCATGTTTACAATATCATGCTCTTTAAACTACATTCCTTAGTAAATAATATTTTTAGAAGAAAATACTGATATTTGACCACTCTTAAATGAATTTATTTTTATCAGACAATCTATCAAAGATAGACAAGTGATCTTGCATCATATTGTAGATATGACATGCATAAATACACATATAAAATTTAATCACAGAATGTTGGATAGTTTTTAGCTATGTGGGAAAAGCTTCATCACTGCACAGTGAGCTGAATTTTAAAAAGAAATGTAAATAATTCCTTTAATCGTAGAAAATATATATATATATATATATATATATATATATTTTTTTTTTTTTTTTTTTTTCATATAGCAGAAGGACAGTGTTTACACATACTAATTTTCATTATCATACAAGATACAGGAATGGAGGAAAAAAATGTTGAATATTTCCAAAATTTTACTGCTGTAAGAGGTCACTTCGTCTTATAATCTGTCCCATCACAGTTCTTTCGTTTCATTCAAGACGGGGAACGAACCCGATTCTATAGAACAATAAGCCTACGGTGAGAATGGAGAGAGGTTCCTTGGAACCTTGTCAAAAATATGGGAGCCAGTACCGTAAAATCTCTTTTTGCTTTCAGTATGTACTCTGGAAAAAATGTTTCTTTGTGTTACATGAGGTCGGATTCACGTCATGTTTGGAAAGACATTAACAGAAGGAAGGCGGAAGCTACTCAGGAAGGAGGAAGCTGTGTGACAGAACAAATCGCCACAAACTTAGTGACGAGTTTTATTTAAGAGACGCGACAGAGAAGCTTCCAACTTCAGGTTTTTTCACTCCTCTCTCGTAACGTATAGCGGAAATTCTGCCCTGCTAAAGGATAATACAATGACATCTCATTTAGAAGCACAGCGCAAGACATTTCGACTCGGTGCAAAGTAACGGATCACTGTGTTAGAGTGGACTGGGTTCGTTTTTGAGGCTCGATCCGTTACAATTGTGAATTGTGTGAGTGTTTATGGATCAAGAAAGCAGTAGCGTAGCCTGGTTTTCACACTGCGGTATGTAACCCAGTTAATATGTATGCATGTATTTATTTACACTGCAAGTGGGCATGCACCCGGTGGCAGTGGTATACACAATATAAACAATACACAATAAAGAAATGATAAGCAATATTTACAATACACAATACAATTATACAATACACAATAGGCCTACAATTTTATACACAATACAATAAGAATACACAATATAATTTAACACAATAATAATAAAAACATTACAACCTACATTATTATGTATAGGTCCTACATAAGTTTCAATAGTCTTTCACTTTATTCTCATCTCACTCACTGTAGTGGCACTATGACGCATTTCACTGACATTTAAGCACACATTTCACTGACACTATAGAACACATTTGATTGACGCTATAAATTATCACTGATCGGAACTATTCACTGCTCTGTAAAACCATAACTTCACTGACTCACCTCGCTTCACTGATACAACAGTTCAAATAAGTCAAATAATTACAGCCTTATGCATACTGTACTTATAAACAGAACTACATTTAAACTAAACATTTCTAGTCTAAGGCCCTCTTACACGCTATTTTTAAATAATTTACAATTCAAACCAAGGAAGTAACTCGTCAGGCTAAATAAATACATGTCACCTTAAAAATTAAATGTGAAATGTCGCCTTAATTTTAATTTGCACTTTATACACAACTTTTTAAATTATTCTTGAATCTCCTTAAGGGAGGACAGCCCTCAAAGACCGCTGCAGGTAGGTCATTCCAATCATTTATAGTTCTATTTAAAAATGAGAATTTACGTACATCCGTTTTCTGTTTCCTACATTTGATTTTAAAATCATGATCGTTCCTACCATAGTACGTTGGCTTTTCTAACCGAGCTGTTATGTCTATATAGTTTGAAAATGGAATTTCCCATATCTGTATCCAGCATAGCGTATTTATCATGTAGTAGGCCTATAAACACTGCATATATCCTCCTTGCTAATACAAATTTACAAGTATATTACGTACCTAGTGAAACATCGACAAATAATAGACACATTGAAAAGTGTTTTAATGAACTTAGTTTAGGACTATGCAGTAAAAATAAAATTAATAAACTCGCGTTTACTATCCTTGGAGTTTTTTTACTTGGTTATATAACGACGCTGTATCAACTACGAGGTTATTTAGCGTTGATGAAGTTGGTGATAGTGAAATGATATTTGGCGAGATGAGGCCGAGAATTCGCCGTAGATTACCTGACATTTACCTTATGGTTGGGGAAAACCACGGAAAAATCCCAACCAGGTAATCAGCGCAAGCGGGATCAAACCCACGCCCGATTGCAACTCTGGATCGGCAAGCAAGCACCTTAGCCGACCGACTTACGTCGGTGGCTCTCCTTGGAGTTTCCCGAACATTTTTAGTCGTTTTTTTTTTTCAAATATTATATGGTTACAAAAATAGTTATGTTTCTTGGCTGCCTTATAAATATTATTTAAATCTTCATAGCCATTGGTATTACAAACTGACTTTTCATTAGAAAAGAGAAGACAAGACCAGTAAAACAGTTTGTTTAAAGTCTTACAACCTCACAGGCACGACTCATTTTATAAATCTTTATATTAAAATGTCTTACACACTTTTTTATGTTCGTAGTGATATTCAGTACCGGTTTTGAAGGGCCTGCTTTAATTACGTCTTCTTTTTCACAGAACGTTAAAGTCTGGGAGCTCCTTACCTTCAATTTGTCGATTATACAACAATTTGTTTCCATATTTGATGCATTGCGACAATGAACACGAAACAATTTCCCTTTCACTCACTGCGTGACCTCTTGGATGTATATTGTCAGCGTACATATCTTGGAGCCCATAAGCGCTTAACATAAAGATCTTAACCTAAATAATTTATTTCAACACTAAACAATTAACCTTTCAAAACAGTCTTCAGTCTTCAAAAATGAAAAGAGTAACATTTTAGAACAAATAACTCACTCATCATTCTTTATAAGTCACTGGAAATAATATTATAACACAAGGATGACTATACGACAATATGTCCACGCTATACCACAGTCTACTATATACAGTCGCGAAGCTTGAGGGTTTTTTTTTTGCAAATCTCGTGATAAAGCGCTCCAAGCGGTTAGCAACTAGAAACAATAGACTGTCCATGGTCGACTTTGGACTGTGTCGTATTTCTATCGAGTGCTAGCTCGTTGCGTATTTCACATTGATGCTTGTGAAATGTTCGTTATTGGTTGTAATGAAAATGTTAATGGCTAAAATACAATAATTGGCATAATAATATGGGACAAGGAGGAGACGTTTGTAGTGCTATAAATTGTAGCAACTGTAAGAGAAAGAGGCCAGAGTTATCCTTTTTCCGATTTCCGAAAGATTCAGAAAGGTTCCTGGGTTTCCACAGGAATGCTGTGCAGAAACAAAACTGTTAATTTGAAGTTCTTTGTGACTGTTAGAATACATTATATCCTTAAATTTCACAATGAAATGTTTCAGTCTAACCGAAAGGACATTAGATACCGGTTAAAGTTCTGTCACTTAGGCTGCTAAATTTCCAGAGAAATAAAGGTTAGGTCTACTTTTTTCAGAGGATATATTTTTAATTGTAGCTATTAATTTTGTTATTATTTTTATGTGTTATTTTACTAAAGACGTAGAAAAATTAAGTTTGTTTTAATGTAATTTATTGATCACGTTTTATTTTCAATTCTGGTGGGATTATTATTGCTTAGGCCTACTCGTTTTTTTCAAAGGATATGTTTTTAATTATAGCTGTTAATTTTGTTGTTATTTTTATTTGTTGCTTTACTAGAGACGTAGAAAAAGTCTGTTACAATAAAATTTATTGATCACGTTTTATTTCCAATTCTGGTGTGATTATTATTGCTTAACCTCATCCCACTTTGTTAACTACGTAAGCCTACACTACAAGTACCAGTACACGTAAGTTACTCCATTAATTCATATTTCCATTATTATTGTTGTAAAGGGAAATGCAAATTAATATTTATTAGTTTCATAGTTAATTATCGCTATAATCTTGAATGAGTGAAGCTATTATAGTAAATTTCAGTTAGTTTTGCACAAACAAAAATTATATTAACTTATTTCTTGCAAGTATCTTCGAGTTTATGGTGGAATTTAATATACTTCATTAAAATAATAAATTAATATTTCAATAATGGAAGGAAGGTGTTAATTTTTCCAAAAGAACGCAACGAAAGTGTAACATATTTTGTCGGCTGCTAGGAGAGAGAGCTGCGATGATAAGGCTATAGTAGCGATCCTAGTGGTGGGCAACTACCCATGTTTGCATTTTTACTACATATTGAGCTTCGCGACTGTATATAGTAGACTGTGGCTTTACATCCCCGGGGTCACGAGCATGCTGACTGCACGAGTTTCCTCGGGCTGACGACAGATGTCGTTGAGACGTTGCGAAGTGTTTTTAAACATCAAGCGGGCCGTGCCCATAGAGTTACAGTATAATTCTTACTAATGGTCGCGCCTTATGTTCAAGCTAATTAAAACATAGTGCGAATTCAAAATCAAACATTCTGGGAAAACTTGATCTGTCCGAAAACGATTACATGTTACAATATTATAATTCATAATTCAGAGTCACCTTGAAGGAAATTGCAGGGTATGTAACACATCTCCCACATCCACTCCCTTGCAAGAAAGTTCTTCTACATACAGATCATGATTGATAAAATATGCCTAGAGCCCCTACGTGAGGGAGGAGAGGTACGTACGTGAATCATGTTAGGTGAATTTTAGCTACGCAGATATTACACATTTCACATAGACAGTTTCATTAAAATCATCTGATATTACAGATCATCACAATAAAAAAAGAACAGCAAATTTCGCCATCTAATACATGCAAAGGTTCAATAGCTATTTTCAGGCATCACACAAATGGACCATGACTTTAATCCATATCTTCTTGACGTTACTTCGTATATTATTTTGTGTTTCAGTCTATTTCAATTTGTAATTTTTACTGTAACAACAAAAATAGGTTTCATAAAGGCTCAAGGCATTTCTCTATATTTATTGTATCATGGTACTCTTTGTCAATGGCAACCTGTGATGGTTATAGGAAGAAATATATATAAGCTGATATGTGAATAAAAATAAAATAGCTATTAAACACATTATTTTAAAAGCAATAATTAGGTATATTTAGAGAAGACTTAAAATTTACGAACAAACACGTGAATTTTACTTGAAGCAAGTAAAGAGATAGGTTTGAAATAAATCCCGAAAAGACAAAGTATATGATTATGTCTCGTGAGAGAATATTGTACGAAATGGAAATATAAGAATTGGAAATTTATCTTTTGAAGAGGTGGAAAAATTCAAATTTCTTGGAGCAACAGTAACAAATATAAATGAAACTCGGGAGGAAATTAAACACAGAATAAATATGGGAAATGCCTGTTATTATTCGGTTGAGAAGCTTTTATCATCCAGTCTCCTGTCAAAAAACTGAAAGTTAGAATTTATAAAACAGTTATATTACCGGTTGTTCTTTATGGTTGTGAAACTTGGACTCTCACTTTCAGAGAGAAACATAGGTTAAGAGTGTTTGAGAATAAGGTGCTTAGGAAAATATTTTGGCATAAGAGGGATGAAGTTACTGGAGTATGGAGAAAGTTATAAAACACAGAACTGCACGCATTGTATTCTTTCTTCACCTGACATAATTAGGAACATTAAATCCAGACGTTTGAGATGGGCAGGGCATGTAGCACGTATGGGCGAATCCAGAAATGCATATAGAGTGTTAGGTGGGAGGCCGGAGCGAAATAGACCTTTGGGGAGGCCGAGACATAGATGGGAAGATAATATTAAAATGGATTTAAGGGAGGTGGGATATGATGGTAGAGACTGGATTAATCTTGCTCAGGATAGGGACCTATGGCGGGCTTATGTGAGCGCGGCAATGAACCTCCGGGTTCCTTAAAAGCCAGTAAGTAAGTATATACTAAAAACAATTGGCAATAGGGAGGTATTACAAGAAATGGCTCAAAATTAGAAATCAAATGCCTAATTTAAAAGTAAAAACCAATAGTACAATATTATAGTATGCGAAATTGAAGACTTACAGTTTAAAGCTTACTTACAACATGTAGGTATTGATTTTAATTGACTTTAATTTTAGTTTATGATTATAATGATTGATGTGACGATGAATCATAGTATGGAATATTTCCAATTCAGCATTTGTCTTTGTGATTGAGTGAAATTATGAAAATCTCATTCAGATTAACCGTCCATAGGGTATGAACCCGGGAGCTCTCGAATGCTGGGCAAAAGCCATTTTTAATTTCATTACTACAAGTGGGAGACTATATTATTAATTCATATTGTCTTTTAACGCGTACATAACAGTTGAAAAGAAGTGTCAAGGTCTAAATATGTTGTAATTTTTTGAAGCCCTAATAATAATTCTCAGATTTTTAAGCATTATTTTTTATATTAAACATGTGATTTTGAAAAGTAAAATTATGATTAATAATTACATTTATAGTCGCGACTCTGTTATTCCCGGCGTGACTCCTCCTCTTTGCTTACGTCTTAGGAAGTGAAGGCTCTATAAAGTCTAGGTAGGTAGTATCGTTCGCCATTTTTGTTCTTTCGTTGCCGCGCTACCATACGAGTAATCTATTTGCCACACCGTTAAACATTATCATGTCGTAGCTCCTATAATAATAAATCAAACGCACTGTAATTCAGCAAATAATTGAGCAGCAAATAACGTCTTCGTGTGCTTTCTGCGAACGCCAACGAAAGAGCCAAAATGGCGGGCGATTATATTAAGTATTTATCGAGCCTTAAGAAATGAATAATGTCTTCCTCAGCGAATCACAAGACGCACACGTTTAAATGTAGCCGACCTGCAACGCGATTGGCTGGAAGGAAATTAGAGCGAGACTATAAATCTTTTACAGAGCATATTCGTTGTAATGGTTCATTATAATAATAATAATAATAATAATAATAATAATAATAATAATAATAATAATAATAATAATAATGGTTTATTTTAACTGGCAGAGTTAAGGCCATTCGGCCTTCTCTTCCACTCAACCAGTATGATAGAAGATTACTACAATGCTATGAATATAACATAATTAATACAACACAATTCAAAGCAATACAATACTACAATACAAGACAATATAATATATAATCAATATAATACAATGACAATTCTTTTCATCTTCACAACACCAATAAAATAATTATGTAATAATAATAATAGTAATAATAATAATAATAATAATAATAATAATAATAATAATAATAGTAATGATAGTCATACCTAAATTAAATTAAATTATTAAACTCGATCACAATTATAACTTCAATTTGACTGCGCCCGTAAGAAATCGTTTAGCCTTTTCTTGAAAGTGGTTATTGTCTGGCAGCCCCTAATCTTCTGAGGTAGAGAACTCCATTCACGGGGGACAGAGACAGTAAAAGAGGATGAATAGTGGGATGTTCTATGGGCAGGAATTGCTAGTATTTGGCTCCTTTATCATTCTTAAAATTTGTAATAAAGTCATAGAATCACCCTGTATATACATTTACATAATTTCTTCATTCTATACTTCGTTCTCGATCCATAGCTTTCTGCGATTGCAGGAGTTGCTTACACAGGGAACTGGGTTCATAGCGATCTTAGTGCAGTCAACTCGTATGGGTTGGAATTCGCTTAGCTATGGGGGTTAGCACAATAGATGTGGAATGATCGTAATGTAGTTGTTTCTCTCTACACCTCAGGACAAAAAAAATACAGTAATATTTGTCAAAAAATTGAAAGGTTAAATAGGACAGCCTGTAACCAGTATTTTAAAGCAAACAAACTTTTTTTTTACAGAGCGGTTCAGTTTATTTTCAACTTGCAACCTTCAAAAGTTGCGTTCGATATTTTTGTTACTGGCTTTTACAATTACGTACGCAATACACGACATCAATGGATGCTATTTACATTTCAGATATTGTCAAATGGAAAAAAAGGGGGGGTTTCTGCTTAATTCAGTCGCGTGTTTTGGCGTTGGAGTGAATTCAACACAGAGTTTTAGTTTCTATTTCACTAAATTTGAATTAGCGGCAGTAATCTGGTAAACACTGCCACTGGCATAGGTGTCGATTGAATGGTACAGCCATGCTGTTTGTACAAATGCTTACTGTCTTGTTTTCGTAAAGCCTAAAACTTTCATTGTTTTGATGAAAGAGATACAAATATAACCTGTGTAGAACTGTACAAATACCAACAAGGAAACTCGTGTGTAATCGTGATATTTGTGTTACATCGGGTGCAGTGTTTCAGTAAATGCTATTTTCATTTCATTCAAGTTATGGTTATTTGCTTACACGATAGACATAAGTACATGATTCATACACGAATTGTTTATTTTTTATATCAAGGCAAAAATAGTAAGTTATGCTTATATTATATCAAATAGGAACATAAAAATATAGAATACGTACTTTCTATTGCTAACATAAAAAGCATAAATATTCCACAGATGTGTATGTGAGATGAACAAGCTCTTGTTCCCAGTACAGTGAAGTTGCGTGATCGGTTCCATTAACGTATCTTTTTCGTTATATTCAATATCATCATATTCACATAATTATCACAGCATCATCATTGCTGTCATTACCTCATCACCACCACAGAATCATCACCAACATATGCAGTAATTATCATCACCATATTACTCATAATTACCATGCAATAGTCACAATCATCGCCATATCATCACCATAATCATTATCAATACATTATACTCACCATCATCACATCATCACCACATCACTATTATCACTGCAATATCAGTTACCGGTACCATAATCACAAAGTCACCATCATTATCATCAAAACACCATATCATCACCATAATCACTACGTCATCATCACCATAATCACCACATCATCAAAATATCGTATCATCACCATAATCATAATCGACACATCATACTCACATCGTTACCATAATCATCACCATAATCACCATATCATCACCAAACACAATACCATCACCATAATCACCACATCATCACAATATCGTTTCATCGCCATATCATCACCATAATATTAATCAACACATCATATTCACCATCATCACATCATCACCACATCATTATTATCACCACAATATCGTTACTACAATCACATCATCACCAACATCGTCGCCCTCGGTGGCGTAGTTGGTATAGCGCTGGCATTCTATACTTGAGGTTGTGGGTTCGATCCCGGCCGAGGTCGATGGCATTTAAGTGTGTTTAAATTCGACAGGCTCATGTCAGTACATTTACTGGCATGTAAAAGAACTCCTGCGGGACAAAATTCCGGCACACCGGCGACGCTGATATAACCTCTGCAGTTGCGAGCGTCGTTAAATAAAACATAATTTAAAATCACTATATCATCACTGTATTATCATATCACCATCATCACCACAGTAACATCACCATAACATCACATCATGATCATATAGTCACCATATCACCATCACCATATCATCAATACATCATCACCACCACATCACTATCACAATCACCATTACTGCCAGCAAGTCAATATCACCATCACTATAACACCATAACCACGTCATCACCATATCATCACATCAACACTATATTATCACATCACCATTATCATAGCCACCGGCGTGGCTCAGTCGGTTAAGGCGCTTGCCTGCCGGTCTGAAGTTGCGTTCGAGCGCGGGTTCGATCCCCGCTTGGGCTGATTACCTGGTTGGGTTTTTTCCGAGGTTTTCCCCAACTGTAAGGTGAATGCCAGGTAATCTATGGCGAATCCTCGGCCTCATCTGGCCAAAAAATACCATCTCGATATCACCAATCTCATAGACGCTAAATAATCTCGTAGTTGATACAGTGTCGTTAAATAACCAACTAAAAAACCATTATCATCATCACAGCAATATCATCATCACCACAGTAACATCACCATAACTCACATCATGATCAGCATACCACCATCATCATATAATCACCATATCATCAACACATCACTATCACAATCACCATCATCACATTATCGTCACCATGTCACTATCACCATCACTATAAGACCATCGCCATGTAATCATCATTTAAATCATAACCATCATCACCATAACGTCATCCCCATTATCACATTATCATAATCACCATATCATCAATATCACCACGTTATCATCACTACCACATCCTTATAACTACATGTTAATATCAGAGAAGGCGTATACTGGTTAAAGGGTTTGGGCTACCGCTGACCCTATTATTACACAAAATATATCTAACAATTACTTTAATTTTAATTACTATGGTAAAACTAATAATACAAAATTATTACATTATGTTATATTATAAACTTTTTCTTTTGTAATTTCCTTGGGCTACCGCCGGTAGCCCCGGTAGCCCGCAAAATACGCCCCTGAGAGAAATTGAAGTAGGTAGGTACTCTGAGAATTACTGCTTCAAAATCGATCATTCACCCATACAGGGACATCATTTTATTTTTACTAACATTTTTAATATTAACCTGTCTATACCTTTAGAGAACCGGAAACACCGCTTGCTCCCCCTACAAGACTGGAGTTCGATGATACTGGCGTAAAACACAAATCACTCTACGAGGTATAGGAAGGAAGAAAAGTAGTTCATCCATTTACGTAAACTAGGAAATATCGCGATTTTGAGTTTCATAATTTTCATTAGGTTTTTCTTTAATCAAAGTACAGTACTGTATTAAGAATAAGTGTTTTTACTCACGAAGTGAGTTGTCCATGCGAACGTATTCATTATGCAGTGTATATTATACTGTCTACAGCACATTAGCGTACAATATAGAGAAAGAAGTTAAATTGAAAAATAATCATAATATGAATATTTAAACACAATTTTGAAAATGGTGGCCGTTCATTTCGATACAGGCTTCAGTTCTTTTGTGCATATTATCGCAATATAGACTATTGCATCTAATTCCAATTGCCAGTTTCGTCCTTCGTACTAGTAACTCATGTTGAAATAATTCTGTACCTACTCTACGTACTGTAAATTCCATCTTCACTTCTGCCCGACCCGAAAATATAAAATTACTCAGACATGCTATCTACTGTCCGTCCAAGTGGTTATGCCGCAGGATTGTAGAAAGGGAGGAAATCACGTGACAGTTAATTACTTAACGAGGCCCTTTTATTTAAGTTAAATTAAACAGCTGTATAATATTCCTAAGAGAAATTAATGTTTTCAGAAAAGAGCTAAGACAGCCCAGCTATTACAGAGGGGCGAGCAGAAGCAGGTGGGGGAAATCGGGATGCGACGTAGGCAAACGGACAGTACCTGTGCGAAAATATGATTCAATATTGAAAGCTCTTTCGTCACTGGAAAACGCGAACATATTTCTGGAACTTACTATACTCAGTAACTCAGTACTGCTTACTATCTGCGGTCTTGGTTCTGTGTGGAGTTGGAACTTCCTTAGTAGAAGGGGTGGGAGTGAAGTACATTCAAAAACTCAGGTACAATAAAAATTGAAGTAAAAGTAAAATGATGTCCCTGTATAATTCTGCAGGGAATCAAACTGTAGTTACGCGGTGATATCCCATTAACTTATGCAGGATTTAATACCGGCTGTAAAGAACCACCGGGGTGTGGGAATGAAAATCAAATATTGATGAAAGAATAAAGTTCCTTGAACCTAATGGAGTGCTTTGCAGTGGTGAGATACTGCTCACCGCTGCTGCGTTTCCCAGGCAACACGCCGAACTTGTTACAAGAGCTCCCAAACAAAACAGTTGACTGCACAGTAGTTTCAAGATAGATGAACCCCCAAGGCCTCCTGCACAGCCAATTGCGTTAGTTGCGAGGTGAGCGGCCCGTATTCCTTTCCTTGGGGACACGCCCCTGTTTTCTTTTTCGCTCCTGAATCATTTTGCCTTCTCTTTGACCTCAGCCCATTTGTCTCCCTTCCACTGCCGCCCTTCATTTCACACCCGGCTGACATGCAAATGTAATGCGGTAAATATTTCACCATCTCTCCATCACATCCTCTGCAGACATTTGGTTATGACGACAGCGATTACTCTGTTCGTTCGTTCCATTTGTTTTCCCTGAGGTGAAAGACATACGGAGACCGCATTTCGAATTACCAAGTTCAGAAGTGGAATTACATCCCTTTCCTCCAAAAATAACTCCTTATGAGACAAACTGGTTCTATCTAAGGCCCGTACGAAACAAGAGTGCTATACAGTATGAGTTAGAAGAATTAGGGATAGTAAGGTTAGTTGTCCATAGACTATATTGGCGTGACGTCATGTTTGGCGCGTGGCACACGTGCTATCAGGGGACACTCGCATCTTATTTGGGCTGCAGTTGACGTTCTATTCATGATTCAGAACAAGATCTCAAATACTGTTGAAAATGCAATTTAGTGTTAAATTTATTTTTATTTTATTGGGTTATTTTACGACGCTGTATCAACATCTAAGGTTATTTAGCGTCTGAATGAAATGAAGGTGATAATGCCGGTGAAATGAGTCCGGGGTCCACCACCGAAAGTTACCCAGCATTTACTCGTATTGGGTTGAGGGAAAACCCTGGAAAAAACCTCAACCAGGTAACTTGCCCCGACCGGGATTCGAACCCGGGCCACTTAGTTTCGCGCCCAGACGGGTTCGAATCCCGGTCGGGGCAAGTTACCTGGTTGAGGTTTTTTCCGGGGTTTTCCCTCAACCCAACATGAGCAAATGCTGGGTAACTTTCGGTGCTGGACCCCGGACTCTTTTCACCTGCATTATCACCTTCATCTCATTCAGACGCAAAATAAATAAGATGTTGATAAAGCGTCGTAAAATAACCTATTAAAATAAGTAAAAATACATACATACATACATACAGTCGGCCTCGGTAGCGTAGTCGGTATAGCGCTGGCCATCCTTGCTCGAGGTTGCGAGTTCGATCCCGGCCCAGGTCGATAGATTTACTGACATGTAAAAGAACTGTGGGATAAATTTCCGGCACCGGCGACGCTGATATAACGAGCGTCGTTAAATAAACCATAATTTTAATTTTCACATACATACATACATACATACATACATACATACATACATACATACATACATACATACATACATACAAACATACATACATACATACATACATACATACATACATACATACATACATACATACATACATACATACATACATTATAAAAGTGATATAACTGTGCAGGTTGAAGAGGGTAATAAAATACACTAATATAAATTTATTGTATGTATTATGTATATGTATTGTGTATTCTTATTGTATTGTTTATTGTATAATTGTATTTGTATTGTATAATTTTATTGTGTACTGTTTATCATTTTATTGTGTATTGTTTATATTGTGTATACCACTGCCACCGGGTGCTTGCCCACTTGCAGTGTAAATAAATACATACATACATACATACACACGTACATACGTACATACATACATACATACATACATACATACATATATACATACATACATACATACATACATACATACATACATACATACATACATATACATACATACATTATAAAAGTGATATAACTGTGCAGGTTGAAGAGGGTAATAAAATACACTAATATAAATGTATTGTAATGTATTATGTATATGTATTGTGTATTCTTATTGTATTGTTTATTGTATAATTGTATTTGTATTGTATAATTTTATTGTGTATTGTTTATATTGTGTATACCACTGCCACCGGGTGCTTGCCCACTTGCAGTGTATATAAATACATACATACAAAATAAAAAGCCTTCTATGCGTTCTGCAATATTAAGTGCATGGTGAATTACAAAATTAGGCTAAAATCTGCGTAATTTGGCAACAGCGCGTCGCAGGCTCACGTACGAATATACACACGCACTCGGTCCGAAAAGAAGAGTTCCTTCCCTTAGTCACCACAGTAGGGTTGTCAGGCTTCGTAACGGCAAGCAATAACGATGCGTGCAATTTTTTTTATTTAATTTGTAAGAAAACCGTTTATTTATAAACTGCAAATGAATAAATTATTCCTGATCAATTTCTGTAATGTTAAGTGTAATCAGAATCCTAACGATAGTACTTGTCGACTGAAATTATTTCTTTAGACGAAATTATTTAGAGAAAAATTATTTATTTCTGAGAATACTATCCATTTGGGATTAATATGGTATTAAAATTGCTTATTGTACTCTAACTAAGGAATAAGCTGTTACAATCTGCACAGTTATATTAGTACCACCCTGTATACATACATGCTCTTTTGTTTCCATTTATTCTTCTACTTTTCTAACTTTGAATAAAAAGGAATATATACATTAGAGTGTGGGTCAGCTGATTGAGAGCTTTGATTGGATTGTCTGCATTTGTAGCTACGTGCGTCGCACAGTGACTTTTTAGGAAACAAGAAACGATCGTCACAACATCGATTCGAAGTAATTGGGCCTTTGTTTCTGCAAATATCCGCTTGGGTTATTTATAATGAACAGCAACAGCTACTTGCGCACTGTTTTCAATTTCCGATATTTGTACGCGACTGCATGCATGCCAGCCCCGGAACTTGCGTATGACCACAGACTGCGGGCCCCAGAGAGAGCTACTCTTGACACTTCCGGCCACTCGGTTCGTTATTGCGTGAATAAAATAAACAACTGAACGAGAGAGAATGGAAGTGCTTTTCCTGGTTGAGGCTAAAGATATTTACGGTTTGAAACATTATTATTATTATTATTATTATTATTATTATTATTATTATTATTATTATTATTATTATTATTATTACTCACTTACTTACTTACTTACAAATAGCTTTTAAGGAACCCGAAGGTTCATTGCCGCCCTCACATAAGCCCGCCATAGGTCCCTATCCTGTGCAACATTAATCTAGTCTCTATCATCATATCCCATCTCCCTCAAATCCATTTTAATATTATCCTCCCATCTACGTCTCGGCCTCCTAAAAGTCTTTTTCCCTCCGGTCTCCCAACTAACAATCTATATGCATTTCTGGATTCGCCCATACGTGCTACATGCCCTGCCCATCTCAAACGTCTGGATTTAATGTTCCTAATTATGTCAGGTGAAGAATATAATGCGTGTAGTTCTGTGTTGTGTAACTTTCTCCATTCTCCTGTAACTTCATCCCGCTTAGCCCCAAATATTTTCCTAAACACCTTATTCTCAAACACCCTTAACCTATGTTCCTCTCTCAGAGTGAGAATCCAAGTTTCACAACCATACAGAAGAACCGGTAATATAATTGTTTTATAATTCTAACTTTCAGATTTTGGACAGCAGACTGGATGATAAGAGCTTCTCAACCGAATAATAACACGAATTTCCCATATTTATTCTGCGTTTAATTTCCTACCGAGTGTCATTTATATTTGTTACAGTTGCTCCAAGATATTTGAATTTTTCCACCTCTTCGAAGGATAAATCTCCAATTTTTATATTTCCATTTCGTACAATATTCTGGTCACGAGACATAATCATATACTTTGTCTTTTCGGGATTTACTTCCAAACCGATCGCTTTACTTGCTTCAAGTAAAATTTCCGTGTTTTTCTTAATCGTTTGTGTATTTTCTCCTAACATATTCACGTCATCAGCATAGACAAAAGCTGATGTAACCCGTTCAATTCCAAACCCTGCCTGTTATCCTGAACTTTCCTAATGGCATATTTTAGAGCGAAGTTAAAAAGTGAAGGTGATAGTGCATCTCCCTGCTTTAGCCCGCAGTGAATTGGAAAAGCATCAGATAGAAATTATTATTATTATTATTATTATTTTTTTATTATTATTATTATTATTATTATTATTATTATTGTTATTATTATTACTTAGATATAAATGCATTTTAAATAAAACCGCAGGTTCATTGCCTCCCTGATATAACCCCGTCATCGGTCCCTATCCTGTGCACGATTAATCCACTCTCTATCATCATATCCTACCTCCCTCAAATCCATTTTAATATTATCCTCTCATCTACGTCTCGGCCTCTCCAAAGGCCTATTTCACTCCGGTCTCCCAAGTAACACTCTGTATACATTTCTGGATTCGCCCATACATGCTACTTTCCCTGCCAATCTCAGACGTCTGGATTTAATGTTCCTAAAATTATCAGGTGAAGAATACAATGCGAGTATTATTATTATTATTATTATTATTATTATTATTATTATTATTATCACTAGTAGTAGTAGTAGTAGTAGTAGTAGTAGTAGCAGCAGCAGTAGTAGTAGTAGTATATGATTATGTCTCGTGACCAGAATATAGTAAGAAATGGTTACATAAAAATTGTAGATTTATCCCTTAAAGAGCTACAAAAGTTCATATTTCTTGGAGTAAGAGTAACAAATAGGTCTATAAATGACTGTCAAAACGAACTTGAACGCAGAATAAATATTGGAAATGCCTGTTATTATTGTGTTGTGAATCTTTTGTCATCTCAAGAAACTGAAAGTTAGAATTTATGAAACAGTTATATTACCCGTTGTTCCTTATGGTTGTGAAACTTGGACTCTCACTTTGAGAGAGGAACAGAAGTTAAGGGTGTTTGAGAATAAGGTGCTTGGAAAACATTTTGGGGCTAAGAGGGACGAAGTCACAGGAGAATGGACAAAGTTACACAACGCAGAACTGAACGGGTTACACCAGCTTCTTGTCTATGCGGATGACGTGAATATGTTAGGAGAAAATACACAAACGATTAGGGAAAACACGGAAATTTTACTTGAAGCAAGTAAAGCATAGGTTTGGAAGTAAATCCCGAAAAGTCAAAGTATATGATTATGTCTCGTGACCACAATATTGTACGAAATGGAAACATAAAAATTGGGGATTTATCCTTCGAAGAGGTGGAAAAATTCAAATATCTTGGAGCAGCAGTAACAAATATAAATGACGCTCGGGAGGAAATTAAACACAGAATAAATATGTGAAATGCCTGTTATTATTCGGATGAGAAGCTTTTTTCATCTAGTCTACTGTCAAAAAATCTGAAAGTTAGAATTTATAAAACAGTTATATTACCGGTTGTTGTGTATGGCTGTGAAACTTGAAACCTCACTTTGAGAGAGGAACAGAGATTAAGGGTATTTGAGAATAAGTTTCTTAGGAAAATATTTCGGGCTAAGAGGGATGAAGTTACAGGAGAATGGAGAAAGTTACACAACGCAGAACTGCACGCATTGTATTCTTCACCTGACATAATTAGGAACATTAAATCCAGACGTTTGGGATGGGCAGGGCATGTAGCACGTATGAGCGAATCCAGAAATGCATATAGAGTGTTAGTTGGGAAAAAGACCTTTGGGGAGGCCGAGACGTAGATGAGAGGATAGTATTAAAATGAATTTGAGGGAGATGGGATTAGATGGTAGGGACTGGGCTATTCTTGCTCAGGATAGGGACCGATGACGGGCTTATGTGAGGGCGGCATTGACTCTCCGGGTTTTTTTAAAGGCCATAAACTTTTCTTCTGACACACAGAATATAATAAACTTTTAAAACAGGTAGAGTATGATACAAATTGAGACATGACGTATAATATTAGAAAATTATTTTTTGTACCAGTATTAGAAATATATATCTGTAAACGTGAAAATTTATTTTGTGCCCTACTGTGACTAATGTTTACATGTTGAGATAAGAAATAATTTAATTCTCCAGCTTCCATTCCCCTCGATCTACAAACATAGTCTTATCTGCGTTCGTAACTTAATACTTTTCTACCCGGGACAGAGGCCTGATCATGACATATTAAAATTGGCCCGGGGGGAGGATGGTATTTTTTAAAACTTTTTTCCTATTTGGTGCAAAATATTAATTTCTTGTATGTAGAGCTCTCATAGCTGTGGCAACTCAACGAAATAAAAATATTTTGAAAAAAAAAAATTATTTGGGGCCCAAATTTGAAAAAAAAAAGATATAGCCAATGCAGGATTGTACTAAAACCAATATATCTAAACTGTTTTTAAAGATAGATTCAAACAGTTTTTTGCAATGTATTTGCAAAACAATGTTCTACAAACTGTCTGTAACAGAATTTTGATATTAATCCCTACGTTTGTAAAATAAACAATTAAAATTTAATAACAATTTCCTGATTTCCTTTCTTGCAAACAAAAAGGACGTATTTTTTAAATGAAATCAATTAACAAACTTCTGTTACAGAGAAAAATTTCCTAATAGTCTAAAGAATGTATGTTCTAAATTTCATGCATATATCTTTAATAGTTCAGAAATTATATCCATTTTTGTATGGCAATGTAGCAAAAAAAAAAATGAAGTTACTGGGAACCGATAAAAGCGGGCGTGTGATTTAAAAATCCATAGCGCAGGAAGTTTAAAAATGACGTCTCAACATCCGATAAGGATACAAATACCCACAAAATGTTATGCAATGCATTCCACACATATCAAAGGGTATTTTAAAGAAAAAAAAATTTTGAAAATTTAATTTACCGGAAACAACAATAAAAGTGGGCGAGTGATTTAAAAATCCATAACGCAGGAAGTTTAAAAATGGTGACTCAACGTCCGATAAGGGCACAAATACCCACAAAATGTTATGCAATGCATTCCACACATATCACAGAGTATTTTAAAGATATTTTTTTAAATTTAATCATTTTTCACCAAATAAAACCATCCTCTCCCCTTAGTCAAGGACAAAAATCAGTCGTAGGGGAGAGTCGGGTAGTATTGGACAGTGCGTTTCTTTCATCTACCACCATATGGTAGTACCTGAATGGCATGGTTACGTTTCTCTATGCGACATCACAGAAACGTAAACATGTCAATCAGGTACTATCATCGTGTGGTAGATGAAAGAAACTCACTGTCCGATATTACCCGATGTTCGATACTACCCGACTCTCCCCTATATGAAAAATATTTCATGAAAATCCATAGAGGAATTCATAAGATATTGTTAAATTGCAAAAGTCATTCTGGCTGTGGTTTACATTACCCCCGGCCTCGATCACAATTACGACTGTGTTTGGAACCTCGTCTTTTATGCCTACTTTGTTTTCTTGATGCTAATTGTAACAGAGTTTCATTTATAGGAGATGTGTTTATTTACCAAATCATAAATAAATATGGGAATGGTCACTAATTATTGCTGATGATGGGGAAAACTTGAATTAACTTCATCATCTCACGTATGAACGCAGGAAATGTCACAGTTAACTTGTACATTGTCTCACGATATGCTGGCACAGAATTAACAAATACAGAGTTTCAATTTCAACTATCTGGCTTCAACAGGCTGTAAACAAGAGACAGTCGTCTCCTAAACTCGAAGGAAATGCTAGCTGCAGCGACTGTGTATTTGACACCGCATCTAGGTATTGTGTGAAACAATTTCCTGGCGTTTGAATACTACGCTGGAATCTCTAACAGCCTTTATTAATAGAAACGCACGCATCAACAGCCACAGCTTCCTTAATTTGTAATGCAGGAAGCTTGACTGAACGTATTGTCTCATTATCTACAGTGTACTCACGTGCTTGTTACGAATTCTGATGCCATATAAACTCTTGCCCAAAGCTGTTTACCTTGTTCATTGGTTTATGTGCGCCCAAACATTTGTGTCATGAATTTCCACACCCCAGTGAACAATTTGTAAAGCTGATGAAATATGGAAAACAATAATTAAAATCATACTCAATTTATAAAAAATTATAAGGTAGCATGAAAAAGTCCAGAAGTATTTAAGTCTTCATACTAGTACGAGATTTAATCAAGAACGATTGAGACTGATTTTTTTCACAGATGTTTATTACTTGATTTTTCACAGATGTTTATTACCTGATTATTTTTTCAAAGATCTTTATTAACTGATTTTTTTCACAGATGTTTATTACCTGATTTTTTCACAGACGTTTATTGCCTGATTCTTTTTTAGACATGTTTATCATCTGATTTTTTCACAAATATTTATTACATAATATTTTTCACAAATGTTTATTACCTGATTCTTTTTCAAAGATGTTTATTGCCTGATTTTTCACAGATGTTTATTACCGTTTTCTTTCTTCAGACATGTTTATTACCTGATTTTTTCACAGATGTTTATTACCTGATTTTTTTCACAAATGTTTATTAAATGATTTTTTCAAATATGATTATTACCTGATTTTTCACAGATGTTTATTACCTGATTCTTTTTCAAAGATCTGTATTACCTGATTTTTCACAGATGTTTATTACCTGATTTTTTCACAGACGTTCATTGCCTGATTCTTTTTATAGACATGTTTATTACCTGATTTTTTTCACAAATGTTTATTACCTAATTTTTTCACAAATGTTTATTACCTGATTCTTTTTTCAAAGATGTTTATTACCAGATTTTTTCACAGATGTTTATTACCTGATTTTTTCACAGATGTTTATTACCTTTTTCTTTTTTCAGACATGTTTATTACCTGATTTTTTCACAAATGTTAATTACCTGATTCTTTTTTCAAAGATGTTTATTACCTGATTTTTACACAGATGTTTATTACCTGATTTTTTTCAAAGATGTTTATTACCTGATTTTTTCACAGATGTTCATTACCTGATTTTTTCACAGATGTTTATTACCTGATTCATTTTTCAAAGATGTTTATTATCTGATTTTTTCATAGATGTTTATTACCTGATTTTTCCACAGATGTTTATTATTTGATTTTTTCATAGATGCTTATTACCCGATTTTTTCACAGATGTTTATTACCTGATTCTTTTTTCAAAGATGTTTATTACCTGATTATTTTTCCACAGATGTGTATTACCTGATTCTTTTTTCACAGATGTTTATTACCTGATTTTTCACAGATGTTTATTATCCGATTTTTTCACAGATGTTTATTATCTGATTTCTTTTTCACAGATGTTTATTACGTGATTATTTTTTCACAGATGATTATTACCTGATTTCGGTTTCACAGATGTTTATTAGTACCTGATTTCTTTTTCACATGTTCATTACCTGATTTTTTCACAGATGTTTATTACCAGATTTTTTCACAGATTTTTACTATCTGATTTTTTCACAGATGTTTATTACCTGTTTTTTCACATATGTTTATTACCTGATTTTTTCAGAGATGATAAAGGGCATCTTTTTCGTACTCCTCTCCATATTGCATTTCCCTCTCATATATTTTCTTCTCCTATCCCGTCTCTGTCGCGTCTTTATGTTCATAGCTGTATTTTTTCTGTTATTGTATTTTTATTTCTGGTGGTGTGGAAGAAGGGGACTGATATGACCTTAACTACTGTACACCAGAATCAATAATTAGATAGATAAATAAATAAATTAATTAATTAATTAAATAGGCCTAAATAAGTAAATAAGTAAGTAATATAAGTATATGAATAATTTTCATCCACGATAAATAACCTAGTAGTTGATATAGCGTAGTTAAATAAGTAAAATAACTGATTTAAGAAAAAACGAGCTAACTTCGGGTCACAGGCTATTAAAAAATTCGAGTTGATCTTTACTTTGAATAAAATGGGGTAAAAATGTGACAACACAAGTATTGCCATGACAACACAATTGCATTGTGTGAATACTCCACATGTCGTACGTGCTGCATAACCCACTGTGTGAGAATCTTGGTGCGCTAATACCAGTCGGAACAGCTTTGTTTGACCAGGTAGCAACAGCGTAATTGCAGTCTGGAGTCGAGACTCGTCCGTTGATGACGTATCCAAGGCAATTAAATTTTGCACGTCATTCATAAAACAAATTAGAGAGAGTGACGGGCGGAGGGAGGGGAAACCAGAGTACAACACAAAAAAGAATTGAATTTTACCGATCACTAAATTAACCCTTGCGACATGCACCAGTATAAGCTGGAACAAAAAAACTGACATCGCCACTGAATTCCAAACCAATCTTCCTCGTGCCTGACTTCTTTATCGCTGAGGGGAAAACAAAATGTCAATCCATGTATCCTGAAACATTGGATCTACAGTCATAGACGTTTCATGAACACTACTTTATACATTCGTTTATTTTATTTATTTTTATATTGAAACAAAGCACTGAAAATGTATTGTATTTTAATGTTTGTTTTTAAATTTGATTTTACTTGTAGTTTAATTTAGTTTACCCAGTATTTCACAAGTATAGAATGCAAAATGCTACTAAATACAATAAAAATTGTTAATAGTAATTTATACAGAGTGGTTTATATAGAACTAACACATTTCTTTCTTTCCTTCTTTCTTTCTTTCTTTCTTTCTTTCTTTCTTTCTTTCTTTCTCTCTTCCTTCCTTTCTTCCTTTCTTCCATTCTACCTTTCTTCCTTCCTTTCTTTCTTTCTTTCTTTCTTTCTATTTATTCTTTCTTTCTTTGCTTTCTTTCTATCTTTTCTTCCTTTCCGTTCCTCTCCTTCCTTCCTTCCTTCCTTTCCTTCCTTCCTTCCTTTCCTTCCTTACTTCCTTTCCTTCCTTCCTTCCTTCCTTCCTTTCCTTCCTTCCTTCCTTTCCTTCCTTCCTTCCTTTCCTTCCTCACTTCCTTTCCTTCCTTCCTTCCTTCCTTTCCTTCCTTCCTTCCTTTCCTTCCTTACTTCCTTTCCTTACCTCCTTCCTTTCCTTCCTTACTTCGTTTCCTTCCTTCCTTCCTTCCTTTCCTTCCTTCCTTCCTTTCCTTCCTTTCCGTTCCTCTCCTTCCTTACTTCCTTCCTTTCCTTCCTTTCTTTCTTTTTTCTTTCTTCCTTCCTTCCTTTCCTTCCTTTCCTTACTTCCTTCCTTTCCTTCCTTCCTTCCTTCCTTTCCTTCCTTCCTTCCTTCCTTTCCTTCCTTCCTTCCTTTCCTTCCTTTCCTTACTTCCTTTCCTTCCTTCCTTTCCTCCCTTCCTTCCTTCCTTTCCTTCCTTCCTTCCTTTCCTTCCTTCCTTCCTCTCTTCCTTTCCTTCCTTCCTTTCCTTCCTCCCTTCCTTTCCTTCCTTTCCTTCCTTCCTTCCTTCCCTTTCCTTTCCTTTCCTTCCTTTCTTTCTTTCTTTCTTTCTTTCTTTCTTCCTTCCTTCCTTCCTTTCCTTTCCTTTCTTTCTTTCTTTCTCTTTTTTCTTCCTTCCTTCCTTTCTTCCTTTCTTTTTTTCTTTCTTCCTTTCTTCCTTTCTTTCTTTCTTTCTTTCTTTCTTTCTTTTTCCTTCCTTCCTTTCCTTCCTTTCCTTCCTTCCTTCCTTTCCTTGCTTTCTTCCTTCCTTTTTTCCTTCTTTCCTTTCTTCCTTCCTTCCTTTCCTTTCCTTTCCTTTCTTTCTTTCTTGCTTTCTTTCTTCCTTCCTTTCCCTTTCTTCCTTCCTTTCCTTTCTTTCTTTCTTTCTTTCTTTCTTCCTTCCTTCCCCTTTCTTCCTTCCTTTCCTTTCTTTCTTTCTTTCTTTCTTTCTTTCCTTCTTTCTTTTTTCCTTCCTTCCTTCCTTTCTTCCTTCCTTTCTTTCTTTCTTCCTTTCTTCCTTCCTTCCCCTTTCTTCCTTTCTTTCTTCCTTTCTTTCTTTCTTTCTTTCTTCCTTCCCCTTTCTTTCTTTCTTTCTTTCTTCCTTTCTTTCTTTCTTTCTTTCTTTCTTTCTTCCTTTCTTTCTTTCTTTCTTTCTTTCTTTTTCTTCCTTTCTTTCTTTCTTTCTTTCTTCCTTGCTTGCTTTCTTTCTTTCTTTCTTTCTTTATTTCTTTGTTTCAAAACGAATGATGCTAGCCACAATTTGTTATACCTCAAATGTAGAGTATCTTTGGGAGATTTCTAACCTCTATAGCAAATGTTGAACATTCTTTATTTATTCGACTGGAAATTCACTTAATGACCAGTTTTTAACGTTCAATTAACCGGAAGTTTTGATTCCCTGTCACGAGATGCGCAGAAGTTTATTCTTTATTTCTTATTGTTGGCAGCTGTTTTCGACATTTTGTTTTAGTCACTGAAAATGCAGTACACATTAAATCAACGGCTCTTCCTTGTGCAGCAATACTGGATTACGAATTCAATTACAGCTACTCAAAGGGCATACCCTCGTATTCCTCTCTCTATTCGACTTCCTTCTGACATTTTTTTCTCCTAGGCTGATTTTGACTCGTCTCATAATAGAGAATATCGTCCTCTCTTTTCAATCCATACCAGTTTTCTTCAGGATCCTCATAAGTTTATTCTAGTCCCCTCTGTCACAAGCCTTTTCTAGGTCTTCAAATACTACATACAGTTGTTTATTTTTTCTAGGTGTCTTACTCCGATTGTTGGTAATGGCGCAATTGCATCTCTCATACTTTTTCCCTTTCTGGAGCCAAATTTCTCTGCATTCAACTTTCTTCCCATATTAGAATATAAACGTCGATTCAGTATTTCTACAAAAAATTTTCGATGGTGCGATATGAACTCATTACATTTCCTGACATTGTTTTTCTTTGCTATTGGTATTGCTTTGGATTAAATGAAAGTCTATAATATCACCACAGTCTACTATATATAGTCACGAAGCTTGAGGTGACTTTTTGCAAATCTAGTGATAAAGCGCTCCAAGCGGTTAGCAACTAGAAACAATAGACTGTCCACGATCGACTTTGGACTGTGTCGTATTTCCATCGAGTGCTAGCTAGTTGCGTATTTCACATTGATGCTTGTGAAATGTTCGTTATTGGTTGTAATGAAAATGTTAATGGCTAAAATACAATAATTGGAATAATATATTTTACTAGAGACGTAGAAAAATTAAGTTTGTTTTAATGAAATTTATTGAACACGTTTTATTTTCAATTCTGGTAGGATTGTTATTGCTTAAGCCTACTTTTTTTTTTTCCTGAGGATGTTTTTAATTATAGCTGTTAATTTTGTTGTTATTTTTATTTGTTACTTTACTAGAGACGTAGAAAGAGTCTGCTACAATAAAATTTATTGATCACGTTTTATTTCCAATTCTGGTGTGATTATTATTGCTTAACCTCATCCCAATTTGTTAACTACGTAAGCCTACACTACAAGTACCGGTACACGTAAGTTACTCCATTAATTCATATTTAAATTATTATTGTTGTAAAGGGAAATGCAAATTAATATTTATTGGTTTCATAGTTAATTATCGCTATAATCTTGAATGAGTGAAGCGATTATAGTAAATTTCAGTTCGTTTTGCACAAACAAAATGGTTGTATCCGTGCGCTCCGCTGCACCCGTTAGAAATAAATATATAGTAATTACATAATTAAAATAGGACATTTGATCCAGGGAACATTCGTGTTTGATAGAAGGATAAATCGTTTAATATGTTACTTAATTTAAATTGCATCCAAATAATTAAAATGCGATCATTTTGGTCCAGAGACACTCATTTGGTGCAATGACAATTCCTTTAACATGTTTCTTAATTTTTATTGCATGCAACCATAGTTTAATGAAGATTGACATCATTTAGATTTAATGTGTATATCTTATTTTACTTGTTATAAGTTTCCATTGAATTATGGTAATAACTTAATTTTAACCCTTGTTTTCTACGTATTCAGTAAATGGCGCTTGGCCCACTATGGTTCTGAACCCTTCAAATAACTTAAATTATATTATATAATATTACATTATATTATATTATATTATAGCAGAAGTTACTGTAATAACATTATAGCATTATGTCCATCTAGAGAAACTACACTTTCCAATGGTGAAATAATAATTAATTATACAAATCGATTAATTTAGCTTCCGATATTACTTCATACAAACACAGAAACATTCTCTGTAGGCTATCTTTCATAGCTTTCGATTGTTGCTGTCCAAGGCCCCTTAGAGACGAAGTCATTTGTTTTTTAATTCATTACACGGCCTTAGATGGCAGTTATTTTAATTTTAAAACTCATTTATCTCATGAAATATCAGTCCTATCAAAATTTTTTAAGGAATAAAACTTATCGCAAATTATTTTTAAAGAAACGTTTGTTATGTAACATTTTTCATAAAAATCAATAATAAGCGAGATATTTCGATTTATTTAATTCAGGCCCCTTATAACCCCTTTTAAATAATGTATTTTGAATGCCATATAGCCTAAAATCTAAGTTACAACGAACTTAATTTATATTCCAATTTTCATCGAAATCCGTTCATCCATTATCGCGTGAAAAGGTAACAAACATACAGACAGACAGAAAGACAGACAGACATACAAACAAAAATGTCAAAAAGCGATTTTCGGTTTCAGGGTGGTTAATTATATATGTTACGACCAATTATTTTTGGAAAATCGAAAATTACCAGAAACATTTTGGCTACAGATTTATTATTATTATAGATTTCTTGCAGATAGACTATCTTCGAGTTTATGGTGGAATTTAATATACTTCATTAAAATAATAAATTAACTTTATGCATTTAATATTTCAATAATGGAAGGAAGGTGTTAATATTTCCAAAAGAACACAACGAAAGAGTAACATATTTTGTCGTCTATTAGGAGAGAGATCTGCGATGATGAGGCGATAGTAGCGATCCTAGTGATGGGCAACTACCCATGTTTGCATTTTCACTACATATTGAGCTTCGCGACTGTATATAGTAGACTGTGATATCACCATGGAAACACCGAACTATCCCCGAGTTTCACTTCAGTTTGTGGATTAAATAAAGAGGTGGAAAGTATTGTTGAGTGGAAGGTTCCCTCAGCAAAACCCTCTCCAAAGTATGCTTTGCCCAACACGAATTATATCACAACCACGCCATGGAATCGAACACGGGCCATCTGGACAGAAAGCCAGAGATGCGGTCACATAGTACAGCACACAGATAAGAACTGAATTCCACCGATCACTAAATCAACCCTAGCGATATCAAAGAGTATAAGATGATAAAATACTGGTATCGCCACCGAATTTGAAATCAATTTTTCGCATTCCCATTCTCTCTTTTTTATTGATGGGAGAAGGGGGAAATCCATTTTCACGTGGTTCGAAGAGCTTCAGCTTGCTGGATTAATTGGCCGGATCATACGCGCCATTACGATTGGGTTTGTAATGAGTGGACCTTGTTTATGTGACGGGCTGTATCTCTGTGCCTGCGAATTGGCTAATTGGGTGATGGGAATCGCATCCCTGAGGCCTCTGCCAGGATTTTTGAGCGAAGCATGCCCATGACGGGGTAATTACACTGATCCCTCCGGTCATATCGCGGACTACACATGAAATAATGCCGTCCAGATGACGTGGGCGTAATTGTTGGCAGAGATGAAGACCTCTGTGACGTTGACAGTGGTGACAATGAGAACTGTTGTTAATTATTGTTCACGCTGTAAACTACTGCAGTGTTCACCGGCATTCCTACATGGACGGGTTACGTGTAGACTCGTGGCATGAGTGGAAGTGATTTTTTAATCCATACTCCGACTCCAAATTGAACTAAATAAGAGTTACGAGATAAATACAGCAACTAAGTTCCAGTTCTTTAGGATTGGTGAAGTACTACACTTTAATAACTGTATTTTGTATTTGTGGACTTAGTAAAGGCATTTGACACAATGGAGTGGAATAAACTTAAGGGGATTCTGAAGAAAATTGGTGTTCAAAAGAAAGAGAGGAGCGTATAAAGTAATCATAATATTGTGACAGCGACGTGAGATTCGAACTCACGACCAGCGTCCCGCAAGAGAGCAGATCGCGCGAGCTCCACGGAGCACTGAGGGACGGCGCGCGGCGGAGAGAAGAGAGGGGAAAGGGCCTACGCGGCGAGGGAGTTTGCGCGCGCATCTTCTGCTTTCCTAGAGAGGCCGAGAAGTCCGTCGAAGTGGAAAAATCGCGAATTCGAACTTTCCAGGTACGTCGCTGTGGTTATAAAAGAAGAAACGCGAGGGAACTCGGACAGTGTGTGATTCATGTTTAGTTTAGTGAGTAAGCCAGTGAACAGAGCAAGCCAGCCAGTATTCTGTACCGGAGTTCGACTTGAGTGTGCGTCCGCAACTGTGTCAGCATCCGAAGGCCTGAGTTCGAGTGCAGTGGACCGCAGTTGGAGGGACCTGAGTTCGAGTGCAGTGGACCGCAGTTGGAGGGACCTGAGTTCGAGTACAGTGGACTGTCTCTGAAGGTCTGTGGTTCGAGATACTGTGAACTCGAGTGACTGAGCTAGAAGAACTGTGAACTGAGAACTGACAGTTCTGATTTGTAAATAGCGCTTTGTAAATATTAGTTAAGATTAATAGTTCATTGTTGTTCGTAATAGTCCAAGTAAATTGTCATTGTCGTCAGTGGAGTGCACTAACGAATACTGTGTTACGGTGTGGAGAGCAAATCCTATTGTTGAGATAATAAAGTTACATTGTTGTTAGTAAATAAAAATTTACAATATGAAAGGAGTCAGTGTACTTCAATAACTGTATTTAGTATTTGTGGACTTATGAAGGCATTTGACAGAAAGGATTTGAATAAACGGGAATTCTGAAAAAAATTGATGTGTACAAGAAAGAGACGAGGGTATTAAGTAATCATCATATGAAAGAACGACTCAATGTACTTTAATAACTGTATTTAGTATTTGTGGACTTAGTAAAGGCATTTGATTTTTACTCAAAGCAAGTAAAGAGACAGGTTTGTAAGTAAATCCCGAAAAGACAAAGTATATGATTATGTCTCGTGACCAGAATATTGTACGAAATGGAAAAATAAAAATAAAAAATTTATCTTTTAAAGAGGTAGAAAAATTCAAATATCTTGGAGCAACAATAACAAATATAAATAATACACGGGAGGAAATTAAACACAGAATAAATATGGGAAATGCCTGTTATTATTCGGGTGAGAAGCTTTTATCATCCAGTCTGCTGTCAAAAAATCTGAAAGTTAGAATTTATAAAACAATTATATTACCGGTTGTTCTGTATGGTTGTGAAACTTGGACTCTCACTCTGAGAGAGGAACATAGGTTAAGGGTGTTTTAGAATAAGGTGCTTAGGAAAATATTTGGGGCTAAGCGGGATGAAGTTATAGGGGAATGGAGAAAGTTACACAACACAGAACTGCACGCATTGTATTCTTCACCTGACATAATTAGGAACATTAAATCCAGACGTTTGAGATGGGCAGGGCATGTAGCACGTATGGGCGAATCCAGAAATGCATATAGACTGTTAGTTGGGAGGCCGGAGGGATAAAGACCTTGCCGAGACGTAGATGGGAAGATAATATTAAAATGGATTTGAGGGAGGTGGGATATGATGATAGAGACTGGATTAATCTTGCTCACGATAAAGACCAATGGCGGGCTTATGTGAGGGCGAAAATAAACCTCCGGGTTCCTTAAAAGCCAGTAAGTAAGTAAGTGAGTAAGCAAGTTAGTAAGTAAGTAAATAAGTAAAGGCATTTGACATAATTGGTTGGAATAAACTTAAAGGGACTCTGAAGAAAATTGGTGTGCACAAGAAAGAGAGGAGCGTATTAAGTAACCATCATATCAAAAAATGAATCAATGTACATTCATAACATACTGTATTTAGTATTAGTGGACTTAGTAAAGGCCAAATATGGAGAGGAGTACGTCAAGGATGCCCTTTATCACCTACCCTGTTCAACATCTATTTGACGGATTTAGTGAAGAACTGTTTTCAGAACATGGGAGAGGTGGTAGTAAGAGGAAGAAGAATAAAATGCGTAAGATTTCCTAATGGTATGGCTTTGTTAGCAGAAGAGGAGACGATACTAAGGGATATGCTACTGGAGCTAAATGACAGCTGTGAACAGTATGGGATGAAGATAAATGCCAACAAGACGAAGACCATGAACATAGGAGGAAAAATAATGAAAGTAAACTTGCGAATTCTCAATGAGGCAGTAGAGCAAGTAGACAGCTTCAAATACTTGGGGTGTACTAGGGTAAACATTGGTAATTTCGTGGCAATGGTTATTTCGTGATACTTTTTCTTTGCTCATTTGTGAACTAACCAATGGTGTTACGAGATCCAAATTTCCGCCAAGGGATTGCATATGTCGTCCAGTTTCCAGAAACATACAGCTAAGCTTTGTGTGACTATTGTAGTTGCTTCAGTGAGCTTTTATGTTTGGAGAGAGCAAGTTTGCGTCGACTTCTCAGGCGTACAAATTTTGTGGATGTTTGTAATTACATTACAGGCTTATTACTAAAGGTAAGCATATGATATTTGGTACAAAGATTTATTGTATCTTCATGAAATTTTAGGAAATGTTTTTGGAATTTTAGATATATCTGTAGTCGCCATATAGGCTTAGCTTTACTGATAGAAATCTTAGCTGTTTGAGGCAAAATTTTTTTGAGTATTAAGTGTTACATTTTATACTATTTTAAAAATTGTATTACAATAGGAATTTTAGAAATCTGAAGACAAGATATGATAACAAAAAAGAAAACGGAGACGCAATGGGTTCAGTGTAGCTTCTGTTTGAATTGGTATCATGCTAATTGTCAATGATAAGTGCTAGATGACTTACTTGCAAGAATTGTGACAGAAGATGGAACATGGTTCCACCATTTTGGACCGGAGACAGAGACAGACAATGGAGTGGCATCATGCAAATTCACCAAAGAAATAGAAATTCAAAAGTACACCTTCGGCAGGAAACGTTATGGCTACTGTGTTTTTCGATTCAGAAGGAATCTTGCTTATGGACATCATGCCACACGGAACCACCATTAATTCTGACGGGTATGTTGCAAATCTCAAGGAACTTCTAGTTCGACTGAGTCGTGTTCGACGACATCGGGAGAAGCAGGATGTTCTGCTATTGCACGACAACGCACAGCCATATGTCAGTCACAAGACCACAGACCAGATCAGAAAATTCGGATAGACAACACTGAAACACCCTACTTACAGTCCTGAACTGGCACCGTGCGATTACCATCTCTTTGGTAAACTGAAGAATCCCTTCGCGGAACGAGGTTAGAAGATGACTCCCTTGTGCACTCTGCTAAAGAGTGGCTCAGACGTGTTGGTCCAGACTTTTACCGTGCTGGTCTACAGGCCCTCGTTCCTAGGTTACGTAAGGCAGTTGAAAGGGACGGGGATCATGTGGAAAAGTGACATTTTGTTTCTTAAGGATGCATCTACATTCTGTGAAAATAGCAAAGCTGTAGGATAAAAATATAATTTCTAAACAAAAGTTATGCATTACTTTTGGAGTTACCCTAGTAATATAGGCTATAGTAAAGTCCGTAATAAAAGTGTTCACCCTTTCAGAGCAAAGAAGATCCCTTTTCAATTTCAATTTTTACTTTGATTTCATTCTTATTATGTGTTGATATGTTTTCTTGCTATGAATATTAGACGGAATTACTATGTTTGAAGTCTTGTAACAATAAATGAGAATTTCATTTGACTTTAATGAATTTTTCCACAATTCTTCTACCTCTCACGAAATCATCAATGTAATATCACGAAATTACCAAGGTTATCACGAAATAACCAACCTTTCAGCTTAAGTTGTAAAAGTGGTTTTTGGCACATATTCAAGAACGTATCCAATCTTTTATATCTCCAGATTTGTACAGCAAGTTATCGTCTTTTATTTGAAAAAATAGGAATAAGGATATATTTACACATTTGCATGTTAAATTAGTTTTCATGAAATTATCACGAAATGACTAATGTTTACCCTATAAGCAGTAACATGAGCTGCTGCCAAAGAAGTCAAAAGGAGGATAGCAATGGCAAAGGAAGCTTTTGATAGAAAAATTAGAATTTTCTGCTGATCTTTGGAAAAAAGAACTAAGGAAGAGACTAGTTATTGTGGAGTGTGGCATTGTATGAGAAAGAAACATGGATATTACGAAGAAGTGGAAAGAAACAGTTAGATGCATTTGAAATGTGGGTATGGAGAGAAATGGAGCGTGTGAAATGGAGACAAAATATCAAATGAAAATTTTTGTTAGGAGTTGAAGATAGAATAATGTTGAAACTGATTATGAGGACAAAAAGAAATTGGCCAAGCCACTGGCTAAGAAGAAACTGCCTACTGAAGGATGCACTGGAAGGAATGGTGAACATGAGAAATGTTAGGTGCAGAAGAAGATATCAAATGATAGACAATATTAACAAAATGTACGCGGAGAGTAATAGAACTGCAGAAAAGAGTTAAGTTTGAAGAATGCTGGGTTTGCAGTGAAAAATCTGCCCTTGGGCAGAAAACAATGAATGAATACGTCTTTAATATTTTGATTGATTGATTGCTCAGGAATGGTAAGATCTGGAAAATATTAACCCTTAAATTAGTAAAACTTCATTTCTCACACTAGTTTATTAAACCGTGTCGGACTGTAAAGAAAACAACTATCGCAATGTCCATATTTTATATGTTGTACAATATTATTGTGAAATTTTTAATTTTCCTATCATTTTTTTTCTATTGTTCTATTAAAACTAGTGGCTTGTGCAGCAAATGCTGCTGCAAACTAAGTTCGTTAGACGTTCAAATAAAAATTTTTCAGATTTATTTTCAATGAAGAATACTTGTATTTTAGATAGTTATTTGCTTCCATAATAATGAAACATACTCCCTCTGAATGGATTTTTTAGGCCAAATAGTTTTTCTTGAACCTATCCAACTTCAGTTTTTGAGTTTCAACGCGAAAAAGCAAGTATCAATGTCAGGACGATAGCAGTAGCTATTTCAGGTCCTTGTGGATTGTAGGCAAAAGTTAAAAAAATGTCAGGTTTGCTAAGCTTTCGAACAATAGCATTTTCGTATAGCTGCTGCATATAGAACTTGAAATGTAGAGCGTAAAATCATTTTATCCTACTAAGAGATCTTGCTGAAATGATCTGGAGACTACAAAATTATCTAGGCCTCTTATTTTATCAGTAAGTAATACCTCTTTATCTTTCCTTAGGAACTGTAATTTTTGCGCTCTCTCGAGCCAATACTGAAGACAATGACACAAATATCAATATCTACACTACACCGCCATTAAGCATATGAAAAAGACCCAACACTACTGGGTTAATAAGTATAAAAATATTTAATTTTTAATAACAATATTATTATCTTAAGTTTTGTAGTTATATATAGCAGTCACTCAGTAAATTATAGAAATGAAGATCTAAATTAAGATATTCTCTACATTTACTTACATAACCTCAAAACGTTTCACTTTCATGTCATCAATATAGCATCAATATTATGTACAATTAATGAAAAATAGACGCATCATGATATTAACTATAATAATATTTAATTTCTAATGGTAATAATGTCATCAAACCACCTCAAGTTTCGTAGATTTGAACATTCAATACACAGCTGTACTCAGAAAATTATACATTGCAGAATCAGTTTTTAATAACAAATTGAATTGAGCTCTAAATATGTCGGCAATCCTGCAGGTCATGGCCTTCGTGTAATAGCCTATTGTTTATTGTAGTGTGTGTTTTGTTCTGAAATTCAATCAAGTCGGCCGTGATTCGATAAAATTAGTTCTCAAAACTGACAACAGATGGATTTCGGAAAACAGGGAAATTATGTAGGAAAATTTACATTTCACTGAAAACTACTACTTTTCCGAAAAACTTTGGTTGCCAGACGTGAAAATGAGGGGTCACTCATTAAAATCCGTTCAGCCGTTTTCCCGTAATTTCCATTACCAGTTCAAATTATATATATATATATATATATATATATATATATATATATATATATATATATATATATATATAGATTATAGCATATAGCCTATTCAGCAAATAGGGATTACAAAGAATGGACACTGAGCGAATTTTCCTATGTTTTGTTTCTCTGTGCGCCAGCGGTTAGTTCCACTTTCAAGCGCTAGAGGTAGTGTAATCGAGCATACGCTAAGATAATAATTGAGAATAGAGTTAAGGCACAGGATCCAAACATCGCCTACCTTATTGCATAATCCAGTAACGCTTTGCTTCAAATAAATTCAAGTTAACTGCTTTTCCTTATTCCTCAGTGACAAACTAGTTGTAATAATACTATTTTATATTTCAGATGTAATACATTATATTATAAAATAATATAATACATTATAAAACTAAGTATCGAATTCGTTTAATATTTGTATAATAATATAATATAGGTATATGGTTTTACTTCTCGTAAGAGTTTTGTTTTTCCATTTTCAGTGCTATCAAATCATTACATATTTTAATTGTTGTAGGGGTCAACGTCTCAACTCTCATTATAAAGGAACTCTAGAGTCTAGACATTACAGTTAATGAAGGATTTATTATTTTATGGATCTAATTTATTTTATTTGAGTACATAATGTACCTAGATGTATTAATTGTATGTGTTATATTTCCGCTGTGTCCATTGCTAGCCGGTGTGATGTCAGCGCCATCTATAGGGAGAAAGCAGAATCTGACGCTCTAGCTGGCTTGAAGGTCATTGAGATCAGTCCGGCTACATCAAAGGTACCGATGTGAAGTGTCCATTCTTTATAATCCCTATTCGCTGGCCTATTAATCTGTTGTATCTTACAGGATACTTTGCGAATTTAAGGGTTAATCATGTGACCGAAAACACTTTTACTGAGAAATCATGAAGTGTGACGAATATTCTATATGTGACCAATACTTCTTTGACGAATTGAGTAAGATCAATATAATTGTAACTAACCGTGACTACTTTTGCTAGAATCATTCTTACCAACTTGCGGAAAATAGTTTTGTTGGCGATTGTTCACTATATTGTTCAGTCTCCTATGTAATAAACAAATAGCATTACAGGGAACAAGATTTGGAAATACAAAATTGACCTTCTGTATTAGCCCTTAAGATCAATGTGTGAATCTTCGTACTTTTACTTAAGACACACTATTTTTGTGTAGAATTATAAGAAATCCTATGAATTTGTAAAAATTTGTTAATGGCAATCAAAGAATGTTCACTGGCTAGTACAGGAATGAAAATATTAACGATTCAATCACATTATCTACAAAATAAACTGAAGTTATTGTTATCAATTATAAAGGGACATAATTTTATTTTTAATTCAATTTTTATTGTACCTGAGTTTTTGAATGTACTTCACTCCCACCCCCTCTACTAATGAAGTTCAACCGTCCTCCACACACATCCAAGACCGCATATATACAGTCATAGTAGCCTTACGGTCATAGTAAACAGTACGTTCCAAAAATATGTTCGCATTTTCCAGTGACGAAAGAGCTTTCAATATTGCATCATTTTCCATTTGCCTACGTCGCATCTCGGTTTCCCCCACCAGCTTCTATTCGCCTCTCTGTAAATGCTAGTGGCTGGGCTGTCTTACCTCTTTTCTGGGAACATTAATTTCTGTTAGGAATTGGACGTCTACGTAATATTATACCCATACAATTGTTTAAAATAACTTAAATAAAAGGGCCTCGTTAAGTTATTAACTGTCACGTGATTTCCTCCATTTCTACGACGCTGCGACGTAACCACTTGGACGGACAGTAGATAGCATGTCTGAGTAATTTTATCTTTTCGGATCGGGCAGAAGTGAAGATTGAATTTGTAGTACGTAAGGTTTCTTTTATAGAGTAGGTACAGAATTATTTCAACATGAGTTACTGATACGAAGTACGAACCTGGTAATTGGAATTAAGTACAATAGTCTATAGTGCGATAATATGCACATTATAACTGAAGCCTGTATCGAAATGAACGGCCACCATTTTCAAAAATGTGTTTAAATATCCATATTATGATTATTTTTCAATTTTACTTCATTCTCTATAGTGTACGCTAATGTGATGTAGACAGTATAAAATACACTGCATAATGAATACGTCCGCATGGAAAGCTCAGTTCGTGAGTAAAAACACTCATTGTTAATACTGTACTGTATTTTGATTCAACAAAAACCTAATGAAAATTATCAAACTCAAAATTGCTATATTTCCTTGTTTACGTAAATGGATGAACTACTTTTCTTCCCTCCTATACCTAGTGAAGTGATTTGTTTGTATATTACGCCAGTATCATCGAACTCCAGTCGTGGAAGGAGGTAGCAAACGGTGTTTCCGGTTCTTAATCGTTGATGCAAAGGTATAGCGAGGTTAATATTAGAAATGTTAGTAAAAATAAAATGATGCCCCTGTATAAGGATAAACTATGTTTATAAATCAATAGCGTCAGTAACTTAAATCACATATAGATGCAATGTTTTAGTAAACGCCCGGTATCAGCTTAATGAGTTTCATCTTAGGTCAACACAGCCTATTCAGTTTTCTTCGTTACCGTTATTTTCGTAGACAGACGTTTATAAATAGGCCTACAAAGGTTGCTACATGTTTTCCTTTTTAAGGAGAACAAGCCTCCCATATCGAGCCAGAATGATTGAGTTGCTGCGAAAAGCAACAAAGGCTAGTTTGAAAACAAAATAATAACGCTCTTTGTGACCATTGTACACAAAGTCTGTCACAATTTTTAAAAACAAAATGGGAACTTTTGGTTCATTTATCAAAAGAGTTTCATTTTCAAAATAAACCACAACATTTCACGGTGGTGTACTGCCTCATTCAGCCACTGAATGCCTCGAACTTTCCACCTGCACATTATAAAGTAATAAAGTACTGCCTTCCTTTGTGTTGTCAGCTATGAACGTGGTGTAAGCCTAACGCTGTTGGCTACACTTCAAGTTTGCTGGAATTTTTTATCGCGAAAATTCCAATATAATGATTTCGGACGCATAAAGGTATGGATTTTCATTGTCGGGTCCAGTTCTAAGGACCTGAATGGAATAGTGAAAGAATTAAGAATTTACTGAGAACTCTCTTCATTTCGTTTGAAAATTCATTCTTCTCGCTTTGAGGTTAAAATGTGTATAATTTCCATTCATCTACACTCCATAAATTTATGTACACTGTTCTTTTTATAACCTAGACATCGCACTTGCCGCGTCCTCACACTGTCAACCAATGCCTACGTCACAACCATTCGAGATCTCTTTACTGACATCACCGACTGCGTCAAATCTTTTCATCCGTCGTAATTAAAGACCCACGAACCAGTTTGTATGACGCTCGATGTATGAGGAAAAAACTGCGAGAAAAGGAATTAGAGGCGTGGGCTAACCTACCTCAGAAAGGTTAAAGTTATGTTTTATTTAACGACGCTCGCAACTGCAGAGGTTATATCAGCGTCGCCGGATGTGCCGGAATTTTGTCCCGCAGGAGTTCTTTTACATGCCAGTAAATCTACTGACATGAGCCTGTCGAATTTAAGCACACTTAAATGCCATCGACCTGGCCCGGGATCGAACCCGCAACCTTGGGCATAGAAGGCCAGCGCTATACCAACTTGCCAACCAGGTCGACCCTCAGAAAGGTCTTGACGTAGAACTATACAGCGAGTTTACTTCGGCGAATTCCCGGGTACGACATAGTGAAGGCCTAACTCAGGGATGAGACGGTATTAGCTCCCAATCACGGTAGAAGAGCTCGATCTTGGTCACGAGCGGATAGCCATCCCAACGTAGACACAGGGATGTACATGCATATATACATCGAATAAAGGCAGCAATTATTACAATGACTTGCGTCACTAATTTTCTGGCTATGTAATAGGGCTAATTATTCAGTTATTTAATATACATGTACATATATAAACAAATCGCAAAGGAAAGGGTTTTTAGGAACAAAAACAGAAATAGGAAAAGTTAATTATTTGTAAATCATTTTCTTGTTAAAAGCAATTATTTATTATGTAAATACTTCACTTCATTGGTTAGGAGAAACTAATAGGGTCTACCTGCTCGACGTGTGTGATCTCTAAGTACTTTTGAGCATTTGTTGAAAAAATAATAATGACAATATTGATTGAAGTAGAGCGTATTGATTGAGTGATTGTGGAATTGTAGTCGTTACTCTCCAGTCGTGATTACGTAATTATGTTTCTTAAAGTGATTTGTGAGATGCACATAACACGAAAAGAATTCATTCAATAACGCTATTGAAGAGCCATCGTAATTTTTGGGGTCTAACATTTAAGGGGATATGTATGATTTTTAAAACTTCCACAATTTTCAACCAAAATTTGTGATATTTAAACTATATAAACAGATCTATAATACTATAATCTGTACACAATTTGGTGCTATTATGTGTAATGGTTTTGAAATTATATATATATTTTTTTTTAATATATTTTATATTGACATCACTAAAAGGGCTCCTTGCGTCAAAGTTTTCAAAATGTTTAATTGATATTTGCTCAAAATCTTGAAAATAGTTATGGGAATAAAAATCAATTACATTTTTGAGCTCAGTCTAAATAGAGAGACACAATAAATTTTTAAACTTTATCAATTTACCATTACAGAATATTTAATCTAAGTGCAATATGAATATTCCCTGAAGGAACTTAATATTAATATTTCATACAAATGTTAATTGACTGCCTCCGTGGTCTGTTGGTCAGCGTGCTGGCTTCTAGATCAGGAGGTCCCGGGTTCGATTCCCGGGCTAGGCTCTCGGTGAATTTTTCTTGAAGAAGAGGAATTCCCTGGGTGTCTAGAGTCTGGCATGTGTGATTGTGAGTGTGCCGGGTTAATATAAATTAACCAATCATCACAATATAAAAAAATACGTCAAGACTGTCGCTGGGCAGTAATCTGAACACATTGTTGACAAGTACCTCCATCTGTTAGCACAACCATAAAGCATCAACTTTTAATTAGCTTCTGTGAGAAGTTTCAGACCAACATGACAATGATTGTTGTGCAAGGAGCTTTTCATTCGGTAAACAATTTTTAAGTCGAAAAAAAAAATTCTCTCAACTCACGCATGTTTGGCCATATAATTATGATTTATATGGTTAGACCATTTTAAACAATCTCTCAACTCACGCATGTTTGGCCATATAATTATGATTTATATGGTTAGATCATTTTAAACAATCTCTCAACTCACGCATGTTTGGCCATATAATTATGATTTATATGGTTAGATCATTTTAAACAATCTCTCAACTCACGCATGTTTGGCCATATAATTATGATTTATATGGTTAGACCATTTTAAACAATCTCTCAACTCACGCATGTTTGGCCATATAATTATGATTTATATGGTTAGATCATTTTAAACAATCTCAAATATAATTACGATTATAAAAACAAAAAAAAGTGGATTTTCTTAATTTTTCAGCATTATTTCTTGTCTGAAATCAATTTCTCTCTTCTCCAGAATAATGTCTATATCTGTGTTGTTTTGTGTTTCATACTGACGTTTGACTTTTTTTTTTACAATTAATATAGACTAGTATATATTTTTTAGTTATTAAACACTGACTTTAATTACTGCGGGAGTTTTTTTGTTAATTCATTTTAAAGTTGTTTTAGTGATTGATTTTATTTTACTTATTTCTGGTTTGATCCTTTATAACATGAATTACTATACAGAACACATAAATTACTTCCCCGTCATGTTCATTATATGAAAACTAAACCTTCTACTTATCAGTAATACCTGTATTGTAATCTCGCTTGCGATCCGTCATGGCCTGCAACGTTGTATGTGCTGTACACCCTTGTGTCTCAGGCAGAAAAGCTCCGCGCTTATGGAGAGAGCTTAAGAAAGCTCGCGCTCAGAACTACTAGTAATCATCGCATCACTGGCCTAACCTCTAGCGAGTGGCGCGAAGCTATTAAAATGACTGCACACGTGTACGTTCCCTTCCGGGCAGGACTCGGGACAACATCCTCTGTCGGCGATGCCACAGAGAGCCAGAAACACTTGCACATGTCCTGGGCTCTTGTCCGCACGGTGAAGTACTCCATAACTCACGACACCATAGAATTCGTTCGATGATCGCCGAACAGTTTAGATCAATAAATTTTCAACTGTTCGAAGAAGTACACGGACTGGCACACAATGGCAGTACAAGAAGAATAGACATGATTGCCATCCCACCAAATAACAACAATGGCTACATCATCGATCCCACCGTTAGATTTGAAAAACAAAAGAGCCAACCTGAAGATGTAAATAGGGGGGAAAAAACGACATTTATGTATGTACCGTACCATATTTCATGGACAAATACGGCCTACAACAAATTGAAGTAATATGCCTTATGGTTGGAGAGCGCAGAACTATTCCCGGTTTCTTCTTCCAAACCTGGCAACGTTTCGGCCTACAGATGAAGGCAATTGATGACATCGTTCTTGCAGCTCTGAGAGGATCCATATTTCTACTCCGAAACCATCTCTACGGTCAACAGTGATCTTCAAATAATTAAGTAGTACCTAATTATTTATTCAATCATTTCTTGTCATTGTTGTGTGACTCCGTTAAACTTAAATATATGCATATTATTTATACTTCCAACTGCCTATTGCACAATATGCTCTGTCTTTATGGCAGCCTGTTAATACAGGGAGCTGTTATCATTTAGATAAATAAATAAAATTATATCTATACTAGTGGCTTGTGCAGGAACTGCTGCAAACTAAGTTCATTAGACATTCAAATGAATATTTTTCAGATTTATTTTCAACAGTAATCTCACTAGACGTTTTGATTTATCTAGAGAAAATCAAAACTCGAGTGGGATTTAATTGACTATTACACGATTAGAAGAAAGTATATAAAGATTAGAAGTAACGAAGTACTCCAATACAATAAAATATTAATTGACTTACGAAAATACAACTGTCTTCAAATGTATTATTGTACCATCTCAACATTACAAATATTACGCTAGATGCATGCTAGATGGCAGTAGTGTCTTTATACAGACACTGTAATGATTACTATTCAATAAATCTTAATATTAAACAATCTCTGATACGTGACTTTCCATAATATCATATAGCAGAAGTTCTTTTTATCCTCTCAGAGCAGAAGCTATAACATAACCTAACTAATATACACAAGTGTTAGAAAAGTTTTAATTAACGACGATGACATAAAAAATAAACATGAATAATTTTAAAAGGAATAATTATTGAATGTACAATTTTCAAATTTGAATGTGGTTGGTGGTTCAATTGATGTTATATTGGACGTGTGCGTAATAGAAGTGGAACTCGTTGATTTAGGCCTACATGGTGTATTCAACTTATTCAGAATTTCCGAATGAATAATTTTAAAAGGAATAATTATTGAATGTACAATTTTCAAATTTGAATGTGGTTGGTGGTTCAATTGATGTTATATTGGACATGTGCATAATAGAAGTGGAACCCGTTGCTTTAGGCCTACATGGTGTATTCAATTTATTCAGGATTTCCGAATGGTGCTCTTCAAGTATTTGTAAATCGGATTTCAGAAGATGCATAGGTATGATCAGTGATTTTTATTAATTCTTGTTCTTGAATGCCAATGCTAGTCATATTTGAAACTGCTGTGCATCGACTGGAGTGGTTTGTAATTTTATATATAGTTTTGACGTCCAGACCAGCGCAGTTTCAATGTTGGCAAACAAAGAAACAAATGCTAGGGACGCGATAAAATTAAACAAATGCTAGGGACGCGATAAAATTGTGCGATAAGCAGCCATGATTGGTTGAAATACGTCCTTTCGTACCGTTTTATTGGTCAAAAGTAGTATGACGTAGTAAGAGTGTAATAGTCAATGAAAAATACCAGATATTGTGAACGTTATTTGCTTCCATAATAATGAAACACACTCCCTCTGAATGGTTTTTTATCCCAAATACATTTTCTTGAACCTATACATGTTCAGTTTTTTGAGTTTGAACGCGAAAAACGCAAGTAACAATGTCAGGACGATCAGTGATTTAATCCTGTGGTAGTTAAGAAATAGCTAATTCAGGTCATTGTGGATTGCATTTGAAAGTTAAAAAATGTCAGGTTTGTCATGCTTTCGAACAATATACATAGCATCTTGGTATAGCTGCTGCATGTTTCGTGAACTACTTTGAAATGTAGAGGATAGATCATTTTATCCTGCTAAGAAATCTTGCTGAAATGATCGGGAGATTACAAAATCTTGTAGGCTTCTTATTTTATCAGTAAGTAATACCTTTTTGTCTTTCCTTAGGAACTGTTATTTTTGCGTTCTCTCGAGCCAATACTGAAGAAAATCACGCATATAAATATCTACACCACACCGCCATTAAACATATCCAACCCCACTTAATTAAGAACTACAAAAATATTTTATATTTAATAATATTAGTATCTTACGTAAGCTTTGTAGTTTTCAGTAACATATACTACTGTATATATCCGCCACTCAGTAAATTATAGAAATGAATATCTAACTTAAGATATTCTCTACATCCACTTATACAACCCGAAAACGTTTCACTTTCATATCACCTATATAGCATTAATAATATAATTCATGAAAAATAGTCGCATCATGGCATAATAATATTTCATTTCTAATGGTAATAATGTCATCAAACCACCTCAAGTTTTGTAGTTTTTAATATCCAATACACAGCTGTACTCAGAAAATTACATACCACAGAATCGGACCTGTAAATTATTTTTAGTAAGCCTTGAAGTTTTTAATAACAATTTGAATTTGAGCTCTAAATATTATGTCACCAATCCTACAGGTCATGGCCTTCGTGTAATATTGTTCCATGTAGTGTGTGTTTTGTTTTAATACACAGTGAAAATTGTTTAGATCCCAAAATTTGTAAATGTCCACCTTTGAAAGAAGCCACGTATGTCAAATATCTGGGTATCATTATTGATCAGAATTTAAAATGGCCTCATCACATTACTTATCTTTGTAAGAGGCTTCGTAAAACAATTTATAAATTCGTTAATCTTCGATGCTACTTACCTATTAGAGTTCTACGAAATGTTTATTTGGCCATTATTCAGTCTATCATTCAATATGGTATAATTGTTTGGGGTGAAATTACAAAAATTAATCTTAGTCCGTTAAATTTACTACAAAAACGAATAATTAAAATTTATTTGAAGAAACGTTTCGATTATCCAACTAAATTAATTTATTCTGAATTTAATGTATTTAATATTGAACAAATTTATAAGTATACGCTGTTAAAATTTTATCATAAAAATCGTAATAAGTTTGTATTACAGACACACAATTATGACACAAGACGAAATATTAATTCAACATTAGTAGAACCTAAATGTCTCACATCTGCTGGTCTAAAGCATAGCATAAATTTTGGCCCTCGGTTGTACAATGCTTTAACTAAATTACACCCAGACTTCTAACATGTAACCCACTAACATATAACAAGAAAATTAGAAATGTGTTAATATCTTCAATTTGATTAAACAAATTTAAAGCATATGTGTATGAATTAATCAACCTATATTATATTTGTATTCTATAATTTTGAAATATGTATTAGTCCTACTTTTCACGTGCGATATTATTCTTCTCTAGTGTTAATATTATATTATATAATTCCATTGCCGCTGTAATTATATTTTAGTTCCTATTTTATTTTACTTATTTATTATTATTATTATTATTTTTATTATTATTATTGTTATTGTTATTATTATTTTTTATTTTAATATTATATCTGAACTGCGACCGAGCACGAGCGCTGCTCATTCGGTCTCAAATTTTGTTAATACTACTGTATCTTCTTTTTATATTGCTTGTATTATTTTATTTCTATTTCTCTTCTTTGTTTTGTAATTATATTCTTTATTCTGTATATTTAAATTTAAATAAAAAATGTAAATTAATGTTACAATATAAATGTGTGTCGATGGAATTATGTTCGCGGTCGTACCAAACGTTAACTGTTGATGTACTATAAACTAACTGCTGGAATGACCTACCTGCAGCGGTCCTTGAGTGCTGTCCTTCCTTAAGGAGATTCAAGAATAACTTAAAAAGTTGTGTATAAAGTGCAAATTAAAATTAAGGTGACATTTAACATTTAATTTTTAAGGTGACATGTATTTATTTAGCCTGACGAGTTACTTCCTTGGTTTGAATTGTAAATTATTTAAAAAATTGCGTGTAAGAGGGTCTTAGACTAGAAATGTTTAGCTTAAATGTAGTTCTGTTTATAAGTATGCATAAGGGTGTAATTATTTGACTTATTTGAACTGTTGTATCAGTGAAGCGTGGTGAGTCAGTGAAGTTAAGGTTTTACAGTGCAGTGAACAGTTCCGATCAGTGATAATTTATAGCGTCAGTGAAATGTGTTCTATAGTGTCAGTGAAATGTGTTATAGAGTTTCAGTGAAATGTGTCCTAAAGTGTCAGTGAAATGCGTCATAGTGATACTACAGTGAGTGAGATGAGAGTAAAGTGAAAGACTATTGAAACTTATGTAGGGCCTATACATATGTAGGTTGTATTGTAAAATTAGGTATTTTATGTTTTATTATTAATTGTAATTATTGTGTTAAATTGTATTGTGTATTCTTATTGTATTGTGTATATACAGTAGAACCCCTATTATCCACGGTAATGAAGGGGGTTGACTGAACTGTTAATCGAAAAATCGGATAATCCGTACCATAAAATATTTTCGTAAATTAAGTGAATAACACTGGTTATTTTCTCCGTGGTCTTGTGTTTAATACGCTAGGTAGTGAATCAGAAGTTCATTAATTTAAGTTCGGTTGTCAAAGACGTGTTTTTAAGAGGTAAAAAAACTACTTTTAATGGCTGTCAGCGGAAAGATAGGAATAGTTAAGGTCTCATGTTGTAGATTTACATACTGTATACCCTTTATCCTTGATTTTTATTAAATCGCTCATAGCTGTAACATCAGTCTCGTATCGTGATGCGAGATGACTCACAATTTCTTTTTCCCCAACCAATTAATTATTTGGATTTTATTCGACACTTAGCACAACATGTTTTTTTTTTTAATTCATGGAAAACATTTTATATAGAAGTAATAGAGCACAGCAACTCGAACAGTAGACCAAAACTGTGTAGGCCTAAGTGTAAATGTTTGTAATAACACTCTAGAAAAAAATACGTATACTAATATAGCGTCCACACCTGTGGAGTAACGGTCAGCGCGTCTGGCTGCGAAACCAGGTGGCCCGGGTTCGAATCCCGGTCGGGGCAAGTTACCTGGTTGAGGTTTTTTCCGGGGTTTTCCCTCAACCCAATACGAGCAAATGCTGGGTAACTTTCGGTGCTGGACCCCGGACTCATTTCACCGGCATTATCACCTTCATATCATTCAGACGCTAAATAACCTAGATGTTGATACAGCGTCGTAAAATAACCCAATAAAATAATACTAATATAGCGTACAACAGTATCAACTTCATACGTTTCTGTAGCGAAAAAAAAAAACCAGCGAGAGAAAGATAATCGGACAACCCGCCAATCGGTTAATAGGGTGGCGGATAAACGGGGTTCTACTGTAATTGTATTGTGTATTGCAATTTTATTGTGTATTGTTTATATTGTGTATACCACTGCCACCGGGTGCTTGCCCACATACAAGTGCGTGTTGGCGTTAAAAACAAGACAATAAATGAAAATATGGCTGCAGGCCTCAGCAATTTTTACGGTTATTATTAATGACAAAGTGATTGCTTCTAAATATTAAATATTGTATAAACTACATATTATAGTGATTGTGGTGTATCAGTCTAGCCAAATTGTTAGGTCTCGCCTGCTATATCAATAAAGTTACGCCGTTGATTTTCAAATTAATTGTAAACAACTGTTTTGTGATCCCATAAATGTTGCAGTTTCGTTGAAGATTCGGAATGCCTGCTATACGTCAGAACTACCTATAATTTGTAGCTTCATACACTCAATTTGTTGGTTTTCAAGATTTGTTTATTAATATTATTACTTTCGCAATAAATTAATTATAAACATGTTTATTTGCACTTCGTATTCACAGGATTTAAAGTTCACTGAGTTCACGCTAATTGGCACGTACCTAATAGATAATGATATGTTTTTTACGTATTAT